>CM054063.1:247313724-247529606 GCA_028641055.1 Alopecurus myosuroides
AATGTCAAGGGCCCTGTCCGTGAGGGCGACATCCTCACCTTGCTCGAGTCTGAGCGGGAGGCCAGGAGGCTGCGATGAGCGCTTGTTTTTCCTGTATTCAGAAGTAAAATGCTGCTGCCTTCTTACTCTACCGCTTTCGAATCAAGTTCCCGAACGCCGGGTTTTGTCTTCCCCGTAGGCTATTGAGGTGTAATGAGTACTTCACTGGTTGATGTTTTGTTCATTTGCCTAAAGTAAATGCACTATGGTTTGAGACCTGATCACGTTCGCACAACTCGTTAATCTCAATTGATTGGATGACTGCTATGCTGGATCCTATGCTTTGGTTGGTGTTACAAATCCTGAGTCATTTCACACTTTGTGAACATTCCACACTTAATTGATTGGACAAGCTTTGCTCTCTTTGTGAACATTCCACGCTTCCACATTTTAGTTTCTGCAGTCCTATTTGTATGCCAACTTACTACTTGATCGAAACTACTCCGCGTCTGGCACTCCTTGTATGCTCGTCTGACGTTTGCATTGGTTGACAAGAGTTATTGATTAGCTGGTGCCACTGAATGGCCACCGTTCTCCGCCGGACAAGTCGTGCCATCCCTAACATTTGTCAGCTTCATAGCCACATCAGGAAACGTTATTTGTTCACCAGCACCTCTTGCAGCTTAGCAGTCTGCATGCCCGAGGTGTTCTGTGGATATCATGATATTAGGCAAGCAATTGCTGTGTCTGGTTTTCTTGCTTGTCAGGTTGGAATAGTTTGCTCCAGGTGAACTCATAAGAGTTGCAGCTGTGAGGGTAAATTTAGTGTCATCTTCACCTTCTGATGGGTTTCAATTAGGAGAGCATGGATGGATTTTGGTTCGACTGCATAACTGCTCTCGTGCATACCCGCTTTCATATTGTATATGGCAAATCAATTTTTCTTCCAGAAAGCTGCACAGGTTTCATCTGTTGGTCAATGTCTGAGATTGTCTTAAAGAAAAAAGAACATCTTTGTGTATCTCTAGCTAGTTGGTTCAGAGAGAGACTGAGAGCAATACATACTACTCCGTCCCAAATTAATCGTCGTGGATTTGTTCAAATATGGATGTATCTGACGCATTTTAGTGTATTGATACATCCATATTTGGACAAATATACAACGATTAATTCGGGAAAATGCAAGCAGCAGGATAATTGAAGTGTTCCACACAATCTCCAAACTGCGTTGCTCCTCCCAAGTCAGGGAGGTAGGAGCAAATGTCGCGAGATGGCCTTCGATAACAGAGTGGCAAATGCTGGTCAGATGGTCAAAGCCATTGACTTTCTTGAGGTTGCCACGAACTATGAGAAAAATTAAGCGCACCTGCTTGGCCAACACCAAGGTGGCTTTAACCTCTTGAGATCGTACCTGTCTGCTGGTAGTCACGCTTCTTCTGTCCTTATATGGCCATGGCGTCACACTCCTATTTTCCATTTTTTTTGGATGAAGGGATATATATTAATATCAGGTTGATATCAAATACTCCCTCCGTTCATAATTAGATGACTTCTGTTTGTCCAAAGTGGATGTGTCTATATACATCCACTTTTGGACAAACAAAAGTCATCTATTTGTGAGGGAGTACATCTAGCCCACGCAACAACTCAATAAACTTATGTCGACAACGAATCCATGTAGATAAAGTGAATCATGACTTTAAAAACTATCGCCTCCATGCCATCAATCCGCACGTGCCGAAGAGCACTCCCGCCAAGACCGAGGACTGAAGGGCCATTATGTGCTCGCCGCCGACCTCAAACATCATGTCCGTCCCGCTGCCAGATAGTAACCGGCCAAGATCTTGGTGTACGCCACACACGACGGCACCACGTCGAACTGTGCCACGACGGGTTTCTGATTCACAGTAATTAAATAACATGCTCCGATTCATAGCAATTAAATACCCCTAAGTTTCCACAATTCTTAAGCCGAATACACAACATGTAAGTTCACCATATGGTACTCTTTTTATCATCGTATATTTCCGGCCACAATCTAGATCTATGATAATCTATTCTGTCTTTCACACTTTTGGCGTGACCTCTAGTCTAGGGAAAATATCATTTTTTAGATTCTCAAGGATCGCTCTGATTCCATTACTTATCGTAACGAAACCACAACGTCTCATACAACATCAATGGACCAACTTTTAGGAAGCTAAAGTAGTAACAAAGTAAGCTAGACTATTACAGTTAGCATTTTTCCTACGAACCAGAAACATCAGCTTGGGCATCAGCCCAACAGCTGCCTAGAGAGCCAGCCTAAAAAATACTCCTCTACCAGCTAACTACACTAAGGGTGACTTCTTTTAAGTTTCTGCAAGATTCTGGATTTTGGTGGGGAGAAACTGTTGTGGGTAGAAACTCTTAAAAACTGCTAGGAGAGTTCTTTTGGCTTCTAAAGATTTGGCTTATTTGCTACATTGACCTGTGAGATGTCTATAACACCCTTGAATTTCATATATACGCAGGGCCGGGCCGGTAAAATCCGGGGCCCTGTGCCAAAATTTAAAGTGTGGCCCTATCTCACAAGAGAAATTGAAAAAAAAAATTGTATATAACATACTTCAATTAAATGGATCCCTATCTCACACGAGAAATTGTATATAACATACTTCAATTAAATGGAAGAACGTACCTATTTAACTCCAATTTGCATAATGTTTATTTGACTTTTTGTGTTTTTTGAAATGAAACCTTCAATTATATGATCATAATCAATCTTCAACAACTCTTCGCTCTCTAGTGATACTGTGACCAAATCATTGAGTCTTTATTGTGTCATTGTAACAGTGATTTTAACTCAATATTATTTGTCCCCTTCTCACCATATCTAGAATCGGTATAAGGAACAATTGTAAATGCAGAGTAGAAGGATCAACAGACTCATTACCGGATGTCACTCGTGATGATCTTTTTTAATATAAACTTGGGCATAGTACCTTTTTGAGATTTAATGAAATCATGTTCCTTTTCTTCTCTCTTGCACTTCTGATAATGAGACTCTTGTTTTCTCATAATGGTTCAAATCTGTATTGTTGAAACAAAAAACACAAAAGATGACTGAAATAAGATTGAAGGGATACGACATCAGATATCAATTGGAGATTATGCATCAATATTTGGAAAATTAAACAAACCATCTAACTCACCTAGTCTCGTGTCCTGACTTCTATACTGTGATCTTTGACCGAGAAGACAAGAACGGAAAAGCAATCTATATGGATCCCTACCAAAATTTAATTAGGATTTAGTAATTTGGAGTAGGAGACGATCAAACAAGTTATAATAAGAAAGAAGGGCTAGCAAGCACGCTAACTGTTTTGGGGAATTAATCAATAAAAGAAGATGAAGTGTTGCCTCCGGTGCGCTGGTCTCTTGATGCGATTTAGTTTGGTACTTGGGATCCAGATGGCTGGAGGCAGGCGTCTTGCCTGATGCGATCGGGAGAGGGCGGGAGGCAAGCGACATGGAGTCATCGACCTGGTTTCCGATCGTCCAGGGCAGGGACCTGGTCGTTTCCTTTTTCTTTAGCGAAATAACTGTTCCTTTCCGATCCGATCAGGACTTTCGGGAGGCAAGTGGTGAGCGATCAGGGAGCCCTGTCGAGCGTCAGGGAGCGACAGAATCCAGAGGCTCGCGAAGCCCATGAGGAGCCCACGATCAACTTCCTGCGACGCGACTCACGCGACAAGCCAGGAACAACACGTTCGCTCAGCGAATGGCCGAACTATGTATTGCCTGTATGAATTTTCTGGGCCCCTAAAATTTCTGGGGCCTGTGCGGGCCGCACAGTTGGCACAACAATGGGCCCGGACCTGTATATACGCTAAATATATGTTAATTATGCAAGTTTTTAGTAAACATGATCTAGAAATAAAACAAATATATATATATATGAGTAGCACAAACATTCATTGCACCATTCACATCCAGTACAACAACCAGTACAAAAATCATGGCCAGTACGAAAATTAGAAAAAAAAATCGAGGTATTTCGTCGGGGCAGGAGAGGCAGGTCGGCGACCTCGATGGGGCGGGGACGACAGACGAACCGCTCGGAGATGCGGCGTCCGCGTCCACGGCGTCCTCGACCGAGTTCCTCTACGTGGGCACGCTGGGGACAGGGAGCACGTCGTCCGGGGACGAGGCGTCGCGCAGCTCGGGCGGCTCACCGGAGCTCCGCCCGCTGCCGGGCTGTTTCCAGCTGCTAGGGGCGGGATTCGTCAGTGTGGGGCAGGATCCGTCAGGGACAGGCCCGGGGGCGGGGCCGATGGCGGTTGGAGCAGACGAGAAGGAGATGCAGCGGGGAGGAGCAGAGCACCGGGCGGCGAGGAGATGCAGCGGGGAGGAGCAGAGGAGAGCACCGGGCGGCGAAAGCGGGGCGTGGCGGAGCGAGATCCGACGGGGTCGGTCGGGCGGACGGTGCAGGGCGGAATCTGGTGGAGGTGGGGCGAGATCTGCCGGAGGTGGCTCCGGTGAGTCGGCGGCGAGGCTCCCAACCGGCGGCGGGGACGAAGGACCGGGAGGCCGAGGCTCGGGGAGCTCGGCTCCTTTTCTTCCGTTCTTTTTTGCTCGGGAATGGTTGATCGGACTGGAGAGAAAGGGATCAGAGGTGGGGTGGCAATCTTCCGTAAATACAAGGATGGACATGTCTTTTTAGAGATAACGGTTTGGGGGCTAGCGGAGAAGCTCGGGAAACTACTCCGGAGCAGTTTCTCCGTTCACGTACAAAACTCGTTTCTGCGGTGGGACGAAACTACCAGAATCTAGATACTACTTTTGCGTTTTTGCTGTCCACGACCTAGAAGCCATATAGAAACTCCAAAAGAAGTGTCCCTAAAGTCCACTGATCACCTACGGCTTATGCTATTGCTGCCTTTTGATTCCTTGGAAGCCTTCACATCATCACATGGATGTTCGCAGCTTCGTCGGGGTGATACTGCAGATAAGTAGTAGCTTGACCATCATATGCCGATCCTGCAGTCACCACCCAAGATAAAATCCAGTGGAAGCTTTTGCAACTCAGATTTAGTCCATCTCCAGACTGAAGGTACTTCTGAGTTTTGACACCATCAGTGCCGTGAACTGGGTGATTTCCCCCTTCTAGCTCCTTGAAGGGAAATCTTTCGGTTCCTTAGGTAGGACAACAATAGAATATACACCCGCTTCATATTCAGCCAAGTTTTTCTATTAAAAACAAGTTTATTTCTGTTGTTTCATAAGCTCCACAGTATAGCGGAGGATACTAAATTCAAATGCAGATATCTTTTATTGCAAAGCCATTTAGAAGCAACAGATGCATAATCTAAGATCCCAATTTTGGAAAATCTTAAATACATCACCCAACAATGAATTGGCAACAATGCATTCAGAAAATAAATGGTACACTCACTCTCTCTTCACAGAGAGTGCACTATAATTCTTTCGGTATACCCCTCTTCCTAAGATTATCTCTAATTAGGATTTTATTCGGAGAGAATAACGACCAAAATAGGTGGGTTTTTCGGTTTTCAAACCGATGACAGGTAAACAGGTTGAATCTCTTTAAAATTCATTAATGCATACATTGACTTAGATGGGTAAACCACATTTGTTTCATACAACCAGATAAGTTGGTCCTCCTCTGAACTAAGAGTAGCATAACCTCAGTCTCTAGTATCTCATGCCACTATAACATCACGACATTTGTAAAAGATCTCCTAAAATCACACATCAAGTTTGTGCTATCCCATAACTCAGCAACCATCTTCGTTTGCTAGTTAGAAACAACATAAATTTCCCAATATCGGGTAGATAATGGTGAATTACCTATCAAACATCTTCGCAGAATTTTACTTTTCTGCTCTCCATCTATAACCAAACTTAACTGCTCTGGCCCACATCAACCCTTTCAAAAGATATAATGTTGTGTCTTTTGGCATCAAAGAATATTAGTATTCCTCCTCGAAACAGACTTTCGTCCCACTTTATAAATAAAGCCAAGAATATTAGTATTCCAAGTATAGTTTTTTTTCATACGACTTCCAACGAAGCTGGGTTCCACTACCTCCACAGGGGGTATAACAGAATAAATGTTCACCAATATTATTTACAAACGAAGCCAAGAAAAACAAGGAAACTAGAGGTACCTAGTTCGTCGATAGTTTTACGAAAGCACATCCCCTATAGAGGAGGGAGACACAACCATCTAACAAAACAAACTGCGAGTTTTTGAAACTAGACCGAGCAAACTACAAGTTTTTTGGGCACCAACAAAAGGATCAACAAGTTCTTGAGCCAAGAGACACACCTGGTATTGGGTTCATCTTCTTCATGGTTTTTTCGCGCTGCACTGATCCACGTTCTTCTTCCATTTTGCTTCCATGGCGGGAGGAGATCCACCTCATTGGTCTTCAGTGATACGACAAATATCTGGTGTGTTGCTCTGGTTCGTGTAGCCATCTCCTGGATTTTATATGCACTTTCTTCCAGGGACTGTCGATCACCCTCAGACTGAAGACTTGCCCAGTATCGAAGGAAAACACACATATAACAGATTAGTTCCACTGGCGATGAGATGAATTTTCTCTGAAAGCATGCATTGTTTCTGGTTTTCCAGATTGCCCAGCAAAAGGCAACAATCCTAATAATATGGAGATTGGATCCTACAGGAAAATGCTTATGAATCCACCAGAAGTAATGGGTAAAACAAGAAGGCCTATTACCAACACCAAAAGTGGTACTAACAACTCTCCACATGAAGGTGGCAGCAGGGCAACAAAAAAACAAATGAGAGATTGATTCATCAGCAGGACACAATCTGCAAGAAAAGTCCCCAACCCATTTTTTTTCATGTTATCTTTAGTTGCAATGGCATTATGCCAGATTAGCCGTACCAGATTTTGATCTTCAAAGGGATCTTGGCTTCCAGAGTTGGCCAAAGGATCTGTGAATAGCACGAGAGGAGAGTTTATTGTATAAAGATTTAACTGTGAATTTCCAGATTTTGTATACTTCCACTTAGTCATGTCATTTACCGGTCCCAATAGCAACAGTGGAAAGCAAATTTCTCAATTGGACCAACTGATTATGTAACAGAGGATCCATCAATCTTCTAAAACCGAACTGCCAATTTCTGTCCTAGACTTCTCTCACAGTCCGCTCCTGCTGTTGGCAAACATCAAACAATTGAGGAAATTGGACACAAAGGGGCCCAGTTCCACACCAGCTGTCATGCCAAAAATCTAATGCTTTCCCATCACCATCACTCTCCCCGGGTATAGATATGTTTCACTTTCAACAGGTCTGTCCAAACAGGAGAATACACTGCTTCACCTTGATCCTCCAAATGCCATGAGAAATTTTGTATTTGGCTCTAACTAGTTTCTGCCACGTGCCATCTTCACTTTCCAATCTCCACCATCACTTGCATAATAAACTGATGTTAAATAGTTTCAAATGTTTGATTCCCAAACCTCCTATCTTTTCTGGTTTATTAATATGGGCCACCTGACGAGGTAATACTTTTTCTTGGTGGCATTCCCTTGCCAAAAGAAGTTCCTCATGATTTTTGTTAACTCTTCAATGCATGTCTCATGGAGTAGATACATGGACATAGTGTAAATAGGGACCCCACTCAGGAAGGATTTGAATTACGATGTGTCTGCCCCAATTGAAGAGTTGTTTCCTTTCCGACCTTCTAAGAATTTGGCTAGTTTTTCTTTGAGAGGGATGAAGTCTGATACATGTAATCTGTAGCCACACATAGGGTCTCCAAGATACTTCATTGGCCAAGTTTCAGTCTTACAATTGAGCATGTCTGCATAAAAGATGCATTTTTCATTGTCTTCCAAGACCAACAACACCTCGCTTTTAAGGAAATTGATCTTGTGGCCAAACATTGCTTCAAATATGTAAAACTCCACTGTCAAGACATCATGGCTTATACTAACCTGATTGCGTTCCTCACGTCCAATACTAGTATTCCTAGTATTGTACTCCCTCCGTTCCTAAATGTAAGATGTTTTAGCCCTTTTCTTCATATCCCTTCTCCATCGTTCCCAAAGGCACACTACTAAAACGTGTGTTTACCAGTAGGCAGTAGTACAGCTCTATAGGAATACACACTTGGTCAACACACATAAAAAAGAAAGTAGTTATTGCTCGCAAAGATTTATCGGCAGCCGCAACAAACTCGGTGGTGGCGCCGTTGGATCACCCCATTCGTGTCCTCACTAGCCCCAGAGCATGCGTCGCGACCAGTCTGTCCTCACGAGCAAATCAAACGGAGGAAGGCAAGCCGGCCTTGGCCCCATCCCAGCTCCCCATACCATATTGGTAGCTCCGCAGCCCGCAGGCCGGCCAGCCTCTTCCTTCCCCGTTCAACTCTTCAGCTCCTCTCCATCTCTCTCGCTCGCCTTCTCCCGTCGCGACTCCTCGCCTGAAGCGGGCCGCTCTCTCCGCCCCGCGCCGGCGAGATGGAGCTCAAGCCCGGCATGTCGGCCCTCGTCACCGGCGGCGCCTCCGGCATCGGTAAGGGACGCCCCTCCTCTCCCCTCTCCCCGTCCGCCTGCGTCGATTCGCCAAATTCTCGGCCCTGGCGCGCATCACTGCTGCTCTGCGTGTGTTAATTGCGGGGCTGACTTTGAGCCAGTACTTACAATTTTTCGTTTGTCTAGAACCGTACCCTCTTGATGAGCTTGATGTGGGAGTGGGTAGGACTAGGAGTGGGCTCGCTAATTAATTACGGGCTCCTGGCTGGACGGGCGTGGGGGGACCTGCAGTTGTAGCACATCACGAACCTGACACCGGCATAAACTAAACTGTGTATGGTGGTTGTGATTGTGCCCCCGCACTCTACACGTAACTGAAGATCCTTTCTCTACTATTTTAAAACAATGTGTGATGTCCATTTGTCCATGGAACTGCAACAATGGAGCATATTATCACCTTCTTGATGCCGAACTTTTATGTAGTGAAGGATTAGCTGTAAATAACTTCCTCTTGTTTGTTCACGGTTTTGTAATGTAAAGTTTCACAATTAAGTGGTCTATGAAATGGTGGCTGCTGCGATCCCTTTGTAAGGTTGGGGCCCCTGTAAGATTAAGCCAGCACTCGTAAAGTTGTTCCAGCATAGATGCCAAAAAATACTGCAAGCACATGGGTTCATTCTGTTAACGATCTAACCTGTTCTGTTTTATTTTTTTTCAGGGAAAGCGCTTTGCATTGCTTTTGCACAAAAGGGTCTATTTGTGACTGTGGTTGATTTCTCTGAAGAAGATGGAAGAGAAGTCGCTTCGCTGGTCCAAAAGGAAAACAAAAGGTTCCATGGAGATCTCGGAGTACCGTCCGCCATATTCATTAAATGTGACGTTTCTAAGTCAGGTAAGAGTTTTGTAGGTGAAGTAAGCGATGTCGTTGAATTTGCTTGAGTACCTAATTTGTAAACTATTATTTATGCCAAATTGTGGGAACAGAAGTGCATAACACCAGAACTCTACTAATTGAGTGTCAGATCTCACAAGACTGGCAAAGCATGATAGGCCGACTGTAACTTCGTCATATATACTATAATTCTCAGGCGTTACATTCTCAATAACATATAATGCAAGACCGTAATATTACAGAGATCATGTAAACTCAGTACTATCTGAAAATACTGTGAAACAAAGCTAGCAATCCTGCTACATTTCAGAAATGTAACCATTTCTTGCATTGTCATCAATGAAGCATCAAATCTCTTTTAACAGGTCTCTGCTCATTCTTCTCCTTGTTCTGGAACTCTGAGCATTTTCTTGTTGTACTTAAAGTATTGTGATTATTGTTGTCACTGGATAAGTGGATGTGCAGACTATTCGTAGTACACGGTTTCAACTCTAAAGTATATGCATAATTTTGCTTCTGCTTCAGGTTTGCCATGATCATGAAGTAACTCTGATTCAATATGCAGATGATCTTGCTGCTGTTTTCGAGAAACATGTACAGACATATGGTGGACTAGATATCTGCATCAATTGTGCTGGAATTGCCAACATGACATTGGTTTATGATGACACATCCGATGGAATCCGCACATGGAGAAATGCCATAAATGTGAACTTTGTTGCTGTTATTGATGGTACTCGCATTGCAGTAAGTCTATCATTGTCTATTGGAATTAAACTGTCATATTTATTTGTCAATAACTTAAACTTGTAATTGTGGTAACACTCAGTGCTATGCATGCTCTTTATTGCTTAGACATATTACTTTAATCCATAAATTCGCATAGGCTTCATTGTCTTTTCGTCATTTCAAAGAAAAGTAGGTAGTGGCTTTCTATTTCTGTGTTTTCATTAAATGATGTTGGAGGAAGTTAAGAGAGGTAATGATTTTGTTGTAATTTGGCTTGTCTGGTTTCCTTGGGAGCAAGAAAAGGATGTGGAATTTTGAACCAATGGAAGTTATTGGAGTATCATTTGTGCTATAATTCGAAGGATAATTTCAACTGTCTAACATGTTGCTTTACTTACTGCAAATTCCATATTCACAAAACTTACAGTTGGTATATTCACCAGAGTCAAATAATGCGATCCCTGAAGAAGCCTGGTGTCATAATCAATATTGGTTCTGCTGCCGGCCTTTATCCTATGACAGCTGATCCCATATATAGTGGGACAAAAGGTTCATACACCACCCTGTATACTCTTCTTCTACCTTTTCTTCTAGGGCAGCAGATTGCAGTGCCTATGGATGGCTAGTTTGAACTCTTACTATGATTGCTGATTTGGTGGGAAAATATGTTTGTTAATCTTTTTCTACATCATTAAGATGTGCAATCATAAACTGTACACAAGTTCACATTCTAGTCATATAGAATGTTGAATACTGTTGTCAGCTACACTTTCCAATCTTTCTATTCCTTGATTATGTTTTATGATATGTTTGAAGCATCTGCAACTGGTATGATCACAAACTTCATTTTGGCAGGTGGTGTTATTTTGTTTACACGATCACTTGCTCCATTGAAACGCCATGGTGTTCGTGTCAATGTGCTCTGCCCTGAGGTATTAAACCTAATTAATATTATCATTATTACTATTTCTTCCTTTCTACCATGTTTGCTTGTTGTAGTAGTTTAACTATGTTTTTTTTCCTAATCTTGCGAGAATCTGCTCATAGGTTTGATAGTCTGTCAAGATAACTTGACAATGTTACAGTATTTGTCCATTGCAAAAGTTCGTATCAACAAAATGTCACCAGATTGACCAGATAGTATGACCACCGGTTCTCAAGTACCAGTGGCAGATATCTTTAGAGTCACCATGCACACATGAAAAACCGGTAGACATGTATTTGAGCTAAATTGTAAAATCAACTAAACAGGCCAAATGCCTGAATTTATCGGTAATTTCATCTTATAAAAAAAATGAGGATATAGCAATTTGATGCAATTTGCAGGGATTTGAGTATGCCTAGACTTTAAGTTCTTATTTCAGACTGATTGGCATATAATTTTGTCTTATTAGTTACTATTAACAACTGGAAGGTACAAATGCAATGATGATCTTTCATAAGTGTTATTTGTGGACTCATGTATGCAGTTTGTTCAAACTAATATGGGTGAGCAAATAAACCGCAAAATAGTAGATTCAACTGGTGGTTTTTTGAAGATGGAGGAAATTATTAATGGTATATCATCTCCCATCTTTTAAAGCTGTAATTAAGTTTGTTGTCAACTTTCAGTTTTTTGCTGTAATTTATGTGTCACGATTACTGCAGGTTACTTTTGGGTATTACTAGATGAATTGTATGAAATTTTATTTGATATGGGTTGTTTTAAATGATACCCCTACAAAATAACATGGACATGTGCTCACATATATCATGTGTAAATCATGAGTTTATTATTATAAACTGATTAATTACATGATCACTTGGGTCTTGAAACTTGAAAGCTTTAATTCTAGGTCCTTCCCTTTGTATAAGTGAGTGATGGCCGCTCTTAGGAATATCACTCACCGGAAATTCTGTTAGTTTGCAATGCCAATTAGACCTAAACATACGTTCCATCTCGGTATTGTTCACATATCAATTGATGACGACATGATCAACTGAATGTGGGAATGCAAAGTTGGTGACGAGAGATTACAAATATGAGAGGTGTGTTTTGCTGATTTTAAATGTTAAGAGGCTGACGAACTTAAAAATTTGTATACATAGTTTCTTGGAACGGGTTAATTTATCCAAGCCAATCATCCCTGCCAAGGGGACCAAGGTTCATTCAATACCTTCAGTTAGCTTAGCTTAGCCGAGGGTCCTTAGTTTGACTTCTGTATGTCAGTTCGGTTTTGGTTGTTTTGACTGGCAGGCTATCTTTGCTGTTGTTTGGCTTTATTTTGAGTTTACAAGTTGGCATATTTTCGGCGTTTCTCTTCTAATATTAAACAATATGCATTTGGTATGAGAAAAAAAACGTGAGTATAGTTTTGACCCACCATGACTTCCTTATACGTGCTTGACGATATGAAAGTTTAGGCACCTACTGTGATACCTAGGAACTTACCATCTCTTGCATATGATGCTTTCTCTCTTTCTCATTTAATGTTGTCTGAAAAGAACATATTTTGTTTTTGTAGGCGCATTTGAACTTATAAAAGATGAGAGCAAGGCTGGTGCTTGCCTTTGGATAACTAAACGAAGAGGGATGGAATACTGGCCAACATCTGAGGAGAAAAGAAAATATCTGTTGAATTATACCAAGTCAAAAAGGACAGTAACAACAAATGTATTTCCTAGCATCAAAACACCTGAGTTCTTTGAGAAGATGTAAGTAGCCATGCAGCCCTGCTATGTTATTTATTTATTTCCAAGCACTTGTGGAATATTTCGAGTACACAACAATTCCCCACTCCCAAGTGCTTTATTAGGTTTTTCTGGTACGGATCCTTCCTAAAATGGCCTAAGTCACTGATTCAGTCCCTTAAACTAACCTTTTAGACACATGATCTTCATAGCACTGCAGTATCATCTAACAAAAATGTGTTTTGCATTGTATACATCAGCAGTCATATTTTACCATGCCTCTGTAGTCCTTATTCTCTAGAGAAGTACTCCCTCCGTTTAACAATAGATGACTTGCATTTGTCTATATATGGATGTATCTAGACACTAAAACATGTCTAGATACATCCATATATAGATAAGTGAAAGTCATCTATTGTTGAACGGAGGGAGTACTTTAGAACCTTTTTTTTAAAAAAATTCTTATATTTTTTAATGTTTACTTTAGAACATTGTGCTGTAAGAACTACTACTATTTTCATGCAGGGATCGTTTGGTTGAAGTCAAATCTCTGATATTTTGATTTCTGTTCTAGCGTTCTTCCCCAAGTTCGTTAGTTCTTGGTACTTGCATTTATTAGTAAATTACCTGACCAAATAGTTGAGGTTTGACTGTATGTTACTTCCATTTGTCATGCTGGAGTGTTCAAGATTTCAGTCTCTCCAATTGTGCAGTATACTTAGATATTATAAAGAAAACATATATTCTGTTTCATGTAACAATGGATAATTGAAGAGTGATCTTGATTATACTATTAGGATTTAAAAAGCTATTTCTTACGGGTGATATGAATGCCAGTTTCTGAAATCTAGGTTGTATATCACCTGTGATTGCCCGGTATAATTTGTTCTGAGAGGTGCCACAGAAAAAGTATCCAACCATTTTTTAACACTATATGAGATCTCAACACTATATTGCTTGTCAGTCAAGTTTCACACACAAAAAAATATCCCTAATAGCAATATTCTGCAAGTTATTATGTTTCACGTACTGGAAACTTGTGGAGGCATTTGCTTTGATTTATTGATGCTTGTCTCCATGATTTTGTAGAGTTGTTCACACTCTCAGCCATAATTTCCGTGATGCTACAAGACTTGATCGTGTGCGATTGAGATTGCCCATTGAGCCACAAAATGCACTTGTTAAAATAATATACGCTGGTGTAAATGCTAGTGATGTAAGTCCTTGGATTTGTGTTTCCTAATTTCTTTTCATTGATCCCCCTGTTGATTAACTTTTGGAAGCTTTTAATGGTGTCTTGCAGGTAAACTACAGCTCTGGGCGCTATTTCAGTGGTAGTGCTAAAGAAACTGCTGCACGCCTTCCATTTGATGCTGGTTTTGAGGTGATCGATGTTCTTAGATGCCTATGTTAATGCCATACTCAATGTTAAATAATATTCTTTACATGTTTTTTCTGTGTAAATTTCTGACAACACACAGCATATGCTTCCATAATTTGACTTGAAAATTTGACGGGACAGAGATGGTATACAAAATAGACTATTTTCTCAGGGAAGTTTTTATTGCTCTCCCTGTCTCTAAATAAATAGGGCATTAAACTCTAAATAAATTGTTGATAGAGATATGTTAATGCCATACTCAATGTTGAATAATATTCTTTACATGTTTTTTCTGTCTAAATTTCTGACAACACAGCATATGCTTTCATATTTGACTTGAAAATTTGACGGGACAGAGATATGGTATGCAAAATAGGCTATTTTTTCAGAGAATTTTTTATTGCTCTCACAGTCTCTAAATAAGTAGGGCACTAAACTCACCAACAATCAACACGTTGCCAACAATACTGAAACAATTGCTATTCATACAAGCTAAATCTTCTAATCACTTGCGGGGGAATAATGATTTTATTTGCCTGTTTAGAACTCACAAGCATAATAATGCCGATGATATCATCTTTCCCTTCATGAGAATTCTAATATATCCAGGCTGTGGGAATCGTTGCTTCTGTTGGAGATGCAGTGAGGCATATCAAAGTTGGCAGTCCTGTGGCCCTTATGACGTTTGGGAGCTATGCTGAATTTACTATGGTACTACGGTCTACACATCTATTTGTTACACAACAAATTATCAACTAATCCTTGTCCTCCTTTCAGCGAAATCGTCTACAACCTTTCGAGTTATTTACTTCTAAATATTATTATCTCTCTGTGAATTACAACCTTTTATCTTTACATCTTTCTGATGAAAGGTTCCAGCCAAACATCTTCTTCCAGTGCCAAGACCAGACCCTGAGGTCGTCGCAATGCTAACGTCAGGATTGACTGCTTCAATTTCTCTTGAAAAGGTTATCTTGTTACGCTGTTCTTTTTGGTCGTATACCGTATGGCTTTGACCTCATATTTACTGAACTAAATCTAAGTTCAGCTCTAGAATGTATCTTCCTTCCTGTTCTGATCTAAGTTGATTTTTGTTGCCTTTAGGCAGGTCAAATGACATCTGGGCAAGTTGTTTTAGTTACAGCAGCTGCTGGTGGAACAGGACAGTTTGCAGTTCAGGTCAGCCGATGCTATTTTGATACTGTTAATATGAGTATGACTTTTATTGTTTGATTTATTGCTCAATTACTGATTGTTTTCAACAGTTTATCTAGGACAAATAAATATAGTGACCAAATTGCGGTAATAATATACACGAGAACTATTTCATGTAGCTGGAACATTTATACTTGTCTTTGTCTGCATAGTTAACTAGCATTTGGGGCCATGTTTTGGCCATGCATTCCGCATGATATTTCTAGGATTTTTATTTTCTCGAACATTCCTGCGGGTCATTTTAATTAAGAAGAAAACGCGAAGATAGTGCGTGCGGCCAATTCCCAAGACTGCAAATACATGAGACTGGCCTTGCCCAAGCTCCAGCCAAGGATGCCGAAGAAGTGGAGCACGGGACCTCGAGACCGCTTCATGACAGTTGTCTGGAACCCCAAAATACGACCATGACTCCAGGACTCCCAACTTCACTCCTAAAGAGGGCCCAATCTGAAAGCAGACTAACACGGGGAGACCACCTTCTCACGCCGCCACACTGGCAGCCTCCACAGGCTACCAAGATAGCGCCTCCAAGGAGGGTAAGTTGCTGTGATGCTGGCGCCGCCTATTTCGGCAAGCCAAACCTAGGGTTTCTCCAGATCTCGAGGAAAAGGGCATGATCAGAGGCCATGACGCCGCCTCCAAGGAGGCAATGGCGCCCACAGGCGTCGCCGTCGTCGGCACTGGACGCAACCGGGCAGGGATTTCACCCTGCTGACCCTCAGTGCCCATCCACACCATCAGCTAGACAGGGAAGCAGCTTGCTGAGGTTGCCCACCGCCAGAAAGAGATATCCATGCCACCACTGACAAAAAATAGTGGAAGCACCCGCTGGATCACCATTTGTAGGACACCGCCATCCACTGTAGCCAGGGGTGCCGGGAGCCCACCACAACCAAGCAGCCGCTGGCAGCACCCAGGCAACAGATCCGGTGAAGACCGATCCGGCGCCAGCAACCCAGCTATACCGTGCCTCAACATGTCGTGCTGGTTCTAGGGGGCTCACCACAGAGAGTAACCATCACGCGGGAGGAAGCTGAGCCCTCGTGGTCGTCGGAACTCACCGCCGTTCTGTCGGGAGAGCACTGTGGGGGAGGCCACGATGCCGGGAGGTGGCACCACACTGACCACCCACCAGGGGGAGCCCCACCACTACCATGGCAGCAGCCGGAGGCGATCGCGACACAGGAAGGCGCGAGCAAGCCCAGCGGATCGCTTATTGCCTCCCAGGTCGCTCCTCCCAAGCGACAGAGTTTTTTTTTTTTTGAGGGAAAGAGTATTTTTTTTAAGTGTTTTCAGAATGCTGACTTTTCATTTATAGGAATTTGCAAGGTTCTCTCTTTTGTTGATGTGTTATTATTTCTTGAAAAGCAACTCTGTTTGAATTTTGTATTGAACCATATCCTTATGTTCTAAATGTTTTTTCTGCCACTTCCCTAGCTCGCAAAACTAGCAGGCAACAAGGTTGTTGCCACCTGTGGTGGTGAAAGTAAAGCTGCACTTCTGGCTTCCTTAGGAGTTGATCGAGTTATCAACTACCGAAATGAAAAGATCAAAGATGTAAGCTTTCTTCTTGCTCTACTTTTCATACTTCTACTGCTTCAAATGCAATTCTGACATAGTGCGTTGTCTGTGCATGCTTACTTTATAACATCTCTTTTCTTATTTGGTCACTTACAAAAATGCGCTGGATATATTTTCTAGCTCATCTATCCACTATTTTTATTAGCATTTGTATCATACCTCTTCTAACCAGGATAGAACATTCCAAGAAATCTAATTCTACCACATGTATAGCCTTTCATATGCCGCTGATGATGCACAATGTTGGTTGGAAATGCTTGAATCACATTCATGACGTGTAATCTCTCCGCAGAGAATGTCTAGAATGACTAGTATGATGCGGAAATTATAAGTTTGAACCTTCAAGCGACTAATTTGTTTATACTGATCCCTTATTTGTTCTTCACAGTATGTTCAGTAATTACTGATATTCTTAATGCTTTGATTCCAGGTTCTTAAAAAAGAGTTTCCAAGAGGTTTAGATATCATATATGAATCTGTAGGTGGGGAAATGTTTGATCTGTGCCTGAATGCACTTGCAGTTCATGGACATCTCGTTGTAATTGGTATGATCTCTCAGGTAAGGTCGTCAGCCTATGAAATATTTTTCACCAGCTTACCCCAACTTGTTTGGGACTGAAAGGCTTGGTTGTGGTTGCTGTTGTTGTTGTTGTTGTATATTATGGGCTGTGAATATGAAAACGTTGGTGAAAAGCTTATCTGCGCAGGCCATTGGTCGCTAGAACCACAGTTGTATTTTGATTTTTATGATTTTCATTTGGTGGAGTGAAGAAGCAACCCTCTGGGCATATTCTGAGGTTCCCTTGCTAACTGTTAATATAATCTGGCCATCATCCATCCGTATTTAGAATTGATGTGGGTGTTAACCTAGGAAAATCGCCGACCTCTCATAGTCTGTATACACCATGCACATTTTTTTTTACTAAGATATCATGGCTTATGGCTTATGGCTTAACTGGTACCAACTGATAGTGAACAACGTTTGATGTTTTCAGTATCAAGGAGAGGTTGGATGGAAGCCGAAGAATTACACTGGACTATGTGAGAAGATTCTTGCTAAAAGTCAAACTGTGGTATGTGTATGCAGAAAAACACCTTAACTTCTTAGTTGCCATATACTGTATTCAATGTTCATTAAGTAAATTGACCAGGAAAGGATGCATCTGCGATACTAAGAAAGTTGATACCAAAACTAGGATTCTCATAGATCCATATCATCAAGTAAATTTACCAGATGGATCTGATTTCAAAGAAATAATTACCATCTGTGTTTAGAAGTCATGTGGGTAGTTCCCTCAGCAATGTGTCAGGCATCCAGCTAGTTCTCAGTGTAGTATTGACAAAAGTGTGATATTCCTTTAGCCCATCGGAAATATTAGAGCAAGCATGGTATTGAGTTAGTTTTTTTGGCTAATATGTTCGAACTAGTGGAATCTTTAGGTATGAATGGAATATCTTCGTCTAGATCAAGGTTTAGAATTACCATTATTAGTACTCCCTCCGATCCGATTAAAGTGTCGGAAAGACACACCGTCGTACCTACAACTCGTAGGTATAAGCTGACAGTTTATTCGGATCGGAGGGAATAGAAAATACCAAACCTTTCTTTATATGTACTCTTTGGAACTTTGAGCTCCATCTCTGTTAAAAAAAAGTATGAACTCCTCCCTTTCCAATTTCAGGCTGGATTTTTCCTGGTTCAGTATGCTCACCTGTGGCAAGATCATCTTGACAAACTATTTGAGTTGTATGCCTCTGGAAAGCTAAAGGTATGCTTCATCATATATGTTCGTTAATTGCGACTTATTTTATAATACTCCCTCCGTCTCAAATTAACTGTCACAAAGATGGACAAAAGTGGATGTATCTAGACATAATTTAATATTAGATACATCCATTTTTGTCCAACTTTGTGACAGTTAATTTGAGACGGAGGGAGTAGTTGAGAAAAAATTGTCGGTGTTTGGAACTTTGGATGCGTACCCTAATTTATCCTAGCAATTATTGATCATGATTAAAGTATGTACATGAGTCAAACAATGACCAAAATGCGAGCAAGCAAAGATATGGGATGCCAATGCTGGCCCAGCATGTTATAAAGGGAGGAGGGGTAGATTACCTTACCATGATTTTTTTTCTCCAAAATTTCCACCAATGTTTCTCTGGGGCTTGTAACCAAACGTTCCTTCAGTTAATTCTGTTGTCATTGTTCTTCTGCCTTCTATTTGCAACCTAGTCTCTTCTCATTTCCTTGTTATTTGTCTTATTCTATTTTTCACAAAAAAACTATATTGTGTCCCATTTCCTAATTAGATTCCCATTTATATTATCCTAGCATGGGCTTCTTCATGTCACCCCTCCGCAGACCCATGAATTGCCCATTTGATTCACGATATCACATTAAACATGTATGCGATTGTTTTTCTCTCGTTCTAACTTAGTTTACCTGTCACGACACATACAACAGGTGTCCCTTGACCCAAAGAAATTCATCGGTGTTGCTTCCGCGGTGGATGCTGTAGAGTATCTTCATTCTGGCAAAAGTGTGGGCAAGGTACTAAAATCTCTATACGGCTGACGTTTTCGTCTACTCTAATGCAGCTCACAGATTTTCACGTGGAATCTTGTCAGGTTGTTGTCTGCATTGATCCAGCATACAGTCAGACGCTGGCTAAGCTATAGCCTGTACTGTGCAGAGATGCATCGCCTCTCGTCATCACGAAGTATGACCCAGCAAATGTTGCATATGAAAAACGCACACGTTGTAAGGTTCACGTACAGCATACGTCGTTGAGCTGTGAAACCGAGTAGTTGCATAAAGTCACCGTGTGGCTCAGTTATATGTGATAAGTTTGAACTAGGCAGTGCTATAGAAGTCAACTAAGTTCATAATCCCACAAACTAGAATTTTTCTGTATAAATAAAGTGCCCAGTTCAGTGGTAAGCGGAGGGCTAGAGCTCTCATGTTATTTGGGCTCCTTGGAGAAAGAGTACTCATAACATTGGGGAATTTAATTACTAAGGCCCCGCTTGGTTTGTTCTGATGATGTTTACCAGTTTAAGGACATGGTATATGAGAACATGAGGCGTCCAGGAAAACATTTATGTTTGACGACGTGTTCTGCTGATGCTTACCAGTTTAGGAGAGCCACCTAGATTTTGCACATTGCACAACTGAGGAACTTTCATCATCATAGCAATTGCAAAGAAAAAGTGATTGTGCAGTGCTGAGAAAAAAAAATATGGTTGTCCATTTTTCATGACATGCTAAAAAATCATTAGTGAGAACACATTCTGTCTGGGAAAATGGTCTTGGAACATCAGGTGAAGGATGCAAGGTAACTGGCGAATCGGTTACCAAGGTACGTAAGGAGAGCATGATATTTGATCCTATGACACGTGTTAATACTGTGATAGAGACTAGAAAGGGAAAAACATGGTGTTGAAGGTTCAAAGATGATGGCATATAGAACATAGCGTTGAAGTTTCAAAGATGATGACATATAGAGCTAGGAAGACAACTCTGCAAGTGGTGCTAGGTAATCAGTATATATATATATATATATATATATATATATATATATATATATATATATATATATATATATATATATATATATATATATATATATATAGGACAAATTTATGCTACTCCCGGGTGTAGCTACACCCACATGTGTATGTAGTATCTATCATACCGAAGAGTATGTATAGGTAGTATGCAGTATATATTACTATTTTGGTAGTATATATACTACTTTTTATGTACTATGTGTAATTTTTCTAAATACTCTTTTTATATGTACATATATAGCGGTATTCTAAATATATAGTGCAAACTACATGCTCAGTTTTATATTTTTCACGTAACTTGTTTCGGAGTATCTTAGATATAATATATGAACATACTCATACCGAACAAGTAGGACACATACCTCCGTACGGTAGTATATGAGACGTGGGTGTAGCTACACCCGGGAGTAGAAACCATTTTCCCTATATATATATATATATATATATATATATATATATATATATATATGAGTGTGGATTTAATGAAAAGGGGGGTAGCTACCCCAACATTCTGGACCATGGATCATGTCTTTAAGATTCGTGCCAATCATGCGCATGTGTCAGGTGGTTTGACTACGTTTATGATTATTAGTGTTGTCTAATCTTCCGATTGCATGCACACCGTTATGACATAACGGAGCCGTGAAACATACGTCGTGATTACAGTCAGGGCATGTGAATATGGTTCGCATTTCCTGGCATGTACGCCGTGAATACAGTCATGTGAATATAGTTGAAATCTGTGATCACAGATACGTCCTGATTTCAATAAATTCTAAAAGCAGCTGTTGTTAGCATGTACGTGCTGATTTCAACAAATTCGAAAAGCAATTCGTGGCAAAGTGTTAAAGCTGTTGTTAGCATGTACATACCGATTTCAACCAATTCTAAAAGCTGCTGCATTTCTTTTTCGCATGTATGCATGTACGTGCTGTGATCACAGTTACGGCTAAAAGCTGATGCACACTATTCTCGTATTCCCGCCAACTCGTAGTTACGGCTAAGTAACTACTGACCATATTCACAGTAGCAACAAGAAGACCATATTCACAGTAGCAACAAAAAGACCATATTCACAGTAGCAACAAAAAATAAGTAACTACTGACCATATTCACAGTAGCAACAACTTTCTCTGCCAACTCGTTTTTGTACTCAGAATAAAGCTAGAAACATGACTAGGCAAAGAAACAGATGACCTAAGCTAGAAGCATGACTAGGCAAAGAAAAAGATGACCTGAGGATAACGGCCGTCTATATTTAACGGACTGTGATCTCTAAACGTATGGATATGTTCACTATAAACATCTTGCTTTAAACTGATTACTAAAATGAGTTGACCGAGCGCAGATCTTAATGCACCGATCCAACGGCCGTGGAGGGGGAGGTAGCTACCCTCCTTTGTAGCTGGCAATTTTCGATATATATATATATATATATATATATATATATATATATATATATATATATATATATATAAATAAAAAGGTAGTACATTAGGATTAGAGACTATTCAGATTGTGATTGGCACAAACCCTGATAGTAGGTGCACTGTCACTGCCAAAAGTGCTACAAGAGCATCCAAGTCCTAACCCAAGATTTTATGAAATGTCCATCTGTCTCCATGAAACAAAAAGAAGGATTTCTTAATGTGCGGAGACCATTTTATAGTAGGGAAAACTCCCTACCGTGTCATTTTCTATTGTATAAAGAGGGGCTATTTACATGGTACAATAAATATCATTCAAGGAATAATTCATACCCTCTCCCAGGCGCTCCATCAACACATCCTTAGGATCTTCATGAAGGACAAGGGTCTCTTGAATTGATAGGCGTCTCCCTCACTCGCAGCCCATGCCTCATCTTAAAAGTATCTAGCCATGAATGCATGCCCTCCTTTTTTTTGTACAAGAATGCATGCCCTCCTTGAGACCAGGTTTGGCTCTATGCATGGATAAACATATAAAACATTTAAATCTAACCATGCATCCCCTCGATAGAAGGGGCATTTCCATTGAGAATGGCATAATTCATTTGGTCCCATGGGCTCCAACATCTAGTGATCATGATCTCCATTAAGAAGTTAGTTGAATATCTCGTTTTGGCCTAATGAATCATGTTATTGATGCCATAATCAGAGTTCCATTTGAATCCAATTGCCCACCAGAAGTCTGGCTGAATCTGCAATACAAAAATAGGTGGAGGAGTGTTTCTTCAGGGCAAGTTTTACATAGAATACAATCTGAGAACTCCACATAATTATTTTCATCAAGTCTTGGTATTCAATCTGCCATGAAGAAGTAATCAGGCAAATAATTGTGTATAGGAAGACTTGTAGTAGTCCTCCATATGTCAAGTACATGTTCAAGTGTATCATGCTGTCCAATCATTGCCATGCGCATTTTCTTTGTAGAACATTGAGTGTATGTACCATGAATTTTCCATATATGATCATCATTTAATTTATTGAATCCATTTCCGCTCTAATATTATGCATTTCCTCATGGGAAATAGTAGAGATAGGAAGTTGGAAGAGATCATATATGTTAGTGCTTCCCATATTCCATGCCTTCTCTACGGAAATTTTTTCATCTTTGGCAAATAAGCGGAGACGAGGGTATTATCCTCTCTGATTGCCCTGTTCCAATTATCTTTCCATAAAAGGATGGATTTACCATTATCAACAAAAACATGCAGTGAATTATCTATACACGTTAGAAAGTGATAAAAATTATTTCCACCAAATGATTCTTTTGGGCCAATGGCATGGGGGACGATAAGAACACGTTGACCCTTGGATACAAGTGATGAACGCGAACCCAAATCTGTTATGACGGTTGCTACATTATGGGAGAACAAGAAAAACTTGATAGTTTAAGTGAGGAATCACTCTAATAAATGACTAATGTGCAATCAAGGTGCAAACAGCAAAGAATAAACATCACATGCAATTCATAATTCCCGTGATTCGGTATAGTCTTTGTTCTTCGGGGATTCTTGAGCATCTCCAACGAGGATCCTCCATCTCCGTTATTCTCACCATAGCAGAAAATCCGAGGAAATTCCGTTGTGGTGAAAATTGCTTCAATCTTTTCCACGACAGAGAAACAACCACTTTCTCTTATCATGTACTTTCTCCGAGCTCCGCAATGAATGCATGCTTGTCGATGTCGAATAATGACAATCCTTTGGCATTGGACATCATGTCAAAACACAGTAACAAGACAGCAATACCAAACCACACGCACACTCTGCAAAACAAATTTAGACGCCTCTAATGCTTTGTTTGCAAGTTTTAGCATGGTTGTATGTTCTACGATCAACTATCGTCGTAACCTACGTATTTTTAGGTATGTTTATTACCATCGCTAGATTGAAATTGCAGGGTGATTGAAACATAGACATTACGAAAATGTCTAGAGTCTCAATCTAAAGTTATTCATAACCATGACCCCGTGTGGATCCAATCCGCATGCCCTTTCCACCATGCCGTTATATGATCAATGAAAGTTTCAATATTTCATAGAAGTCAGTGGGAGGAATTTTTGAATAAAAAACTGAGATAATTTTTTTATTGAAGTAGAAAAATGACTTAATAGAAATTATAACATGGATTGAGAAAGAATATTTTCTTGGTCAATAATTACTCATGATAAATTTTGAGAGATTATAAATTATCGTGATAATAAAATCTTTGTGAGGCAAGGATTTAATCGATGTTATGATTGTCAAATGTCTTTGTATGATAAAGTGATAGCGTGAAAACAAAAATAATTCTCAAACCCACTAAAGAAAATTATTTTGTTTGTTTGTTTAAGTTGAGGCTATGTCGTTGATTAACTTGCAACTATTTTAATGATAAGTTTCTAGTAATCAATATTGCTCAAGAATAAAGCATAATTGAGTTATGAATAAAGTTCCACCTTTTACTCTGTGTGTTTATTGGTAATAAATTTCCACCTTTTACTCTGTGTGTTTTTAGAACACATTGGATTAACGAGAAAAGTGTCTTCTATAAGAGAGATATGGAAATTATATTAAGTTGAGATTGTGAATCTTTAGAGAAGGAGTGAATGAAGGGGGGAACATGCAAATGTTTCCAACCCATCACCTTGTCCAGAAATTTATGTATAAGATGCATAAAGTTCAAACTTAATATTTGAATAAAGGTCATATGAGGCATTTTAATGAAATATTCACTTTGTGAAATATTCATCAATATTCCAAGATAATGACCACAATATGCAAAGAAAAACAAACAAAATAATAGTACTCATAAATATATGATATTGGATTATCATATAGATTCATAGAAAAATAATATTCATTTTAACTCCAAGATTTTATCTTGAGAGTAAGTTGGATTGATTTTATAAATCACAAGGAAAAATGAATATTTCCACAGGAAAAACAGATGTGAATATTTAATATTCATAAAGCTAGTATTGATAAAATTGCTTTATCAATTACAAATAAATGATAATGATAAAGTTGAAAAACTTGTCATATCAATTGCTTGGTGCTATTATTGGGTCAACTAGCAAAATTGTTTTGCTAAGTGTAATTAATTTTGATTATTGGAGTAATCAGAAAATATGTTACAAGTATGAGTATTAAAATAAGTCATATTAATGAAACAAGAAGGAATTTATTTTTCATTATATAAAGTGAAGCGACTTAAAAGTAAGTGAGAGTTGATTATGATCTTTTAATCTGGCTAGGTCCAATTAAAAGAAAGACACCTCATAGAAAAGATTTAAAAGAGTTTTAAATGCAATATCAGAAAGTGTCTTATTAAATTCAGGGTCTATGAGAGAGATTGAGGAATTTAATAAACATTCATATGATGGATGTGCTAATTCTAGTTCTGAAAATGAATTTTGAATTGTATTGAGATAGAGTTATTTTGTCTCAAAAGAAATATGACATGATATTTTGCAATAGATATGAAATTCATGGTCATTGGTGAGCAAAATATAAAGGGTTTTAATCAAATCATGATATTTTGTAATTTGGCCAATCTCATATTTTGCAATAGATCATGTATGCCACGTCGTGTACTAGACCGATGTATCGCATGCTGTCAGTTTGACAAGCATAGTGACCGTGGAGAGTCACACTGGATAGCAGTTAAGAAAATCCTCAAGTATATTAAGCGAATCAAGGATATGTTTCTTGTCTATGGAGGATGTACAGATGATCTCAACATAACGAATTATGTTGATGCAAGATTCTGTACAGATCCAGATGACTTGAAGTCGTAGACGGGCTATCTGTTTGTGGTGAATGGTGGCGATGTGAGCCGGAGAAGCGGAAAGCAACCTATGGTAGCTCAATCTACAATGGAGTCAGGGTACATTGCCGCTAATGATGCGGCGAATGAAGTTGTCTGGATGAGGAGATTACTGATGGAGCTTGGAGTGTTTCTAAATGCGCAAGACCCCGTGAATATCTACTGCGACAACACGGGGGCCATTGCTAATGCGAAGGAACCAAGGTCACACTCCACAACCAAGCATATACTCTAAAGTTATCATGTGATACGGATTATCTGAAGAATGGTGACATAAAGATTTGCAAGATACACAAGGACCTGAATGTAGCAGATCCGTTGAGTAAGAGTCTCCTACGGGATAAGCACGAGAAACATCAAGATGCCATCGGTGTTAAAATATTACCTTGTGTAATTTAAATTGTAATCTAGTGCAAGTGGGAGACTGAAGGAGTTATGTCTCATAACTCATTTGTTCATAATGTTTCATACCGTGCTCTAACTGTATTAAGCGAAAATATTAATACATGTGTGGTATGTAAACAAACCAGGTCCCTAGTAGCCTCTAGTTATACTAGTTCGTTGGGCAACAGATGATCAAGGTTTCCCGATCATGGGCATTTATGTCATTGACAACGAAATCATGTCATTGGATAATGATGTGATGGACTCACACCTATTATGTTTATCATAACGAGATCTAGTCATTTAAAGTTCAACTTTATGATAACGAAAACATAGTATCATGACCTTAGACCATGATATGGTATCTGAATTGCTATCTCGGAAGTCACTTTGATTGCATAAAATGTCACACCGTGACATGGTGATTATAAAGGTGTTTCTTGGGTAATGAAAGGGATATGTTGAGGCGAGCCATCAAGAGAGGGACTTTCTAATCCTAATGATGAATAGATACTCCTGGGCCCACTCGGTGGAGTTGATTCAATTAGCTTGCAAGCATGTGACTCAGTCACGGGTATGCAGCGAAACATAACAAGTTGAATTATTATGTCGGGAACAAGACTGAACGGGGTATGATATACCGGAAGATCAAGTCTCGTACTAATAGAGTATCACTTATGAAAGAGGCATGCGGGACTTATGTTTAAGGTTCAAAGCGACGCAAAACTTTGATGGTTACACGCGGCCATTATGGATGTCCAGATCCCGCTATTGGTTATTGGTCGTAGAGAAGTCTGGGCCATGTCATTGGAGTAGAGGGTGTCACACTTAAGGGTAGATGATATTTAAGGAGAGATCTTAGTACCGAAGAGAATAATAAAGAGAGCCGGAATCGTTCTGCTATTTATCCGTCAGGAATCGGAGAGTTCCGAAAGGTTATCGGAATTAAGGGAGAAATGCCCGATAGTAACCGGAGAGTACCGGAATTGTTTATGGGACTCTAAATAAATATGAAATGTGTATTTAATATTAATTAGAATAATTAATTATTAAATATCATTTTATTTTATTTTTAAAGACATTTATTCCACTAATGGGCCTTCCGGGCAAAAGAGGCCCATTAGGGGAAAAGTGGGAGAAATAAAAGGGAAAAAGAGGGGAGCCTACAAGGGCCACTTGGGGCCCATGTGGGGGTGCGGCTGCTCCCCCTTGGCGGCATGCTATGTGGGGATTAGTCCCACATAGCTTGGCCAAGGGGAAAGCCTCCCCTCCCACCTTTCTATAATTGGACTCCCCTCCCCTTTTTCCCATCCAGAAATCTCTCTCTATTCTCTCTTCTCCAAACATGGTTTTCTTTTTGAAAGCGCATGGTTCCCCCATATGTGATTTTGGTAATTAATGACAATCCTTATGGACTAATGTTTGCATTGATTTATCTTTGTAGATCTTGTCCATAGGAAATAATGGAGTTCATGTGTTGAACTCTATTAGCTTCCTTGATGGCCATTGTTACATTCAAGGATTTATATGAAGAATGGTCATGGTTTGAGTTGAGCTTGTTGCTAGTGTGTCTTGAAGAAAAGGATTAGGTGATCTTTCATTATCATCTTCAAGACATCATCGTTAGAAGTGAGAAGCAAAGATACAAGGTTGATCAAGCAAGCGATCAACGCACAAAGCTATAAGTTGTACCAAGTGGGATTGTGTATCTCATGGTATGGTAAGCAATTGTCAATATAGCTTTGTGAACTAACCCATGATATGTGTGTGTCGCATCTCTATGTGTGGTTAGGTATCTTTCCATGGGCATGAACCAAAAGGAAGATTTCATATAGCCCATGGTATATGTCGTCGTCAAGCGGTGTTTGTCATCTAGCTTGACGTGGAAGCTCAAGTGAAGCATATAGAGATATTCTATGCTTGTTGCTTGCCACCCTTTTGGAGATTGTGTCCTTGTGAAGATTTGCCGAGAAGGGTCTCTCCCATAATGGTGTATGGGGGAGCTAGTCTCTCCCATAATGGTGTATGGGGGAGCAACTTGCAAGTCTTCATCAAGCGGAGGTTGTGCTAGCAAGCGCAATCAAGAAAGAAGATCCAACTTGAGAGAGCCAATATCGTCATCATGTAGCTCAAGTGGAATGCTCAAGGCAAAGGTATAATCTTGATAGGTTTTCTATTTTACCGGTCTCGTGTCTTCGGGAGACCGGGTTATAGGATAGATAGTCGTACTATCAAGAGGGGCTCTCAAGTGAGTAACGTGATCGAATTGTTGTGGAGAGCTCAAACCTTTGCATACTTGCATATCATCTTTCTTGGTTCTTATTTGACTTTTATATCCTTTGGGTTTTAGTTCTTGTCATGATCTTCATGGCAAGCCAAGGTTTATCGAAAACGGTTTTGGTAAGAAAAACTTGTTGCGATTTCGGTAGTGAAAATATCCGGTTCAGTTTTTAGAATTTTTCCACACCTTCCATGTGTGGTAACTTCTCCATTCCTTTTTGTTTGGATAGTCCTTATTATTACCTTTCCAACCCATTTGGATTCACCTTATTCGGAGTTCATTCGCAAAAGTTATGTGTGTTTTCGTGTTGGAGGTTTCACCGGGTGTTCCTATTTGAGAGGTCTAAACCTTTACCCATTTGGTTTTATCTTACATTCATGGACAATGATGTTTCTCTGAATATTCTTTTAGTTCTCGTCGTTGCGATTTCAACGAGCCCAAGAACATAGAAAACGGAGTCCATATGCAAAAGTTATAGCATTTCTCGTATCGGTTGTCAGTCTCACTTTTTGCATCCGGAATATTCCGGGCCATTCCGGCCATAATGGGGAAAAGCTCTGTTTACATCCGGAATATTCCGGGGGTCCGGAATATTCCGGACCAATCCGGACTGGACGCGTTTTGGGCAGAAAACGGCTAGTTTTGAGCCCCTATTTAAGGGGTTTTCTTCCCCAAAGCCCCCAAGCCTTTCCCAACCCGTTTTTCCTCTTTCTCTCCAACATTGTTGACTTTGGAAAGCTTGCTCCTCTCTCAATCCCTCCTATGATTCTTGCATATCTTTAAGGGAGAAGTTAGAGGAGATCTAGATCTACATTTCCACCAATCCATTCTGCTTCTTAGTGAGGGAAACCTAGTAGATCTTGATCTTGGAGTTCTTGGTGTTTCTCCATTGTTCTTACTCTCTTATTTCCCCTTAAGCATTTGTTGCTTAGTTGGAATTTGAGAGTGGAGGATTCGAGCACTTGTGCTCTTGCCATTTGCATCGGTTGCATCGGTTTGGTTTCTCCACGAGGATTCGTGGAAGTGAAAGATTGTGAGCTTGTTACTCTTGGGTCTTGGACCCTAGACGACTTGTGGTGTTCTTGGGAGCCTCCAATTGAGTTGTGGATGTGTGCCCCGAGATTGTGGTGACACCGAGAGCCTCCAATTGAGTTGTGGATGCGTGCCTCGGGTTTGAAGGTTGCCAATAGTGGAAGGTGAACTAGGCCTTTGTGGCGGGGTTCATCGGAGAATAGGGTGAGGCCTTTGTGGCGTTGAGTAGGCCTTCGTGGCGAGCTCACACCCCTCCAACGAGACGTACTCTCCTTTGTGGGAGGAACTCGGGAATATACCATCGTCTCCGTGTGCCTCGGTTATTTCTATACCCGAGCTTTTTACTTATGCAATTTACATTGTGATAGCCTTCGAGCTTGAAGTTATATATCTTGCTATCACATTGTTACTTGTCTTGCTTAGCATAAGTTGTTGGTGCATCTAGTTGACCATAGAATATTTAGGTTGTATGCTTGTTAATTTAAACACCTAGTTTATTTCCGCATTTAGCAAGCATTAACCGGAAAAGTTTTAATCGCCTATTCACCCCCCTCTAGGCGACGTCGTTGTCCGTTCACTTTTGAGCCGTGCTAGGAGTTGAGAATTCTCTACTATAAGCACACCTCCATTCCATTAGTCTTCGCTCCATCTCTCTACTTCCGCTACCTTCGCTGGGCCGGAGACCGGGAGTCATCGTCTACACCGCACGTGTGTAATCCCACGAGGTGAAACACTTAGGGCACTAGTCGTGGAACCACTCCTCGACCTTGAGGTCGGCTTCGTTGTCTTCTTCGACAACCCTTGTGCGGGAGGGCAATCTCCACTTTCGTTCTTCAAGGGTATGATCATCGTTCCTTCTCTCTTACTCTATATCTGCATAGAAATGGATCTTGGCTGTTTTCGGATATTGTTAATAGGAATTTTTTTGTTTTCTGCTACGAAACCCCTTCACATATGCCTATAATGTTAGACCCCGTGAACTATATCTCATCATAATAGTATTTTTATACGTTCATGATTTGTCAATTTTCCAGATGTAATTTTTTCAACCAACATGTTTGTTTTCTTTAGAGAGACACCACTAGTGAACCTATGGACCCCGGTCCTATTTTCCTCACATTTAAAACCTTCTTTTAAGCAGTTTCATAATTGTTTCCTTATTATTCCATTTTAACTTTTATTACTTTTCAAGACTCTATACGTTTAATTCGCTAGTTTTCAGCAAGACCGGAAGATTGACAACCTTCCGGAAAGTTGGGACACGAGAGAGAGTTTGTGTTTGTGTGCAGGTTCCACGCTTGTTGATGCGCTAGACAACAAGCAACCTTCTCGAAGACTACGAAGTCCTACTGGTTCGATAAACCCTGATTCCTTAATTGGGAGGAGGGGGGGAATGTACACTGGACTACATCATACCTTCCACCTGGGGTCTCCGAGCGAGCGTGCGATCACGTCAGCATCATGAACCGTTATTATCTATGGACAAAATCAGACATTATTGTTCATGTTGCAAGATTGACATTACGAGGCGATTGAAATACAAACATTACAAAAATGTCTAGAGCCTCAATCTAAACTTATTCATAACTATGACCCCGTGTGGATCCAATCCACATGCCCCGTCTATTATGTCGTCCATGAATCCAATTATAGCAAGACCCAAAACTACCGAAGCACTTCTTCGGACTAGACGAGATATGCCACGGGAAACTCGAACGTCCTAGGTTTGCCAAAAATTTGTAAATATCTCACTATGCTGTTGAAAACAAAAACAACACAACTTATTGGGAAGCAATCATAAACAATTTGAATATTAGAGAGCTTTCTAATATACTTGCACAAACTTATGCAATACTCTCACACACTGGTGCTCTACATCATACCTGTACCTACATATAGACCACTCTGATACCACTATTGGTGTACGTAGCAGAATTTAGAATATTCTGTCCTGGGTAACACACATGATCTACTATGCAGGTAAAGGCGTGGATAGATCTAATTCTTTACCGACACGAAGCACAGAAGGAGTGTCGATGAACATGTCGGTGATGCTTGATGAAGAGTCCCATGACTAAGCCTAGTGGTGGGAATGTTGCCGATTTCCTGTATTCCACCTTCAGGATCCAGCAGGGTGAGGGTATCACGTGTTACCCCTCTGAGAGGTCGCACACATCCGTCCGTCAAAATCCTACTGCGCTTCGTCGTTCACGACAAGGCACCGCAGGTTTATATTGAGGTGGAGATATCCAACACATGGGAGAGAGGTTAGGGCTAGGTCTAATCGAGAGAGATAGTCATCATCTCCCAATTAGAAGAAGCCCTAAACCAATTAGAGGGTCTCTAATCAGCATTTTGCATCACCGTTTTATATTGTTATTTTCTGTTATTCATCGATATATTTCATGTTATGATGCATCACTTATTTTATTTTATCTTATTTTGCATGTTTCAGAATTTTTGGAGAATAAACACCAGAACCAGAAATCTGATGGAAAAAGCACCATCAAGATACCCAATTTAAGAAGATCAGAAGAAGAGGGGGGATACCGGAGGAGTCTTAGAAGTTCCGAGGAGGAAGTGAGACAGAAGGGCACCCGGAGGGGGCCACCTGGGGCCAACACCACCAGGCGACACGCCCCCTCTAGCCGCGCCAGGAGGTGGTGCGCCCCCCTGGCCCACTCCTAGGCGCCCCCTTTCGTGTACTTGACCCCAGGGAAGCCTAAGACACAGAACATCATCGAAGAATTATTCCGCCACCCGCCTCGGGGAGGAAATCACCAGAGAGAGAAAAGCTCTCCGGCAGGGAAAATCTGCCGGGGAAATTCCTCCCCGGAGAGGGGAAATCATCGCCATCGTCGCCGTCATCGCTTCGGGCATCATCAAGATCGTCATCGTCATCATCATCACCACCAGCACCATAACCCTCATCATCCACCTTCATCCCGCTGTAACAATTAGGGGGTATCTATCATTGTTTTACATTAGATCTCTCTCCCGGTGTGGATTACTTGTTAGTAGTTGATGCTTGTGAGATTTATCGGTGTTAGCACTTTATGACCAGATTTTTATTATCCATTATATCACCTCTGATTATGATCCATATGATGTCTTGTGATTAGTTTTTTTAGTTCTGGAGGACATGGGAGAATTCATGATGTTAGTAGTTGAATTAATATCTCGTAGTTCGGTATTTAAGTTGTGGTGCTATTCTTCTAGTGGTGTCATGGAACGTCGACTACATGATACTTCACCGTTATGGGCCTAGGAGGATGCATTGTGTATTTGTCTACTAATTGTGGGGTTGCCGGAGTGATAGAAACCTAAACCCCCGTTAGGAAACCAATGCACGAGGGAGTGTAGGATCCCGGAGTTTTAAGGTTGTGGTTAGATTTATCTTAATTACTGATGCGTGTGAACACACGTTCGTTGGGAGACCCCAAGAGGAAGGTATGAAGAGTGCAGCAGCAAGTTTCCCTCAGAAAGAAACCAAGGTTGAATCGACCAGTAGGAGGAAGGAGTAACTTCATAAGGTTGAAGCAGCTGAGATGGCAGGGCACACTATCGGTTCAGCAACAACGTGGACCTACACAACAAAATCAAATCACGTTGCCCCAACGAAGCAGTGAGGTTGTCAATCTCTCCGGTTTTGCTGAACACAAAGAGTTTAAACATATGGTGTGTAAAATAGTAGGAAAACTGTAGGAACAATATGAGAGCGGTATGAAAGCAGTAGGTGTTTTATCACTATGAGGAAAATGGACCGGGGTCCACAGTTCACTAGTGCTGTCTCTCCGTGAAAGATAAATAACATGTGTGGTGAACAAATTACAGCTGGGCAACTGATAGAAATGAAGGCTGCACCGTAGTGGATATGCAAGACATAAAGATTACTATGTGATTCATGCGGGCATTACAACAAAATACATAGACCGTTATCCAACTGCATCTATGACTAAAACTCCACCCTCCGAATATCATCCGAACAAACGTTTGGTATTAAGTTGCAAGCAACAAATAATCACAGTAAGAAAAGTGTGTAATGTAAACAATAACATCATCCTTAGACAAAGCATTGTTTTTTTTCTCCCTAATGGCAACACCACATCCTCCATCCGTCACGTTTCTGTCACTCGAGCACAGATGAAAAGGAGGCATGAACCCACTATCGAGCATAAATACTCCCTCTTGGAGTTACCAGCATCTACTTGGACAGAGCATCTACTAATAATGGAGAGCATGCAAGATCATAAATAACATAAGCATGAAGATAACATGATAGATTGATAATCAGAAGACATATAATTCAACATTCATCAGATCCCAGCAAACACAACATGTAGTATTACATAAAGATGATCTTGATCATGATAGGAAGATCACAAGATCTAAACATGAGGTACAAAGTGGAGAGAACAACCATCTAGCTACTGCTATGGACCCGTAGTCCAGGAATGAACTACACACGCATCACTTCGGAGGAGGGAATGGTGGTGTAGACCCCTCCGGTGATGATTTACCCCTCCGGTAGGGTGCCGGGGAGAGCTCTCGAACCCTGCCGATCTCGGGATGACGGTGACGGCGGCCTCGGGTGTTTCTCGGGTAAAAGTGGGATATCTATAGGGTTTATGTCTCGGGGGGATTAAATAGGAGAAGGGGCAGACTGGCAGAGGCGGTGGAGGCCTAGGGGCCCCACACCACCCCCCGGCGTGGCCAAGGGGGGTTGCGGGCCGCCCTATGGTGTGGGCCCCCTGAGGCGCCCCTCCGGGTCTCTTTGGGACTCTGTGGAACCTTTGGGAATTCCAAGACTTCCGGGCTTCGAATTTTCCAATTCCGAGAATATTTCTAGAACAACTTTTCTGAAACTAAAAACAACAGAAAACAGGGAACTGGCTATGTGACATCTTGTCAATAGGTTAGTCCGGAAAATCGATAAAAATGACATAAAGTGTATAGCAAACATGTGGGAAACAATAAGAAAACAACATGGAACATCAGAAATTAAGGATACGTTCATGACGTATCAACATCCCCAAGCTTAGTTCCTACTCGTCCTCGAGTAGGTAAATGATAAAAACACAATAATTTCTCACATGACATGCTACCAACATAACTTGATCATCAATAATGTAAAAGCATAAGTAAGCTGAGATAATAGAACTTAAACACAGGCGTGATAAATAGAACTTTAATAATAAATCATAGCAATCACTTTGCATCATCAGAAGTAACTCAAATAAAAGATCATGAATAACAATGCAAAGAAAGATATATGTTTGTTTCAAGTATAGAGAGAACAAGCAAAAGAAAGATATATGTTCGCTAGTCCTTAAGAGTGAGGAAAAACATAAATGCCAGGACACCTTCAAAGTTCATGAGGAAGACTAGAACAAATAATTAGAGAACAAGCAATAACACATCATGAATCAATTAATAATGTTTCTAGGACAAATGCACATAGAACTCAGAATGGAATAAAATGCTCTCTCAACTGTGCATAAAGTTAGAAGATGCAGACTCAACATAAAAGTAAAAGAAATGTCCTTCGCAAAGGGAAGCATGGATCACTCATGTGCTAGAGCTTTTATTTTATTAAACATAGGTATTGAAAACTTTTTTAAGAGAGGTGTATGCTTATGTCAGTGAATGGTAAACAGAAAATACAGTACGTCACAAGACAACTAGACTTCACAAGATCGGCTCCCATAGAAGGACACATCTAGGTAGAAGGTCATCCCTCTTTCTCTTTTGTTTACACAATTATGCTTTGACTAATAAATCAGGGGCAAAAATAGTGAAGAGAATTTGTGTTATTAATTTGGGGTTGGGCACCCCACTGTCATCTCTTCTATCATTGGATAAGCGTATGAAGCCACTAGTACAGGGTGTGAAAGTCCAATCAACAAGTGAGATAAAGATTCTCTATTTACGTCCTCATGAGCTAAAACAGGAGCACAAAATAGGAGTAATTTTGAAAGTTTTAAAGGTAACACGTGATCAATTTACTTTGGAGTGGCGGTTAAATGCCACATGTAGGTAGGTATGGTGGACACAATGGGAAAACTTTTGTTTTTAGGAGTTGGATGCACGAGCAGAGCTCATACTCAGTACAGGTGGAGGCTAGCAAAAGACTGGGAGCGACAAATCAAGAGAGCATGAGAGCCATAATCATGCATAACGACATAAACATCATTAATAAAAGCATAAGTGGTACCACACGTTCAAAAACTAAATGATCATGGAGGCTATTAGTGACTGGTTCATAGTCATAAACATGGTGTGAGCATGCGCCAAGTCAACCCAATAAAACATTCAAAGGAGAACACCACAAATTTATGCTTCAATATGACAAGAACAACTCATGATTCTTTCAAAGGCACATTAAACACTCTCAGCTATTTGAGGATAATCATGATACTCAATAACCACAAGGATTTAAAACTAAAATAACATCTAGCATGATATGAAAAAGTCTAGCCACAGTCTATACAAGCTTCTACTTGCACCGTAAAAAATTCTACCTCAAGCAGCAGTTTCTTTTCCAAACACGCACCATACAAAACATGCTTTAACAAAAACTCTCTAAATTCTACATAAAGAAAAAATGAGAGGACTCACATAAATCTACTAAAACTAATAGCTCTGAACAAGAGATGCAATGAAAACAAGAGCTAAACAGGATTTTTTACAGCGACTAGAAGAAAAAAAAACTAAGAATACTAGCATAGAAAGTATTCAAACGAAAAAGCGGAGCGTGTCTCTCTCCCAAACAAAGAATTCTAGGATAAAACTATATTATTGTAGCAAGGAAAACAAAAAAAACAAAGGAAAACAAAAGAAAAACAAACAAACGCTCCAAGTAAACTTCATATGATGTGACCGAATAAAAATATAGTTTCATGAGAAGTGACCTGATAGATAGTTGATGAAGAAGAGGATGACTTGGGCATCCCCAGTTTTAGATGCTTGAGTCTTATAAAAATATGCTTGGATGAACCACGGGGGCATCCCCAAGCTTTGACCTTGCACTCTTCTTGATCACATATATCACCTCTTCTCTTGACCCTTGAAAACTTCCTTCACACCACACTCAAACAGTGATTCACATTAGAGGATTAGTGCAACAACTAAAAATCCATTGGTTCTGTATGGCACAATTTATATTGATAATTTTAAACATTAGCTACAGCCATTGATGTTTTGTGAAGCAAAGAAATCCACTTGACATCGCAAAAGAGCAAATGCAAGAAAAATGGCAGAATCTGTCAAAACCAGAACTGTCTATAAGACTAATTTTTTTAGAGGCACTTATGTTGCTCAGATCTTAGGAATTAAAGAACGAAAAAGTTGAAAAATTAGATGAGGAATAAGCAAAAAAAATTCAGATCATTTTGATCTTCCAGGATTTTATTCGATTTTTTACGGTGGACAACACATATTTGTTTCCTGCGCAGAAATCCAAAAACCAACTCCAACTCTCGTCAGAAACCTTACTTGGCACCACTAAAACATGAAAAGAAAGATACAAAGGATTAGTTACAGAAGTATACAACCCCTTGACTCAAAGTAAACAGAGAAAAACAAAGCAAAAATAAAACCATGGGTTATCTCCCAAGAAGTGCTTTTCTTTAACGCCTTTTAGCTAGGCCGAAATCAAGTATTTTCAAGTGAAGAAGCATCTAAATTGTAACTTGTTCGAATGACGGAATCAAAAGGCAACTTAATTATCTTTCTAGCAAAGTGTTCCATACCTTTCTTGAGTGAGAACTGAAACTTAATATTCCCCTCTTTCATATCAATAACAGAACCAATAGGTCTAAGAAAAGGTCTTCCCAAAACAATTGGACAAAAAGCATTGCGTTCAATATTTAAGGCAACAAAATAAACGGGGACAAGAGTCTTATTAACCATGATAAGAACATCATCAACTCTCCCCAAAGGTTTCTTTCTAACATTATTAATAAGACGAATATCCAAATAATAAGGTTCCAATGGTGGTAAATCAAGAATATCATAGAGTTTCTTGGGCATAACAGAGATACTAGCACCAAGATCACATAAAGAATTGCAATCAAAACCATTCACTTTCATTTTAATAATAGGCTCCCAACCATCATCTAACTTCCTAGGGATAGAGGCTTCACATCTTAATTCATCTTCTCTAATTTGCATGAGAGCATTTGTAATATGTTTTGTGAAAGCCATATTCATAGCACTAGCACTAGGAAAACTAGCAAGATTTTGTAAGAACTTAATAATTTCATTTATGTTGCAATCATCAAAGTAAATATCATTTTTATCAAAGATATTGGGACCATTGTCTCCAATGTTTCAAAAAAATTCAGCACTTTTATCAGGAACATTTTTAGCAATTTCAGGCAGTTTTGCAATTTTACTAACAGAAGTGGGAGTGTTTCCAAGACCAATTACTTTACCATTGATAGTAGAAGGTTTTCTAGCATGAGAAGCTTCAGTTTTACTAGTGGTGGTAATGGTGCAAACATTAGCTATATTATTCTTTCTAGCTATTTTATCTTCTCTTTCCCATCTAGCATGCAATTCAGCTAACATTCTAACATTATCATCAATTCGAATTTGGATAACATTTGTAGTAGCAAAAGGATTATCATCTATGGTTTCAGTTTTAGCAGTCATTCTATTAATCAAAGAAGATTGAGCTTCAGACATGAAATAAATTGAAGTTCCAGGATGAGCAATTTTAACTTGCAACACATATATTTCTCTATTTAAACTCTCAAGTTGATAGCTGATATTTCTTAGCATAGAAGATTGTTCCTCCATGGTTTTAGTAAACAGTTTATTTTGCTCATATTGTTTTTGCATAAAGTATTTAGTGGCTCTTTCAACTTCTGAAATTCTTTCATTAGACATTCCAGTTCTATCATTATTACCACTAATAAAAGGATAAGGCCTATAATTGTTGCTACCAAAATTATTCCTATAAGCATTGGTGTAGGAATTATTATTTTTAATGAATTTCACATCAACATGCTCTACTTGAGCAACTAAAGAGGCTAAAGGAACATTATTTGGATCAATAGGAGCATGGCCATTCACAAGCGTAGACATAATAGCATCAAGTCTTTCATTCAAAGAGGAGGTTTCTTCAACAGAATTTACCTTCTTACCAGTTGTAGCTCTCTCAGTGTGCCACTCAGAATAATGTACCATCATATCATCAAGAAGCTTTGTTGCTAACCCCAAGGTCATGGACATAAAGGTTCCTCCAGCAGCTGAATCCATAAGGTTTCTTGAAGAAAAATTCAGACCCGCATAAAAGGTTTGGATGATCATCCAAGTAGCCAGTCCATGAGTGGGACAATTCTTTACCAAACATTTCATTCTATCCCAAGCTTTAGCAACATGCTCATTATCAAGTTTCTTAAAATTCATAATGCTACTTCTTAAAGATATAATCTTTGCGGGAGGATAATATTTTCCAATGAAAGCATCTTTACACTTAGTCCAAGAATCAATACTATTTCTAGGCAAAGACAACAACCATTCTTTAGCTCTTCCTCTCAAAGAGAAAGGAAACAATTTTAGTTTAATAATATCTCCATCAACATCTTTATATTTTTGCATCTCACATAGTTCAACAAAAATATTAAGATGGGCAACATCATCATCAGTACTAACACCAGAAAATTGCTCTCTCATAACAAGGTTTAACAGAGAAGGTTTTATCTCATAAAAATCAGCAGTAGGAGCAGGTGGAGCAATAGGTGTGCTAATGAAATCATTGTTGCTGGTGCTAATAAAGTCGCACAACATAGTGTTCTCAGGAGTAATCATTTTAACAAGACTAAAAACATGAATAAAACTATAGCTAGTATAAGAACTATTTTTTTGTGTTTTTGATAAAGGGAAGCAAACAATACAAAATAAAATAAACTAAGCAAAACAAAAACATAGTAAAGAGATTGGAAGTGAGAGACTCCCCTTGCAGAAATTCTCTTCCTCCCCGGCAACGGCGCCAGAAAATGCTTTGATGCGTGTGAACACACGTTCGTTGGGAGACCCCAAGAGGAAGGTATGAAGAGTGCAGCAGCAAGTTTCCCTCGAAAAGAAACCAAGGTTGAATCGACCAGCAGGAGGAAGGAGTAACTTTAGAAGGTTGAAGCAGCTGAGATGGCAGGGCGCACTACCAGTTTAGCAGCAACACAATCAAATCACTTTGCCCCAACGAAGCAGTGAGGTTGTCAATCTCACCGGTTTTGCTAAACACAAAGAGTTTAAACATATGGTGTGGAAAACGGTAGGAACAATATGATAGAAATATGAAAGCAGTAGGTATTTTATCAGTATGAGGAAAATGGACCGGGGTCCACAGTACACTAGTGGTATCTCTCCGTGAAAGATAAATAACATGTGTGGTGAACAAATTACAGCTGGGCAACTGACAGAAATGAAGGATGCACCGTAGTGCATATGCAAGACATAAATATTACTATGTGATTCATGCGTGCATTACAACAAAATACATAGACCGCTATCCAACTGCATCTATGACTAAAAATCCACCCTCCGAATATCATCCGAACAAACGTTGGGTATTAAGTTGCAAGCAACAGATAATCGCAGTAAGCAAACTGTGTAATGTAAACAATAACATCATCCTTAGACAGAGCATTGTTGTTTTCTCCCTAATGGCAACACCACATCCTCCATCCGTCACGTTTCTGTCACTCGAGCACAGATGAAATGTAGGCATGAACCCACTATCGAGCATAAATACTCCCTCTTGGAATTACTATCATCTACTTGGCCAGAGAATCTAATAATAACGGAGAGCATGCAAGATCATAAATAGCATAAGCATGAAGATAACATGATAGATTGATAATCAGAAGACATAACATTCAACATTCATCAGATCCCAGCAAACACAACATGTAGCATTACATAAAGATGATGTTGATCATGATAGGCAGCTCACAAGATCTAAACATGAGGTGCAAAGTGGAGAGAACAACCATCTAGCTATTGCTATGGACCCGTAGTACAGGGATGAACTACTCACGCATCACTTCGGAGGAGGGCATGGTGGTGTAGACCCCTCCGGTGATGATTTCCCACTCCGGCAGGGTGCCGGGGAGAACTCCAGAACCCTCCCGATCTCGGGATGACGATGCCGGCGGCCTCGGGTGTTTCTCGGGTAAAAGTGGGATATCTCTAGGGTTTATGTCTTGTGGGGATTAAATAGGCGAAAGGGAAGAGGCGGTGGAGGCCTGGGGCCCCACACAACCCCCCGACGCAGCCAGGGGGCGTCGCTCTATGGTGTGGGCCCCCTGAGGCCCCCCTCCGGGTCTCTTCGAGACTCCGTGGAACCTTCGGGAATTCTATGACTTTCGGGCTTCGAATTTTCCTATTCCGAGAATATTTCCAGAACAACTTTTCTGAAACTAAAAACAGCAGAAAACAGGGAACTGGCTCTGTGGCATCTTGTCAATAGGTTAGTCCGGAAAATCGATAAAAATGACATAAAGTGTATAGCAAACATGTGGGAAACAATAATAAAGCAACATGGAATATCAGAAATTAAGGATACGTTTATGACTTATAAATTAGTTTCTTGTATTTTTGGATGGTTACGAGGGTATAATCACAAGTATGTATTAGTCCTAGTTGGGCGGTGCATTAACATAGGTTCACCCACACAACACTTCACGGACCAATAAATATTAATCAACCGCAATGAAGCTAAAGCACTTGACGAAATTCCCATTTGTCCTCAAGAACGTTTGGTAATCATAAGTAGAACAACCGGCTTGCCCTTTTCTCTAAAAAGGATTGGGCCACTCGCTTTAATATTATTTACTGCACTTTATTTACTCGCACTTTATTTATCTGCTATATCAAAAACCTCCAAAAACCCGTTTACTAGTGTTTACAGTGAATCCTCTATCCAACCTGCTTGTCAACACCTGCTCCTCGTTGGGTTCGACACTCTTATTTATCGAAAGTACTACGATACATCCCCTATACTTGCGGATCATCAAGACTATTTTCTAGCGCCGTTGCCGGGGAGTGAAGTGCTATTGGTAAGTGGAATTGGTAAGAGAAACTTCTATTGTGAGTGTTGTTTTTATTTCTATCTCCTGTTTTATTTCGTTATGGAGAATACTTTTGGTTCTCTGTTTAGGGGTACTTCTACCATTACTGCTAGGGTAGTAGGTGACCCATTATCTGCTGAATTAGATCCTTATAAAATACCTATGAAGATTGTTGGACCTGTTATGGATAACTGCTATTATGGTGATGGAACTGTCCATCACGGTGATCATTTGCTCTTTATACATGAATTATGCGAGTTATTCAGGTGTGCATGTATTACAATGGATCAAGTTAAAAGGAAATTATTTTCTTTATCGCTGAAAGGTAGAGCCGCTGAATGGTTCAAATTACATAAGAATGGTGAATCCATTGGATGGGAGGAAATTGTTCCTCTCTTTTATTCTAAATTTTATCCTCCTAGTGAGATTCATAAAGACTGTAATCAAATATATAATTTCTGGCCTCGCGATGGAGAGAGTATTGCCCAAGCGTGGGAGAGAATGAAGTTACTAATGCTCAACTGTCCGTTCATGGACTCCCTTGTAATATTGTTATCAATAATTTTTATGCAAGGATTTCCTTTCATGATAAGGATTTATTGGATGCTTCTTGTTCTGGATCATTCACACGTATGAAGGAACAAGCTAAATGGGATCTTCTTGACCCTATTCAAGAGAACACTGAAGGATGAGAGAACGACAAAGGTAGAAAGTTATGTATAAATTATGATTATGAATGCATTAAATCTTTTATGGGAACCAATGATTTCTATAATGTTAGTGCTGTTTCTGGTCTTGATTCTCAAATATTTGCAAATTGTCTTAAAGCTTTTGCCTCCTATCTTGATATTCCTAAAAAATAATTTAGCAAGTACCATGCACCTTATAAAGATATTGTTCCTGCTAGTAATGCAGAAGTGCATGATGTTAATCCTGCTGTTCCTGAGCCTTATATTGAAAAAATGCCTTTCCCTGCTAAGGTGAAAGAACACTCTATTGTAGCTAGTGTGGTTAATAAGAGCATTAAGAAATCTATTGAAACTGATAAACAAATAACTGTTAAACCTGCTGTACCAATAGTAAAAGATCTTGTTTGTGGAAATGTAGAGGTGATACGTCATAAAGGTATCCCTAATTTCTGATGCTGCATGATCATATTTTGCCAATTGCTACATGTTTTCTCCCTTCTTTATGTCATTTTTATCGATTTTTCGGACTAACCTATTGACAAGATGCCACAGAGCCAATTCCCTGTTTTCTGTTTTTTTTTCAGAAAAGTTGTTCTAGAAATATTCTCGGAATTGGAAAGTTCGAAGCCTAGAAGTCCTATTTTCCCCGGAAGCATCCAGAAGACCAAAGAGGAGTCGAAGAGGGGAAACAGGGGGGCCACACCATAGGGTGGCGCGCCCCGGGCCGCGCCACCTATAGGTGTGGGGCCCCTGGAGCTCCACCGCCTTTTCCCTTTCGCCTATTTAAGCCCCCCGGATGGAAAACCCTAAGCACCTCATCAAAATCCCCGAAAAAGTTCCGCAGCCGCCGTCACCGTCAACCCCAGATCAGGGGGGTTCAGAAGCTGTTTCCGGCACCCTGCCGGAGAGGAGATCATCACCGGAGGCTTCTACATCACCATGCCTGCCTCCAGAGTGATGCGTGGGTAGTTCATCCTTGGACTACGGGTTCGTAGCTGTAGCTAGATGGTTGTCTTCTCCTCATATGCCTCCATGTTTAGATCTCGTGAGCTTCCTATCATGATCGAGATTGATCTTATGTAATTGTCTGTGTTGTGTTTGCTGGGATCCGATGAATATTGACCTTATGCCAAGTTGATTATAGTCTTTATTGCATATGTTATTTGTGATCTTGCATGCTTTCCGTTGCTAGTGGTTATTCTGGCCAAGTAGTTGCTAGTGACTCCAAGAGGGAGTATTTATGCTCGATAGTGGGTTCATGCCTCCTTGTTGCCTTGCTCGAGTGACAGAAATGTGAAGGGGGAGGATGTGTTGTTGCCATTAGGGAGAAAACAGCGGTGAGAGTGCCCGCGTGCATAATCATTGCTTAGATTACACACTTTGTTTAATGCAATTATCTGTTTCTTGCAACTTAATACCTAAGGGGGTTCGGATGATAACCCGAGGGTGGACTATTAGTCATAGATCCATATGGATGTCGGTCTGTGTATCTTGTTGTAATGCCCGCACTAAATACCATAGTAATCTTCATGTCATATTGTGCACTACGGTGCAACCTCTATTTGTCAATTGCCCATCTATAATTTGTTCACCGAGCATGCTATGTTTTATGGAGAGACACCACTAGTGAACCTATGAACCCCGGTTCATTTTCCACACTGTTAAACAAACCACAAAAATTTCCTTCTTTCTTTACTTACTGCAAGCATACACTGTTTTTCCACAATATACGTCTAATCTTTGTTTTCAACAAGACCGGTGAGATTGACAACCTCCCTGTACCGTTGGGGCAAAGTATTTGGTTGTGTTGTGTGCAGGTTCCACATTGTTGCTGACACCGGTGAAGCGCCAGCACCACCGTCAGTGGCATCAACCTTCCGAAGGTCCTCCTTCTCCTACTAAATTGATAACCTTGGTTCTTAACCAAGGGGAAAACTCCTACCGCTGTGCTCATCACACCCTCCTCTTGGGGTGTCCCAACGAGTGCAAGATCTGCACCATCAAGAGGATGAACACATTGTCTTCTGTGAGGATGCTTCTAATATTGTTTCGCATCCTCACAGACCTAAGAAAACTAGTGTTCCTGTGCTTTCTGTTAAGATTGGTGATCATTGCTATTATGGTTTGTGTGACATTTGGTGCAAGTTCTAGTGCTATACCTTATGATCTTTATAGAGAAATTATGCATGAAATTGGTTCTTGTGAGCTTGAAGATATTGATGTGGTTATTCAGCTTTCTAATAGAGAAATTGTTTTTCCGATTGGTATTGTTAGAGATGTGGAAGTTTTATGTGGTAAGACTAAATACCCCACTGATTTTCTAGTACTTGGTAAGGCTGCTAGTAAAACTTGTCCTATTATTTTTGGTAGACCTTTCTTGAACACTTGTGGTGCTATTATAGATTGTAAGAGGGAGAATATATTGACTAAATTTGATGGAAAATCTTATGAGTTCAATTTCTCCAAATTTGCTAGAGCACCTTATGAATCTAAATTGCCTGATGAGAATTTTAAAGTTGAACAACTTTCTTCTATTGGTCTTGCTCCTAACAATGCTTTGCATCAATATGTGGAGGACCATGAAAGTGAGGTCTTCATGGAAGAAAGAAATGAGATTGACGATATTCTTCTTTGTCAATCGGTGATACTGAAACATAATTTACCTGTGGAAGACTTGGGTACCACATTACCACCCAAGGAGGATCCTGTTTTTGATTTAAAACCTTTGCCCGATGATCTTAAATATGCTTATATTGATGATAAGAAAATATATCCCGTTATTATTAGTGCTAAACTTTCAGGTGAAGAAGAGGAAAGATTATTGGGAATTCTAAAGAAACACCGTGGAGCTATTGGATATACTCTTGATGATTTGAAGGGGGTTTCTCCTACTATATGTCGGCATGCTATTAATATTGAACCTGATGCAAAGCCAGTAGTTGAACATCAACGTCATTTAATTCCTAAGATGAAGGAAGTGGTAAGACATGAGGTATTAAAACTTCTTGATACTGGTATTATTTTTCCTATTGATGATAGTATATGGGTGAGCCCTACGCATTGTGTCCCTAAGAAGGGAGGAATGACTGTTGTGCCTAATGAAAACAATGAGCTTATTCCACAAAGATTAGTAGTTAGATATAGAATGTGCATTGATTTTAGAAAGGTTAATAAATTTACTAAGAAAGATCATTATCCTTCACCCTTTATTGATCAAATGCTAGAGAGATTGTCTAAGAAAACTCATTTTTGCTTTCTTGATGGTTATTCTGGGTTTTCTCAAATTGTTGTTAGGGCAAAAGATCAAGAGAAACCAACATTTACTTGTCCTTATGGTACTTATGCTTATAGACGTATGCCTTTTGGTTTGTGTAATGCTCCTGCTACATTTCAAAGATGCATGTCTGCTATTTTTCATGGTTTTTGTGAGGAGATTGTGGAAGTATTCATGGGCGATTTCTCCGTCCATGGAACTTCTTTTGATAAAAAATTTCACAACCTTGATAAAGTTTTACACAGATGTGAGGAAACTAATCTTGTTCTTAATTGGGATAAATGCCACTTTATGGTAAATGAAGGAATTGTTCTTGGACAAAAAATTTCTGAAAGAGGTATTGAAGTTGACAGAGCTAAAGTGGAAGCCATATAGAAAATTCTCTGTCCTAGGGATGTTAAAGGTATTCGTAGTGTTCTTGGTCATGCTGGTTTTATAGGAGGTTTATTAAAGATTTCTCTAAAATATCAAAGCCTCTTACTAATCTTCTTCAAAAAGATGTACCATTTGTTTTTTATGATGATTGTAAGGAAGCTTTTGAAACTTTAAAGAAGGCTTTAATTACTGCTTCTATCACTCAACCACCTGATTGGAATTTACCTTTTGAAATTATTCGTGATGCTAGTGATTTTGCTATAGGTGATGTTCTCGGACATCGCGTAGATAAGAAATTGAATGTTATTCATTATGCTACTCCCTCCAATCCCAATTAAGTGTCGTAGCATATGAAGGAATTTGTGTACGTTTCGTTCATTTCTCACGTCACTTATAATGGATCGGAGGGAGTAGTAAGACTCTTGATGCTGCTCAAAAGAATTATGCTACTACTGAAAAAGAGTTCTTAGCTGTAGTTTTTGCATGTGATAAGTTTACCCCTTATATTGTTGACTCAAAGGTTAATATTCATACTGATCATGTTGCTATTAGATACCTTATGGAAAATAATGATGCTAAGCCTAGGCTTATTAGATGAGTGTTGCTTTTACAAGAGTTTGATTTGCATATTGTGGATAGGAATGGTGTTGAAAATCCTACTGCTGATAACTTGTCTAGATTGGAAAACATTGCTTTTGACCCTATTCCTGTTAATGATAGTTTTCCAAATGAAAAGTTGGCTGCAATAAAGGTAAAATCCCAAGATATTCCATGGTATGCTGATTATGCTAACTTTATTGTTTCAAAGTATTTGCCCCCAACATTTACAGCTCAACAAAGAAGAAAATTCTTCTATGATTTGAGGCATTATTTTTGGGATGGCCCACATTTATATAAAGAAGGAGTAGATGGTATTATGAGAAGATGTGTTTCGGATCATGAACAACGTGAAATATTGAAGAAGTGCCATAGTAGTACTTGTGGAGGACATCACGCTGGAGATAAAACCACACAGAAGGTTCTACAATCAGGTTTCTATTGGCCTACTCTATTTAAAGATGCACGTAAATTTATTTTATCTTGTTATGAATGTCAAAGAGTAGGAAATATTTCTAGACGTAATGAAATGCCTATGAGTTATTCTCTTGTTATTAAACCTTTTGATTGTTGGGGATTTGACTTTATGGGTCCTTTTCCTCCTTCAAATGGTTATACACATATACTTGTTGTTGTTGATTATGTTACTAAGTGGGTAGAAGCTATACCTACAAAAAGTGTTGATGGTGAGACCTCTTTAAAAATGCTTAAAGATGTTATTTTTCCTAGGGTTGGTGTGCCTAGATATCTTATGACTGATGCAGGTTCTCATTTTATTCATGGTGGTTTTAGAAAAACCCTTGCTAAATATGATGTTAATCATAGAATTGCCTCAGCTTATCATCCTCAAACCAGTGGGCAAGTATAATTATCGAATAGAGAAATTAAATCTATCTTGCAAAAGACTGTTAATAAATCTAGGAAGAATTGGTCAGATAAGTTGAATGATGCTTTATGGGCTTATAGAACTGCTTATAAAAATCCTATGGGTATGTCTCCCTATAAAATGGTTTATAGAAAATCTTGTCACTTGCCTTTAGAATTAGAACACAATGCTTATTGGGCAGTGAAAGAATTGAATAAATATTCTAAACTTGCTGGTAAGAAAAGAATACTTGATTTGAATCATTTAGATGAATGGAGATCTAAAGCTTATGAAAATTCCAAGATCTTTAAAGAATCCTTAAAAGAGAGTTTCATGTTTGTCGAATCCCTGACTCAACAAATCCCTTCGATGAACCTACCGGGTTTCGATTAGGAGAACCCATGAGCGCTGGTGGAATCGTCGGCTAGTGTAACATCCCAAGTATGAAAAACCACCCTTAGAATGTTTGTTTCTTGTTAATTAAAGTATTGCATCATGTCATCATATTCATTTCTTTGTTGCATTTGTTTACTATTTGTTTTGCATCTGTTTTTCTCTGTTTTCACATTTCAAATTCAAACATTAATTTCATACTTGCTCTGTTACAATCTTTTTCAAATAATAATGTCAAATCAAACCCTTATTTGTTTCCATTTTATTCCATAATGCTCACTTATTAAAATGATGGTTTTAATCAATCAATTAATTCTAAATCACATTCAAAAATTCAAATACACTTTACAAACAGCACCCAAGTTGAAAATATGAAAATTACCAAACAATTATAATCATTTAATCAAATTAAACATAGGGTTCACCCTATTAAAAGTTTGGTTTCATTACTAGTCACTTAATAAGCATTTTCTCCCAAATTTGAATTAAATACGAACAGCAATTAAATTTGAACTTTTTGGAAAATAAAAGTTAGCATTCAGTTGCTATGGTGAATACAAACCTAACCATAATTTTTACCAATTTTTCCTAGCCCTAAAAACCATCTTTTTCTTCCTATTCTATTTTCAGCAAAAAAAAACAGGAGAAAGAATTTTAAAAAATCAAATTTTGGCGCCAGGGGGTCGTGGGCTGCGCCCAGCTCACCTTCTCCTTTCCCTCGCGTGCAGCCCAGCCCACCGCGGCCAGCGTACCGCTTCGTTTTTTTTCCTCTTTCTAATCCTTCGTCGTCATCGTGTACGGCCGCCCATCCGTGGCGCCACGGCGGCAGCAGAGCCCTCCGACGGCGATCCGCTCCTGTACCCCTCTATAAAAACCCCTAGACCCCCTCGGGTGTGCCCTAGCTAACCCTAGACCCTTTCTCCCTCGCTCCGCCGCCGTCTACCCACTCTCCCCGTCGTTTTCCCCTCTCGGCCACCACTCACCGGAGCGCGCCATCTCTGAACCTCGACGATGAACGCCGCCGTCACCCCGCGTTTCCTCGCTGGCTGACCGGGAACGGGTCTGCCACCGCTCCCTCATCCTCGTCAACACCCGCGCAGTCACGGAGCACGACCACATCACCGCCGCCATCCTCACCACTGCCCGCGGCTCCCACCTCGTCGCCGGCCACCTGCTGCCCTCACGGTGAGCTCCACCGTGCTCTCTCCCCCTCCTGCTCCCTATCTGTCGCTAGCACACTCATCACGCACCCGATTCGGCACCCTAGCACCCGCAAGCAACAGCAGCACGAGCACGTTGACAATGGCGATCGCCGCCGGTAGTTCACTGTCCAAGTCTGAACTTTGTTCAGTTAACAGGTTCAGTTAACGTAACAGAAGCTTATCCTCCCCGCGCGCGGTATACTGACAACAAACGCAACACACCCCACTGGTTCAGAGCTAGCGAGCGCACGGGCAGGTCGCGAGTTCGATCCCTCGCCCGCGGAATAAACCAAAAATTTTCGCACAGGCGCTGACAGGGTGGCCCCCCCTGTCAGCCACCCGTGATGCCACGCAAGCACGCGTTAGCCCCAGGCCCACTGCCAGTGTCTAGAGTAGACAGCAGTGCGGTATAAAACGTTTTTAAGCCTTTTTCTTTTCTGTTTAAGTCCCTCCAAATTACAGATTGGTCCTTAAACTTAAAAAGTGAATAACTTTTGTTTTATAATTCCAAATAATAAAAATAAAATATGTGCACTGCTCTAAATTAAATTATCTACCTATTGGTACCATTTGTTTTCTGTTTCGAATTTTTCCAAATGCATTCAAAATTTGAATTCAAATAATTCAATTGCAATTTGCAAAAATCCATAACTAATTCATAATTAATCCAAATAATGCAAATAAAATATGTTTTCTATACCATTTTGAACCACCTATTCAAATATAAATTTTGTTTCATGGTTTGAATAATTAAACTTGCTTACATAATTTAAACCTTGTTTAAATCATTTAAAATTTGATAAAGTCATAACTTGCTCAAATTAAATTATTTTGAACATGCAAAATATGTTTTCAAACTAGAAAAACATAACCTTTTCAAATATGAGTTTGAATTTATGTTTTGAACAAGTAAAATTCAAATAAAATTCATGCTTGTTTTAAATTAATTTAAAACTTGTTTAATTTTGTTTAAGTCATAATAAATTCATCCTAATTCCTTTTTCAATATTTGAAACATGTAATCCACCCAAAATTTTATGATCTTTTCAAATATGAATTTTGTTATTTATTTTGCACAATTTAAATTGGTGAAAACAACAACTATTTGTGTAACCCCTTTAAGGAACCAAAAATTCCCTAAATTAATAACTAAATTTCTAAATTGGTAAACCCTATTTTAAATTGGTTCTATTGTTGTTATTTTGTTGTTTTCCTCATCCATGCATCATACTAATCCACTTTCACCTATTGGTTAATTGGAAAACAACTGTTTCAACCAAAATCCATGGGCTTTTCATATGCAACTCAAAATTGCATATGTGTCCATTTAAATTGTGTTACCAAGTCCACTAGTTTATTTTGATGCATCCATTAACTTGACATGCATCATCCCATGATTGTGCACTATGCCATGATATTGATTGTTTATCTTTCTGCATTGTTTGTTTGCTTCTTCTCGGATAGACGACGACGTTGAGACCGACGATCTTTACGACACCCCTTCTGAGGATCTAGCCCAGTACCAGGCTACTGAGTTTGCAGGCAAGTTATCACTCACATGAACCATTGTGTTCCTTTCAACATTGGTTACCGATACTTTCCGTTGTCTATTTCTGCTAGCCATATATATCGTTGCTTCTGTTACGAACCTATCACATGATACCCTGAACCCTGATATTGCCTCCCCTCCAGTCCTATAACCCCGTTGCTTGGGCCCGTGTCTTTCTAGCATGCTTAGGGTTGTTTTTGCTCGAGTCTGTTATCAGTTACTTTCTGTTATCATATTTGATTATATTCTGGGGCTCGATGTTAAACAACAACCTGTTAATTTGAGGTAATAATAAATTGCTGATAAGGCACCGGCAGGAGGCCCGGCGTGGTTTTGAGGCCTGCTAGTGTCGACCCTAATTAGGAAAAGGGTCTTGTCTACTGATCCATGATGAGCACACTATCCGCATGTGGGAAGCGTGTATGGGCGCCCCCCTCAATTTGATTCGATTCGCATCTCGTCCAAATCACCACACCTAGTTCGGGCTTTCCATTTGATGCACTCATATGCAGGTACGAACCCGAGGCCAGGGTGGAACTTTTGTAGTCGGCATTTAGGGCGGCGTGGTCTTCCAGTGCTATGAGGGTCCCCTTTTCTTCGTGGGGCTCGATTAGCCGCGCACGCACAGCACGTGGTGCTTTGGGCTTGATGCGAAGAAGAGTTGAGTTGTGTAGAGTGCCTCGCTTGGTGGAAGTGCATTTCCATCCTGGCGGGATATTCTTACGTGTACGGCCAAATTGGTGCACCCCTGCAGGGATAAATCTTCTCGAGAAGCCGTGTTTTCCGCGGTTATGGTTGACTTGGTGAAAGTACTGGCTAACAAGTACTCAGAACAACTTACACCTAACTAATGCTAACCTGACTAGTAATAGCTTTATTGACACAACAATTTGATCCATCATTAATCCAACTGCGTGAGTTATCCTCGGATTGCTTCTTTGGATAAGGGGCGAGGTCCAGGATGGGTTTGTGTGGTGGTTAGTTGTAGTTGGTTACGATACGCTATCTTATCCCCCTTTCTGATAGCTGGAAGTTGTAGTATGTTTTGTAGTTGGTTAGTGCAGCCAGTTGCAGCATCTTTCATATCCCTTTCTTCCGTTGAACCCAAGGCATCTGTGCTTGGTGTTGACGGGCTACACTTTGGTGAACTGCGAGTCTTGCTTGCCAGTACGTTTATGTACTGACCCCTTTGGGGCTGTGGTTTCCGCAGACTACGCTTACGAGGATCCCCGTGACGGCTACTACGTGGAGTTTGACGAGGCTGCTGACGAGTAGGTAGCGGACCCGGGCAGGATCCGAGACATCGTGGATGGGCTCCGTCTTCTTTTCATTTCCGGCTTCTTAAGCCTATTTGGATTTGTCTGTACTCAGACCCTTTGAATGCTTCCGCTGAGATGTAATGATGTTATGTTGGGACATGTGTCCTCTGGATGATTGTATTTGCTATTCTCTGCCCTAGTGAGTGCCAGTTGCAACTTATTTCAATCTTTTGTGTCGTAGAGATATGTTGTGTTATCATCTTGTTCAACACCGTTGACGTACCATGTGTGTATGGTATGAAGTACGTCAATGGTAGTGTCCTGATTTCTACGGGATAGTTTACATCGACGGTGAATAGTAAAGATTGGTTGTCACACATAAGTGTTGGCCTACTAGTAAGAGATGCGGGTGCCGGTAAGCCCCGTAATCCAATCAAAATACTGTTCAGTTCGTACGGTGAGTATCCTCTAGAAGTCCGGGTGCGACAAATGGTATCAGAGCCTGTCTGCCTGTAGGATCCCTTTTGCTGGTCGCAGTTGAGTCTAGAAACTATTTTGTAGCTATATAGGAAAAATGAAACGTGAGAGTAGGACTTCTGCCATTTTTCTTCTTTCCCCACCCACCCACCCTTTTCTGGTAAGGAAGTGCAACGTTGTTTTCTTTTCTCACCTAAACTTTCAAGTTAGGTTTTTCACGGATCCTGGTTTCTCTAGGATAGTTATATCTACTAGTCCATAGGAATGGAGGTGGTTGTGACATGATTTATCATGTTGCCTACTCATGATTGAGAACGGAGGCGTGTAAGCCCCGGAAGCAAATCCTCTATCCCTTAAGCAGTAGATATTGATCCTTTAGAAGCCCGGATGGGTTTCCGTAGTACCTCAGGAGTTTTGGTCTCGTGTTTCCCGATGTTGCTTCGATATCCTGTTCTTCTCAACATCCTTTCGTCCGTTGAAACCTTGTTGTTGCTTTCCACTTCAGTTCTTCTACCGGCGTCTAATCAAAACTTCCCCGATCATCTGCAGATGGATCTCAGGTTCTACCCGCAGGTGGTTCGGATGACTCGTTGCGAGAGCACTGCCGGTTATCCGGAGATGCTGAGAGACATGGTCACTTATCTGGGGTTCTGTTGGGCACCAGAGTACCAGGTCTACGAGCAGCAGCGAGAGTTTGACCAGACCTACTACCAGGCTATCGTCTACATTCTGTCAGATGATGGCATGAGCGTTGTCCACCGCTACGAGGCAGTAGGTTCCACAGTGGATATGGCTGTGCAGCAGGCAGCTTACGTGAGTCTCACCGTCCTTCGTGCTGACTACTGGGGATTTGACGATTCTATCTATCGCCACATCCCCCGTGGTTACATCACTTTGGAGGGAGCTCACTTCACTCTCTACGACAACCTGGATGTCTACGAGCATGATAACACCAGGCTGCACACCACCGCTCAGTTTGTGAGGCACAGTGACGCAGTTGCCACCACACTTTCTCAGGAGTTGGCCTCAGTCAGAGAGCAGCTCTACCTTGCTTTGACTCGTCTGGTGACGTACACCACAGACTTTGTTGGAGATGAGCGCTTTGCACGTTTCGATCAGCCAGTTGGTCGTCGTCTGCCAGATGCTGGAGGTTACGAGCCGATCAGAGGTCCACTCCTCAACCTCGGTGCTGGTTACACTGGGATTCCACGCTTTGGAGCACAGGGAGTCGACGCTATGTACTTCACCACACCTAGAGTCGCTCTCAGACCACGTCAGATCTATGTGGATCGTCGTTCTACCTACTTTCGTGGGCGTGCTCCTCACCGTAACCCTCGTCGTACTACTCACTGCCGTCCTGCGTGATGAGCATGGGAGTACCGATGTATCCGTTCTTAGCTATGTTTAGTTATCCTTTGGCATTCGAACCATTTATGGTGTGCTGGATATTCTGATGTATTTGAACATGTGATGATGTACCTGTTGGTTATCTATTCATGCGTCGGAATAATCTCTCTTTCGGTTACCAAGTCTATCCTTTTCTGTTGTTGTGCTAAAATGCATGTCTATTCAGGATGCCGCCAACAAGGAACAACCCGCCTGAGCCACCGCCAATCACGGAGCTGTTGACTCAGATGACTCAGGTCGTGACGCAGATGGCCCAGATCCAGGCTAACTAGCACAACAATCAGAATGCTCCACGAGTCAGCATCAAGGAGTTTCTGAGTCTGGGTCCCAGAGCTTTCGTGGCAACACGCGAGCCTCTGGATGCTGATGACTGGATCCGGGAGATGGCCAGGGCTCTGGACATTGCTCACGTTGCTGAGGAAGACAAAGTCAAGTATGCCACCTACCTACTGAAGGGTCAGGCAGCTACCTGGTGGGAGAACTACCAGACCATGAGAGCTGGATACCCAATCACCTGGGGTTGTTTCAAGGATGCCTTCCTGAAGAACCACATCCCAGATGGACTCATGGAGAGGATGCGTGAGGAGTTTTGCTCTCTCAAGCAGGGCAAGCTGGACGTCATTGGCTATCAGAACGAGTTCAATCGTCTCGCTCGTTACGCTGGTGATGAGGTGTCCACTGAGGCTAAGAAGATGGCAAGGTTCCGCCGAGGTTTTAACCCGGAACTCAAGTACGCCCTCACCAACATCAAGTGCAAAGACTTCGAGGAGCTCGTGAACACCGCGCTCAATGAGGAAAATGGGCGCAAGGCGTTCGAAGAGTCCCGCAAGCACTCGCGTGAGGGTGGTTCCTCCTCCAACATGACCACCCCTCCGCAGAAGCGCCGCATCTGGGTGCCAAATGGTGCTGTCACTAGGGCTCCATATGCCCAAGCTTCTCCAGGCTTCGCTTCCCGCCCACCCAACCCAGCTCAGATGCAGGCTCAGAGGTTCTCAATGGGGCAGCCAAGGCCAGATGCACCTCGTATCGTCACTTGCTACAAATGCAAGCAGACAGGGCACTATGCTGACAAGTGCACTCAGAGGCAGCTACCTCCTCCACCACCTCGCCCCAACACCAACCAGGAAATGGTGCGTGCTCCTCTGGCTAAAGCCTTCAACTCCAACAACAGGCCTGTCGGGAGGACCGCGAGGGTGAATCATATCAAGGCCGACAAAGCTGAGGAAGCTGCTGACGTCGTTCTCGGTACATTCCCCGTAAACTCTAACCCAGCTAAAGTGTTGTTTGATACCGGAGCATCGCATTCTTTCGTGTCAAAGATCTTTGCGACAGCTGTTAAACTACCTTTTGTTGGTTTGGGTTCCCCGCTAGTAGTAAACTCCCCTGGAGCAACTATGCAAACTTCCAAGATCAGTCATGAGAATCAGATTCTAATTAGAGGTCACATATTCCTTGCTTCCCTCATTCTGCTTGGCAATTCTGACATTGATATCATTCTTGGCATGGATTGGTTGAAGGCCAATAAAGCTACGATTGATTGTGCTCAGAAGTCAATAACTCTGTTCCACCCTTCTGGCCAGATAGTCTATTATCCAAATGAATCAAGTTCTGTTCAGCTATACACCCTCGATGCTAAACCTCTACCTCTACTCGAAAATGTTCCGGTGGTTTGTGAATTCCCTGACGTCTTTCCAGAAGAGTTGCCAGGGATGCCTCCGGACAGAGCAGTTCAGTTCGTGATCGAGCTTGAACCAGGTACTGCTCCAATCTCTAAGCATCCATACAAGATAGCTCCTCCTGAACTGAAATTGTTAAAGGAGCAAATCGATATGTACATGGAGAAAGGTTACATTCAACCTAGTTCTTCCGCTTGGGGTTGCCCAACTCTGTTCGTTGCCAAGAAGGATCAAACAAAAAGACTCGTGGTTGACTATCGTCCTCTCAACGAGAAAACCATCAAAAACAAGTACCCAATTCCTCGTATCGATGATCTTTTTGATCAACTTGCTGGAGCCTCAATATTCTCAAAGTTGGACTTGAGGATGGGTTACCATCAAATAAAGATCAGAAAGGAAGATATTCCAAAAACAACTTTCACCACTCGGTACGGTCTATATGAATACACCGTCATGTCCTTTGGTCTCACCAATGCACCGGCGACATTCTCAAGACTCATGAATTCTGTCTTCCATGAATACCTCGACAAGTTCGTTGTGGTATATCTTGATGACATCCTGGTCTACTCAAAATCTGAGGAAGAGCATGGAGAACATCTTCGTCTCACTCTCATGAAACTTCGCGAGCATCGTCTATATGCCAAGTTCTCTAAATGTGAATTCTGGATTCCAGAAGTTGCTTACCTTGGTCATATCATCTCTGCCAAAGGCATAGCCATTGACCCAGAAAAGGTTAAGGCAATTGTTGATTGGAAACCTCCTAGAACGGTGAAGCAAGTCAGAAGTTTTCTTGGCTTGGCTAGCTATTGCCGTCGTTTCGTCCAAAACTTTTCCAAGATTGCCAAACCTCTCACTGATCTCACAAAGAAGGACAAGAAGTTCGTTTGGTCTCCACAGTGTGATGAAAGTTTCAATCTCTTGAAGACTAAACTCACTTCTACACCAGTTTTGGTTGGCCCAGATACTACCAAACCTTTCCAGATATTCTGCGATGCATCTCTCCAAGGTCTAGGTGCAGTTCTTATGCAAGAACGTCAAGTTGTGGCTTATGCTTCTCGTCAGTTGAATGCACATGAGCAAAACTATCCCACACATGACCTAGAACTTGCAGCAGTTGTGTTTGCCCTCAAGAAATGGAGGCAATACTTGTTGGGTAACCGCACTGAAATCTTTTCCGATCATAAGAGTCTGAAATACATCTTCACTCAACCAGATCTAAACCTCAGGCAAAGGAGATGGATTGAAAAGATTAAGGACTTTGATCTCACCATTTATTACACTCCAGGCAAGGCTAATGTTATGGCCGATGCTCTCAGTCGCAAGTCATATTGCAATAATCTCATGATCATGGAAAGCCAACCTCCACTTCATGAAGAATTCCAGAAGCTGAACCTTGGTCTGGTTCCTCAAGGCTATCTTGCTAGCTTGACAGCCAGTCCAACTCTCGAGGATAAGATTCGTTCTGAACAACTTCGTGATGCTGAAATCAAGAAGATGGTAGAACACATCAAAGAAGGCAAGGAGAAATTCAAGTCCTTCTCAATTGATGACAAAGGAATTGTGTTCTTCGAAGGACGCATTGCAGTTCCTCAAGTTCAAAGTCTCAAAGATATCATTCTCAAGGAGGCTCATGAAACTCCTCTCTCCATTCACCCTGGAAGTACAAAGATGTACCAGGATCTTAAGACGCTGTATTGGTGGCCTGCTATGAAACGTGAAATTGCTCAATACGTTTCTGAATGCGACGTTTGTCAACGTGTTAAGGCAGTCCATCAGAAAACAGCCGGTCTACTCCAACCTCTGAAAATTCCTGAGTGGAAGTGGGACATGATTGAAATGGACTTCGTCACTCGTTTTCCAAAGTCCAAGAAGGGCAACGATGCAATCTTCGTTGTTATTGATCGTCTCACTAAAGTAGCTCACTTCTTTGATGTCAAAGAAACGATCTCAGCTAGCCAGTAAGCAGAGCTCTACACAGCAAAGATCGTTCCTCTTCATGGTGTTCCATTGGAAATAAGCTCAGACCGTGGAAGCATATTCACTTCTCATTTCTGGAAAAGCTTTCAAGAAGCATTGGGCACCAAACTTCTTTTCAGCACAGCTTATCACCCTCAGTCTCAAGGGCAAGTCGAAAGAGTCAATCAGATTCTCGAGGATATGCTCAGAGCATGTGGTATCTCCTTTGGCATGAAATGGGAGGATTGCCTTCCATATGCTGAATTCTCCTACAACAACAGCTACCAGGCAAGCCTAGGCATGGCACCATTTGAAGCACTCTATGGCCGCAGATGCAGGAGTCCAATCAATTGGTCTGGAGCTGGTGAACGTTCACTCTTAGGCCCTGGCATTGTTAAGGAAGCCGAGGAGAAAGTTCGCATCATTCGTGACAATCTCAAGATTGCTCAGTCTCGTCAGAAAAGCTACTCTGACAGCAAGCACAGGGATATGATCTACGCACCTGGTGATAAGGCATATCTCCGTGTAACTCCCCTCAGAGGCACTCATCGTTTTGGTGTGAAAGGAAAGCTTGCACCAAGATACATTGGTCCTTTCAACATCCTCTCAAGGCGTGCGGAAAATGCCTATCGTCTTGAACTTCCAGAAAAACTATCCAAGGTGCACGATGTGTTCCACGTGTCACAGCTCAAGAGGTGTTTCAAAGATCCAGATCGTGCAGTTGATCATGATTCCATTGAACTGCAAGATGATCTATCTTATGAGGAGCACCCTGTTCGTATTCTCGATGAGACCGAGCGTAAGACTCGCAACAAGAGCACCAAGTTCTTGAAAGTGCAGTGGTCGCATCATTCCGATAAAGAGGCAACATGGGAGACCGAAGAGGATCTTCGCAAGAAGTATCCGGACCTTTTCCTTTCTCAGTAGGAATCTCGGGACGCGATTCCTTCAAGGGGGGGCGTTTTGTAACATCCCAAGTATGAAAAACCACCCTTAGAATGTTTGTTTCATGTTAATTAAAGTATTGCATCATGTCATCATATTCATTTCTTTGTTGCATTTGTTTACTATTTGTTTTGCATCTATTTTTCTCTGTTTTCATATTTCAAATTCAAACATTAATTTCATACTTGCTCTGTTACAATCTTTTTCAAATAATAATGTCAAATCAAACCCTTATTTGTTTCCATTTTATTCCATAATGCTCACTTATTAAAATGATGGTTTTAATCAATCAATTAATTCTAAATCACATTCAAAAATTCAAATACACTTTACAAACAGCACCCAAGTTGAAAATATGAAAATTACCAAACAATTATAATCATTTAATCAAATTAAACATAGGGTTCACCCTATTAAAAGTTTGGTTTCATTACTAGTCACTTAATAAGCATTTTCTCCCAAATTTGAATTAAATACAAACAGCAATTAAATATTAACCTTTTGGAAAATAAAAGTTAGCATTCAGTTGCTATAGTGAATACAAACCTAACCATAATTTTTACCAATTTTTCCTAGCCCTAAAAACCATCTTTTTCTTCCTATTCTATTTTCAGCAAAAAAAAAACAGGAGAAAGAATTTTAAAAAATCAAATTTTTGGCGCCAGGGGGTCGTGGGCTGCGCCCAGCCCACCTTCTCCTTTCCCTCGCGCGCAGCCCAGCCCACCGCGGCCAGCGTACCGCTTCGTTTTTTTTTCTCTTTCTAATCCTTCGTCGTCATCGTGTACGGCCGCCCATCCGTGGCGCCACGGCGGCAGCAGAGCCCTCCGACGGCGATCCGCTCCTGTACCCCTCTATAAAACCCCCTAGACCCCCTCGGGCGTGCCCTAGCTAACCCTAGACCCTTTCTCCCTCGCTCCGCCGCCGTCTACCCACTCTCCCCGTCGTTTTCCCCTCTCGGCCACCACTCACCGGAGCGCGCCATCTCTGAACCTCGACGATGAACGCCGCCGTCACCCCGCGTTTCCTCGCTGGCTGACCGGGAACGGGTCTGCCACCGCTCCCTCATCCTCGTCAACACCCGCGCAGTCACGGAGCACGACCACATCACCGCCGCCATCCTCACCACTGCCCGCGGCTCCCACCTCGCCGCCGGCCACCTGCTGCCCTCACGGTGAGCTCCACCGTGCTCTCTCCCCCTCCTGCTCCCTCTCTGTCGCTAGCACACGCATCACGCACCCGATTCGGCACCCTAACACCCGCAAGCAACAGCAGCACGAGCACGTTGACAACGGCGATCGCCGCCGGTAGTTCACTGTCCAAGTCTGAACTTTGTTCAGTTAACAGGTTCAGTTAACGTAACAGAAGCTTATCCTCCCCGCGCACGGTATACTGACAACAAACGCAACACACCCCACTGGTTCAGAGCTAGCGAGCGCACGGGCAGGTCGCGAGTTCGATCCCTCGCCCGCGGAATAAACCAAAAATTTTCGCACAGGCGCTGACAGGGTGGCCCCCCTGTCAGCCACCCGTGATGCCACGCAAGCGCGCGTTAGCCCCAGGCCCAATGCCAGTGTCTAGAGTAGACAGCAGTGCGGTATAAAACGTTTTTAAGCCTTTTTCTTTTCTGTTTAAGTACCTCCAAATTACAGATTGGTCCTTAAACTTAAAAAGTGAATAACTTTTGTTTTATAATTCCAAATAATAAAAATAAAATATGTGCACTGCTCTAAATTAAATTATCTACCTATTGGTACCATTTGTTTTCTGTTTCAAATTTTTCCAAATGCATTCAAAATTTGAATTCAAATAATTCAATTGCAATTTGCAAAAATCCATAACTAATTCATAATTAATCCAAATAATGCAAATAAAATATGTTTTCCATACCATTTTGAACCACCTATTCAAATATAAATTTTGTTTTATGGTTTGAATAATTAAACTTGCTTACATAATTTAAACCTTGTTTAAATCATTTAAAATTTGATAAAGTCATAACTTGCTCAAATTAAATTATTTTGAACATGCAAAATATGTTTTCAAACTAGAAAAACATAACCTTTTCAAATATGAGTTTGAATTTATGTTTTGAACAAGTAAAATTCAAATAAAATTCATGCTTGTTTTAAATTCATTTAAAACTTGTTTAATTTTGTTTAAGTCATAATAAATTCATCCTAATTCCTTTTTCAATATTTGAAACATGTAATCCACCCAAAATTTTATGATCTTTTCAAATATGAATTTTGTTATTTATTTTGCACAATTTAAATTGGTGAAAACAACAACTATTTGTGTAACCCCTTTAAGGAACCAAAAATTCCCTAAATTAATAACTAAATTTCTAAATTGGTAAACCCTATTTTAAATTGGTTCTATTGTTGTTATTTTGTTGTTTTCCTCATCCATGCATCATACTAATCCACTTTCACCTATTGGTTAATTGGAAAACAACTGTTTCAACCAAAATCCATGGGCTTTTCATATGCAACTCAAAATTGCATATGTGTCCATTTAAATTGTGTTACCAAGTCCACTAGTTTATTTTGATGCATCCATTAACTTGACATGCATCATCCCATGATTGTGCACTATGCCATGATATTGATTGTTTATCTTTCTGCATTGTTTGTTTGCTTCTTCTCGGATAGACGACGACGTTGAGACCGACGATCTTTACGACACCCCTTCTGAGGATCTAGCCCAGTACCAGGCTACTGAGTTTGCAGGCAAGTTATCACTCACATGAACCATTGTGTTCCTTTCAACATTGGTTACCGATACTTTCCGTTGTCTATTTCTGCTAGCCATATGTATCGTTGCTTCTGTTACGAACCTATCACATGATACCCTGAACCCTGATATTGCCTCCCCTCCAGTCCTATAACCCCGCTGCTTGGGCCCGTGTCTTTCTAGCATGCTTAGGGTTGTTTTTGCTCGAGTCTGTTATCAGTTACTTTCTGTTATCATATTTGATTATATTCTGGGGCTCGATGTTAAACAACAACCTGTTAATTTGAGGTAATAATAAATTGCTGATAAGGCACCGGCAGGAGGCCCGGCGTGGTTTTGAGGCCTGCTAGTGTCGACCCTAATTAGGAAAAGGGTCTTGTCTACTGATCCATGATGAGCACACTATCCGCATGTGGGAAGCGTGTATGGGCGCCCCCCTCAATTTGATTCGATTCGCATCTCGTCCAAATCACCACACCTAGTTCGGGCTTTCCATTTGATGCACGCATATGCAGGTACGAACCCGAGGCCAGGGTGGAACTTTTGTAGTCGGCATTTAGGGCGGCGTGGTCTTCCAGTGCTATGAGGGTCCCCTTTTCTTCGTGGGGCTCGATTAGCCGCGCACGCACAGCACGTGGTGCTTTGGGCTTGATGCGAAGAAGAGTTGAGTTGTGTAGAGTGCCTCGCTTGGTGGAAGTGCATTTCCATCCTGGCGGGATATTCTTACGTGTACGGCCAAATTGGTGCACCCCTGCAGGGATAAATCTTCTCGAGAAGCCGTGTTTTCCGCGGTTATGGTTGACTTGGTGAAAGTACTGGCTAACAAGTACTCAGAACAACTTACACCTAACTAATGCTAACCTGACTAGTAATAGCTTTATTGACACAACAATTTGATCCATCATTAATCCAACTGCGTGAGTTATCCTCGGATTGCTTCTTTGGATAAGGGGCGAGGTCCAGGATGGGTTTGTGTGGTGGTTAGTTGTAGTTGGTTACGATACGCTATCTTATCCCCCTTTCTGATAGCCGGAAGTTGTAGTATGTTCTGTAGTTGGTTAGTGCAGCCAGTTGCAGCATCTTTCATATCCCTTTCTTCCGTTGAACCCAAGGCATCTGTGCTTGGTGTTGACGGGCTACACTTTGGTGAACTGTGAGTCTTGCTTGCCAGTACGTTTATGTACTGACCCCTTTGGGGCTGTGGTTTCCGCAGACTACGCTTACGAGGATCCCCGTGACGGCTACTACGTGGAGTTTGACGAGGCTGCTGACGAGTAGGTAGCGGACCCGGGCAGGATCCGAGACATCGTGGATGGGCTCCGTCTTCTTTTCATTTCTGGCTTCTTAAGCCTATTTGGATTTGTCTGTACTCAGACCCTTTGAATGCTTCCGTTGAGAAGTAATGATATTATGTTGGGACATGTGTCCTCTGGATGATTGTATTTGCTATTCTCTGCCCTAGTGAGGACCAGTTGCAACTTATTTCAATCTTTTGTGTCTTAGAGATATGTTGTGTTATCATCTTGTTCAACACCGTTGACGTACCATGTGTGTATGGTATGAAGTACGTCAATGGTAGTGTCCTGATTTCTACGGGATAGTTTACATCGACGGTGAATAGTAAAGATTGGTTGTCACACATAAGTGTTGGCCTACTCGTAAGAGATGCGGGTGCCGGTAAGCCCCGTAATCCAATCAAAATATTGTTCAGTTCGTATGGTGAGTATCCTCTAGAAGTCCGGGTGCGACAGCTAGACAGGGGGCGAGATTTACCCAGGTTCGGGGCCCTCGTAGAGGTAAAACCCTTACTCCTGCCTCTTGTCGATCTGTATTGAAGATTAGATCGGTTACAAAGGTTGTGCTCGAATCGAGAGTAGGTCTCGAGTTCAAGGCTTTTGGTCGTGCGGTATTGCTTGGTCCTCTCTCGGGGGCTCTCCTGGCTTTATATAGGCTGCCAGGTCTCGAGTTCTACCCGGAGAGGACTCCAACCCTAGCTAGGTCGGTTACATGTTTTCTAACTTAACCCGCAAGTTTAGTGCGGATGGGCTTCACGTGGGCCTTCTGGAGTACTCCAAGGGCTCCTCTTCTTGGGCCTTCACCTTGGGCCTGAGAGGGGGTGTCCTTATCCGCAGGATCCAGAATCCATATCTTCGTCAGTAGCCCCCGAGCGTTTGCTCGAGTGGGAATTTTCCAGTCGAGTAGACGGTCAAACCTTTTTGGCCTGGCTTTTCCTCTTGAATAAACAACTTGGCGGCCTACTGTTTTGAAGGGTGTGTTCCCTGTGCAATGAGTCCTTATGCTCGAGTGTCGAGCGACTTAGGTGCCTGTTATTGCGGCTTTATTTGCAGAAGGATGCGGCACAGTAGCTTGGCTCTCCCGAGAGATCAGGGCCAATTAATTGCGACTAGGGCAAAAACATTCCTGGCCTACACGGATTCGAGACCTCCGACTCGAACCCGATAAGGTGATTGTTGCGACTGGGCCGTTGTGGACTTATCGAGTCGAACTTAACCTATGAGGGTACCCGGCGCGTCCCGCTAGGATTTTTCTTCGTGTTGTTGACACGGAAATGTACCGGAGGACGCAACTTTCGAGTGTGATTCCAGGCCCTTAAGAAAGCTCTTTTTGGGTCTTACCTTCATATTCGAAGAATATGGCATCCGGATGTGCCAAGTCGGCTAAACAATCCAGGTTTTTATGATGTAGAAATATCATGCGTGAATGGAGGTAGGTTCTTTCTACCCGAATGATTGTTTAAGACTCAGTCGAAAGAGTTTTCGTACTGTAGATAGTCGTGCCCATATGAAAGAGTTTTCATGTTTGGACTGTTGCGCCTATACGAAAGAATTTTCGTGTATAGGTTGATTCTCTTGTTTAAAAGAGGTCTTGCTTCATGACTTATTCGTAAAGGAATTGCCTTTAGTCGAAGGAATTTCATACGAAGCTATTTTCGTGTTTGAATTGTCCATTCGAAAGTTCTTGAATTTGATGACGCGTGCCATGACGTCATGGCGCACTCTTCTCCTCCCGATGGGATGTGACGGAGTGGTAGCAGATGGGCTGGCCCACCTAGTCAGCTTTTTGACCGGGAAACGAGACGCCGCCTCCGTTTTTTACGCGAACTGCGCAGTAAATGCGCACGATCTTCTGTTAAGATCGTGGCACGGAACAGCGTTCACCGCCCCTTCGTTTCATCTTCACACGTGGTGGCTGCGATACGTGCCACGTAGCACATCGAGTGGCTGAGATTGACCCTCTTCGTGTATAAATACGGGACTTAGCGCTGCGGTAAAATTTTCCCAGCCTTTGCCTTCAACCATCTTCTTCCTCGTGCTCATCTTCTTCCTTGCGCTCGAGCTTACACTGCTAGCCATGGCCGGAGGCAAAAGACGTGGTGCTGCCGCTTCCGCATTCGGAGACGTTTCCGCGCAACCGGCACCTCGGGCCGGCGACTGGCGCTCCCCCAATACCACCACGAAGAGCATCAAGGAGATGCAGCGGGAGGGGCTGCTGCCGGCTGAATCTGAGAAGCGGGTGCGCCTCGGGAAGAAAGAAGAGGTACCAAACCCGCAATCGAACGAGCGCGTGGTCTTTGCGGACCACGTCTCTCGGGGTCTTTCTTTCCCTCTCCATCCTTTTCTCCTCGGGTTGCTGTATGTCTATGGCATACAGCTTCACGATCTTCCTCCGAATGCGGTGCAGCACATTTCGTGCTTCATCGTGTTCTGCGAATGCTTTCTTGGCATTCGCCCTCATTGGGCGATGTGGAAGGCCCTCTTCAAAGTTCGCATCTTCCGCGAGAAATCGCGGGTGGACTCTGAGCCTGGCGAGCCGCTGCGCACAGGCGGCTTCGGGATCCAGGCGCGACTGGAGAGTAGCTACTTCAACATGCACTTCGTCGACTCCGCCCAAGGCTGGCGGAAGAAGTGGTTCTACGTCATCGACAACAGCTCGGGTGGGCTCGTGGAGTTCCACCCGTTCGCTGTTTTGAAGAGGCGGAAGTCCTGGGCGCACAAGCTGTTAGCCGAAGAAACCCAGGTCGTCACGCCCCTACTCGCAAGAGTGTCCGCTCTCCGGGATCAAACCGCCGGAGTGGTACTCAACGGGCTGCACCTGGCGAGTATTTTTCTGAAGCGCAGGATCCAGCCGCTGCAGCAAAGGCCTTCCACCATGTGGGAATACCAAGGCGCTGAAGATCCTAGCCGAGTGAGCCGCGAGGAACTTTCGAAGGCTGAGTTCGAGAAGAAAATCGCGGCTGTCACCAGCTTGAAGGTTGGGGAGAAGTTCCCCGACTGCTCAGTCGAAGCCTTCGACGCTTCGAAACCCCCACCAGCCGAGGTTAGCATGTGGTCTTGGTGCGAATCGCTGACAGGCATCGCATTGTTCGACCAGGTTCTTTGCGTCGGTAGCTGCTGTCAGCCAGTAGAATCCTGCTCGGAAGGCCTTCCCCATTATTGTTTTCCAGCTAGCATGATGTCCGCAGTCTCCTTGGTGGATGTCACGGAGTAATTCTTTGCCATCTTCGGGTGCAATGCAGCGCTGAAGTATTCCCGAGATGCTCTGCTTGTATAATTCCCCATTGACTACCCGAAAGGATTTGCTGCGTCTGATTATTTGTCGAGCCTCGCGTGGGTCAACCGGGAGCTGTCTGTTGGTCAGGTAATCGAGATATTTCTGCGTCCAGACTGGCTCGACCAGAAAAACCTGTCGTGATATGTTATGAACGAGCTCGATAAGGGCGACTTGCAGGCTGACCTCTGTTTCTGGCACTGCTATTGCTTCTGTAGCTTTCTTGATTTTTACCGATCGCTTGATCATCCGTTCGAAATATATCCCTGGTGGTATGGGTGTATTCGTGGAACCCATGTTTTCCAGTCGATCTGCTTCTTCGTTGCTGGATCTTGCGATGTGCTTTAGCTCGCATCCTTTAAAACTTCCTTCGAGTAGATTGTACATGTCGCGATACGCGATCATGTTTTCGGCGATTGCGTCACACTCTTTCATTGTTTGTTGCACAATGAGATTGGAGTCTCCGTAGATCATTAGGCGAGTAGCTCCACAGGCGATTGCCATCTTCATCCCGTGCAACAAGGCTTCGTATTCTGCGTCGTTGTTTGATGCCGGATCATCTGGTGGAAAATCCAATCGTAGGACGTATTGTAGCTTGTCTCCCTGAGGGGATATAAGAACTATTCCAGCTCCTGCTCCTTCGTTTCTCTTGGACCCGTCAAAGTACATTATCCAATTGCTCGTGTACTCGGGTGGTCCTGGCGTTTGCAATTCTGTCCATTCGCTTAGGAATTCAACAAGTACCTGGGATTTGATTGCGCTTCGTCCTGCGTAAGTGATATCCCAAGCGCCCAACTCGATGTTCCATTTTGCTATTCTTCCGGATGCCATAGGGTTGTTCATGATCGTCCCGAGTGACGCATCATTAACCACTGTAATGGCGTGTTCCTGGAAATAATGTTTGAGTTTGCGGGCGGTAAGAACAACTCCGTACGCGAGCTTCTAGTAGTGAGGGCAGCGTTGCTTGCATGGTGAGAGTACTTCGCTGATGTAATATATTGGATGTTGGACTCTGTACGCTTTGCCTTCCTCAGGTCGTTCGACCATGATTTCTGTGCTGATGACCTGGTTTGTGGCGGCTAGGTACAAGAAAAGTGGCTCCCCTTCTCGCGGTGTTGCGAGGATGCGCCTACTTTGCAATGACCGCTTCAAATCTGCGAATGCTTGCTTAGCTTCGGGTGTCCACTCGAATTTGTCTGTCTTCTTCAACAACTTGTAGAAGGGTAATGCTTGCTCCCCCAATCGTGCGATGAATCTGCTTAGGGCGGCTAATCACCCTGCGAGCTGTTGTACTCCGCGCAGGTTGGTTGGCTCCTTCATGGTTAAGATAGCTTGTGTTTTCTTCGGGTTGGCTTCAATGCCTCTGGCGGATACCAGGTACCCGAGAAGTTTTCCTGCCAGAACGCCAAAGACACATTTGGTCGGATTGAGCTTGATCCTGTACGCGTTGAGGGCGTCGAATGTTTCTCTAATGTCTTCAAGGAGTGTGTCCTCAACTCGAGTCTTGATGACAATGTCGTCAACGTACACTTGCACGTTCTTGCCAATGAGGTTGGCGAGGCATCTTTGCATGCAGTGCTGATATGTTGCGCCTGCGTTCTTCAGCCCGAAGGGCATTGTTGTGTAGCAGTAGACACCGTGAGGTGTGATGAATGTTGTCTTTTCTTCATCCTCCTTTTTCATTCGGATCTGATTGTATCCCGAATAGGCGTCCAGGAAGGAGAGGCGTTGGCAGCCTGCTGTAGAATCCACGATCTGGTCGATTCGCGGGAGGGGAAAATTATCCTTGGGGCAATGCTTATTTAACGACGTGTAGTCGATGCACACCCGAAGGATATCCGTGTTCTTTTTGGGGACCAACACCGGGCTTGCTAACCAAGTGGATATCTTGATCTCCCTGATGAATTTCGCAGCTAGCAATCTGTTTACTTCTTCTCCAAGCGCCTTTTGCTTGGGTTCTGAAAATCTTCGCGTGGTCTGTTTGATGGGTTTAGCGTCTGGAAAGACTTCGAGTGAGTGCTCGGCAAACTCCCTGGGTATTCCTGGCATATCTGAGGGCTGCCAGGCGAAAATTTCCCAGTACTCACGGAGGAGTTTGACGAGCGCGCTTTCCTATGCTTGCGAGAGGGTTGTTGACACCATCGCTGTCTTCGCAGAGTCTGTCGGATGCACTTGATGCTTTCGGGTGTCGCTGTTGGCGCTAAATTCTAGCTCAGGCGCATTTTTCTTCGTGAGGGGCATCACGGAGTGATCCGTGGTTTTTGCCAGCTCTTGGAGTTCTTCGTGCATCCCGAAAGATTTTGCGATCTCGTTGAACTCAATGTCGCATTTGTTGGATTTCTGAAAGTCCCCGTCAATGGTGATTACGCCATGTTCGCCGGGCAATTTGAGCTTCAGGTAGGCGTAGTGAGGTACTGCCATGAATCTGGCGAACGCTGTTCGGCCTAAGATGGCGTGGTACTGTGAAGGCCAATCGACAACTTCGAAGTCGAGGAACTCTCTCCTGTAGTTGCTCTGCGTGCCTAGCACAACTTCTAGGTTGATTGTTCCGAGTGGACGGACAGCCTTGCCTGGAACTATCCAGTGGAAGGATGTTTCTGATTCCGGGAGGCCGTCCAAGTTCTTGTTCATCCGACGGAGTGTATCCGCGTAGATAATGTTGAGGCCGCTGCCCCCATCCATGAATACGCGGGCTAAGTCGTAGTTGCCAATTTGCGCCTGGATGACCAGGGCGGCGTGTCCTGGTCGATAGACTCGTGGTGGGTGATCTTTCATCGAGAACGTGATCGGCTGGTCCGCCATTTTCAGGTACTCGGTCTTCGTTGGCGGTGTCTGCACTGCCATGCATAATTGCCTTGTGTTAGTCTTTTGAGCTCTGCGAGAGGGGCATACCTTCTGGATCATTGCGAGTTGTCCTGCCGGGTTTGGATACGCGTTTGCTCCGGCGTTCGGTGGTGCGGGTACTGCAGCTAGAGCCATGTTTGGGTTTGCGGGTGGAGGTGGTGGTGGTGGCGGCTGGAATCCTTGGTGCCCTCCTCCTGGAAGCGGCGGGTAATTTTGAGTGGAGGCGGATCTTTTCCTCGCGAGTGCGTCCGGGATGTCATGGAACTTTCGGCAATCCTTAAGCAAGTGTGTTGCCTTGGTTTTGCCCGTGCGCTTATCTGTGAATAGATGTAGCGAGCAGTATGCATCTAGGTCTTCCTCGGGGGATTTTTCTTCGGCCTTTGGTCTCCACTCGCGATTTCCACGGCGACCGGAATCGCGGTTTCGGGTGAATTCCGCGGCAACCAACTCCTCTCTATCCTCATGATCGTAGTATTTTTCTTCTTTTCCTTCGACCGTGACGATCGTCATCGTGTGCGGGTGACGATGTTCTTCAGTTGCGTACCGCATCTTCTCCGTTAGCCCACTTTTCGGCTATGATCATCAGCTCCCCGATAGTCTTGGGTGCAGCTCTGCCTAGCTCCTTTCGAAAGGCAGTTCTTCTGGCGCCCTTTGCGAAGGCTTCGATCGCTATTTCTTCTGAGATGGTTCCCGCGGTATTCCTGAGCGTTGTCCACCGCTGGATGTATTCGCGTGTGGACTCGCCGCTCTTCTGCTTGCAGGCTCATAGTTCTTCGATTGTAGCTGGCCTCTTGTAAGTCGACTGGAAATTTTTGCAGAAGTCGGCGGTGCAAATCATCCCACGATGCATAGCAAGATTTTGGTCTTCTTTCCAGCCAACTGCGGGCTGCGCCAGTAAGATGCAAATTGAGGTATTGCATAGCCGTGTTCTTGTTCCCACGTTGGCATTTTACTGCCGTGAGGTAGTCGCTTAGCCATTGAGAGGGCTAGAGTGAGCCGTCGTACTTCGTCACCTCCGTGCTGAGCTTGAACCTTTTGGGTAGAGGTGCTTCGCGGATGCTGCGAGCGAAACAGAGTGCTCCACAGGTTTCGTCATCCGAGGAGCCAGATGAAGAGCGCTCGCGATATCGCGAAGCCCTTGCCTTATCCACCCTTTTTTGAGCGAGATCTGATCGCGCGTCGTATTCTGGCCGGTCGCGGTCGTCATCTTTCCTTGGTTCCTTGCTTCGTTTTCTCGAGCGGCCGCTATGGTGCCGCGAGTTTCTGTCTCTCGGGCTTTCTTCACTGCTGCTTCGACTGTCGCCGCGGCGTCTAGCTTCTTTTCCTCGACCGCGGCGTGGTGATTTATCTCTCCTTGGTGAAGAGCTTCTGTGCCTGCGGGGCGTTTCTTTATCTTTCTCTTTCTCCCTTCGCTCCTTCTCCTGCTGCTCTTCGGCCTTCTTGCGATCGTGAGAGGCGAGCCTTGCGGCCGCCAATCCGAGTCCTTTTCGTATTTGCTTGTATTGCTCTGCCCGAGGGTCGCTTTCCGTTGGTTGGTTCATCTGCATGTAGGTTGCCGCGGCTAGAACCGCAGCGGCGGGAGTTTGCGGGTACACGTTGCCGTCATCGTCGACTCGCATTAGAGAAGGAGTGGTTGATCTGTTTGTTTCGGGTATGGATTCATCGTTCCTAGACGTGGATGCGTGTCCTTTCCTCGCGGGTCGGGTTCCGACCGAGGGTGTTACGGATAGCCCAGCTCGTCTCTGGCTTGACTCGTCCGCCGCTCTTCTTCGGCGGGCCAGATCTACCCGAGCATCTTTGATAATCGTGGCTGCTCTCACCAGGTGATAGTGGTAGGCCACCATGTCTTCATGTGAGGATCCGGCTGCGGGTGGCTTGCTTGTTTGCATAGCTTCCTTCGCCCGTTTCCAAGATTCCCGCGAAACGCCGATTATGTTGCGCTCAGTCGCGTTGTGTTCTGTTTCCGAGCCTTGTTCCGATCCTGCCATGCAGACTTGAGCTAGTCGAAGCTCGTGCGTCCTAGGCGTAGGTCGAAGGTTTCCTTGGATTCTTGATGGTTCCTCCGTCGAGAGGGTGTGATAGTCGTTGGTGTTGAAGCGGATCGACTCGCCACTTCTCTCCAGGTGACGGCGCGAGTCGACAGCTCCAGATTCAGTCTCCGATTCATCCGAGAAGTGGAGGATCCCGTCCCAGTTCGTCACGAATTTGAGGCTCCCGAACGTCAGGGTGACGCTCTCCTCCAGATCTTCGAATACCGGGCGCGATTCCAGCGAGTGTGGTGTGACCACGACAGATCCGATCCGTAAAGGATTGTTCGGAGCCGTAGTCATTGGATTCCAACGAGAGTTTGATGTCGATGAAGCCGAGGACGCCGGTGATCCAGCGCCCGCCGTTCCCACAGACGGCGCCAATTGTCGAATCCCTGACTCAACAAATCCCTTCGATGAACCTATCGGGTTTCGATTAGGAGAACCCATGAGCGCTGTGGAATCGTCGGCTAGACAGGGGGCGAGATTTACCCAGGTTCGGGGCCCTCGTAGAGGTAAAACCCTTACTCCTGCCTCTTGTCGATTTGTATTGAAGATTAGATCGGTTACAAAGGTTGTGCTCGAATCGAGAGTAGGTCTCGATTTCAAGACTTTTGGTCGTGCGATATTGCTTGGTCCTCTCTCGGGGGCTCTCCTGGCTTTATATAGGCGGCCAGGTCTCGAGTTCTACCCGGAGAGGACTCCAACCCTAGTTAGGTCGGTTACATGTTTTCTAACTTAACCCGCAAGTTTAGTGCGGATGGGCTTCACGTGGGCCTTCTGGAGTACTCCAAGGGCTCCTCTTCTTGGGCCTTCACCTTGGGCCTGAGAGGGGGTGTCCTTATCCGCAGGATCCAGAATCCATATCTTCGTCAATGTTGGTGAGAAATTCCTATTGTATCGGTCTCGTCTTAGATTTTTTGCAGGAAAATTACTCTCCAGATGGGAAGGACCTTATATTATTGAAGAAGTGTATCGTTTGGGTGCAATCAAAATTGCTTCCCTCAAAGATAACACTACACAAGTGGTAAATGGGCAAGGACTCAAACATAATATTTCTGGGGATTCCTATGGTGAAGATGTTGATGTTATTCAAGTAATGACTCCGGAGAAGTTCATTGGAGGGAAGATTCCAGAATCTGCAGAGTCTGTTTTGGAATAGGTAACAGTCTTGTTAAGAAAAAGTTCACGGAATACCTTCGAAGTTATAATTTATTGGTTTTTGGAAAATATGAAAAATACCGAGCCGAAGGAGAGTTGGAGACGGTGCCCGAGGGAACCATACCATGCTTGGGCGCGGGACCACCCTGGGTCGCGCCTGGCTATGGTGTGGGCGCCCAGGAGCCCCTCTCCGACTCGTTTTCGACCTGGACTTTCCTTTCGTTACGTATGTTCCTGATATTTAACCCCCCGGACCGCCCGAGGTCCATATATCGTTTTCTCGTCGTGTTTCTGTTTCGAGCTATTTCTGCCAGGATCTGTTTTCAGTTTTAGAAGCATCATGGTCTCCGCCAACAACAACAAAGGGAAAGGACCAAAGGAAGATGATCTCCAAGACCGGAAGTCGGAGGAGGAGATCGAGAGTGGAGCTGAAGGAGATGTAGAAGAAAACCCACGAGTGCGTCCACGCGCTACCGTCGCAAGCATTGGAGTGGTTGCAAAACCTTCCAAGCAAACGACGAGGATGAGCACCGGAGGGAAGGCCCCACGTCACTTCTTAGCTTCAAGGACACCACTTTCAGGCATAAAGAAACATTTTCGTACTTTAATTCATGAGTATCAATCTAGGAGGGTACCCGAGGCAAAGTTGCCTTCTTGCTGGGATATGGATCGTTCTAACCGTGCAGATGAAGGAAGCTCTCAACCTAAGGAAGTGTGGGGAAAAAATCTTGATGGCTGGAATTCATCGTCTAACAAGCATGCAAACCGTATTTAGCACAATACGGAGATGATGCGTATTCTTATGTTTGCAACTAAAGATCTGAAGAAATCAATTGATAAGCTCATTGAGAAGAACTCACCACCACCACTGAAGAATTGATTTGTCATTGGTATTGGCATCCCTTTGGCTTGTTCCAAGCTTGGGGGAGTGCCGTGGTATCACACCTTTATCTTTCACCCTTTTTACCTTTTAGTAGAGTCATATAATGAGTAGAGAAAATATCATATAGTACAATTTGCAGTATGGAAGTATCACTCTAGTTGGTTATCGTTGTATCCCCATGTTTGAGTTGTCGTAATGAAATATTAATGAGAAGTTTCATCATCTACTTGATCTACTTTATTTTAGTTTGCAATTTTTGTTATGTGATTGATCTTGATATTAGTATTGGTATCAATGTTGGAGTTTCAAGTTAATCTAGTTGGTTTTGGCAAACTTAGCATTGGTCAGTAGCAACAATTCATTAAGACTTAAGTAGAAAAGAGGGAGTTGCATGTAGATATATTATTCCATGGTCTTTCTTTCTTGTTAGCCCATAAGCTTAGTATTCTCAAATAAGTTGTTTGTACCTTCAAGGAATATTGCATGATTGGCTTTATCATATATGTTTTTGTTTGTTTTACCTCAATTCTTATGCTTGCTACCCAACCTTGCTAACCAAAAACCTGTACTGAGAGGGAATGATTCTCGTGCATCCAAACCTTGAGCCCCAAAACCTTGCCATTTTTGTCCATCATACCTACATATATGTGGTATTTCACCACCACTCCAAGCAAATTGCTTGTGTGCTACCTTAAAAACCTTCAAAATTACACTTGTTTTGTGCCCCTGTTTTAGCTCATGAGGACGCAAATAGAGAATCTTTATCTTATTTGTTGATTGGATTTCACACCCTCGACTACTGGCTTCATCCGCTTATCCAAATGCTAGAAGGGGTGGCAGCGGGGTTCGCAACCCCAAATAATAATACAAATTCTCTTCACTATTTTTGCCCCTGATTTATCAGTCAAAGCATAATTTTGTAAATAAAAGAGAAAGAGGGATGACCTTCTATACCAGATGTGTCCTTCAATGGGAGTCGCTCTTGTGAAGTCTAGTTGACTTGTGATGTACTGTATTTTCTGTTTGCCATTCGTTGACATAAACATACATCTCTCTCAAAATTAGACACTCCTCCATGGTATGTGATTGTTGGCAGGCACCCGAGGATTCGGTTAGCCATGGTTTGTGTAAGAAAGGTTGGGAGGAGTGTCAACCATTTTATACCTCTTTTTTACAAAATAAAAGCTCTAGCACATGAGTGATCCATGCTTCCCTCTGCGAAGGGGCTATCTTTTACCTTTATGTTGAGTCAGTAAACCTACTTCTTTCTTTCCTCGGCAAGCATCTGAGTTGTTGTGATTCATCCATCTATATGTAGATTTACTCAATCATGTTCTTTATTCTTCCGTGTTTGTACAAATGCTTTTATCTGTTTGAATACCACTTTGAAAGTTACCAATGTCTACAAAGAGACCGTTATAATTGAGCATGATAAACTCTGCAATATAAGCTCTAGTATAAAGACTCTAATCGAAAGATAAGTACACTGTTAATTGTTCTCTGACCAAGAACGAAGTTTTCCTTTACCAATTTTGATTTACTTTTGCACCTTTATTGTGATTTCCTTTACTTGTTTCAAGTTTGATTATCTGAGAGGAAGTTGTTATCTAAAATGACTTGTTCTTTGTTAGATGTGATGCCTAATGTCCATATTTTATTTATCGACACCTCATTCCATAAACCTGTGGTCATGTTTACTGAGTTCAGTTTCGCTTGGGGACAAACGAGGTCTAAGCTTGGGGGGAGTTGATACGTCCATTTTGCATCACCGTTTTATATTGTTATTTTCTATTAGTCATCGATATATTTGATGTTATGATGCATCAATTATGTTATTTTATCTTATTTTGCATGTTTCATAATTTTTGGAGAATAAACACCGGAACCAGAAATCTGATGGAAAAAGCACCGTCAAGATACCCTATTTGAGAAGATCAGAAGAAGAGGGGGATACGGGAGCAGTATTAGAAGTTCCGAGGAGGAAGTGAGACAGAAGGGCACCCGGAGAGGGGCCACCTGGGGCCCACACCACCAGGCGGCGCGACCCCCTCTGGCCGCGCCTGGAGGTGGTGCGCCCCCTGGCCCACTCCTGGGCGCCCCCTTTCGCGTACTTGACCTCTAGGGAACCCTAAGCCCCAGAACATCATCGTAGAATTATTCCGCCGCCGCCTCGGGGCGGAAAACAGCAGAGAGAGAAAAACTCTCCGGCAGGGAGTAATCTGCCGGGAAATTCCTCCCCGGAGAGGGGAAATCATCGCCATCTTCACCATCATCGCTCCGGTCATCATCAAGATCGTCATCATCATCACCACCAGAACCATCACCCTGATCATCCACCTTCATCCCGCTGTAACAATTAGGGGTCTCTATCGTTGTTTTACATTAGATCTCTCTCTCGGTGTGGATTACTTGTTAGTAGTTGATGCTTCTGAGATTTATCGGTGTTAGCACTTTATAACCAGATTGTTATTATCCATTATATCACCTCTGATTATGATCCATATGATGTCTTGTGAGTAATTCGTTTAGTTATTGAGGACCATGGAAGAAGTCATGATGTTAGTAGTTGAATTATGTTGAAATAATATCTCGTGGTTCGGTATTTAAGTTGTGGTGCTATTATTTTAGTGGTGTCATGTGAACTTCGACTACATGATACTTAACCTTTATGGGCCTAGGAGGATGCACTGTGTATTTGGCTACTAATTTTGGGGTTGCCGGAGTGATAGAAACCTAAACCCTTGTTAGGAAACCAATGCACGAGGGAGTGTAGGATCCCAGAGTTTTAAGGATGTGGTTAGATTTATCTTACTTACTTTCTTGTATTTACGGATGCTTGCGAGGGGTATAATCACAAGTATTTATTAGTCCTAGTAGGGCGGTGCATTAGCATAGGTTTACCCACACAACACTTCACGAACCAATAAATATTAATCAAACGTAATGAAGCGAAAGCACTTGACGAAATTCCCATGTGTCCTCGAGAACGTTTGATAATCATAAGTAGAACAACCGGTTTGTCCTTTTCTCTAAAAAAAGATTGGGCTACTCGCTGCAATATTATTTACTGCACTTTATTTACTTGCACTTTATTTATCTGCTATATCAAAAACCTCCAAAAACCCGTTTACTAGTGTTTACATTGAATCCCCTATCCAACATGCTTGTTAACACCTTCTGCTCCTCGTTGGGTTGACACTCCTATACTTGTGGGTCATCAAGGGTCTCTAATTAGATCTCTAATCTAGAGAGAGAGGATTTCCCGAAGGGCAATTGTGCTTGTCAACAATGACGGAGAAGCTGGGATTATATGGTGGGACAAGGGAGGGCACCTTTCATGGGGAGGTCGGTTTTCCCTCCCATCCCTTGCCCGCACCAATCCTTCTAGGGGATTTTGGATTGGACTCCTAGATGGAGCCCATCCCCCTTCCCTTTTTCCCTTTTCTTTTCCACTTTTTTCTCCTTATTTATTTATCAAATAAATCAGGGAAAATCCTAGGGGATGGTGATGCACTTTGTGAGACAATGAGCCCCACCTAGCAGCCCCTAAAATTAGGATTTCCCATATGAGGAAATCTATCCCCCTCCCCCCCCCATATGGAAAGTCCTCTGAAACTCTTCCGAAACCCCGTGACCCTTATAGATAAAATCATCAACCTTATCTTCTGATGTTAGAAACATATTTCTAACATCCTGGGACATCTCATATTCTCCGCTATATCTCATATAACATTCTGCCTAAACCGACATTATTTCTCCCTTATGGTAATTTTTTTTGAAACGACTTGATTTACACCGGAGTTGTTTCTGTGAAATCGTAATGACATCTACCATTACCTACTGATGTTGGAAACATATTTCCAACATCCCTGGACATCTCATGTCCTCCTTAATCTCTCTTGATTATTTATTCTATCACGTCGGAATAACCCGAATGATACCCTACTCTCCCTCCGGACCGTCCAATGCAAACAACAGACTTTGACGCCTTAAGTGTGTGACCCCTTCAGGTTCGATAAATAGTAGAAATGATTGGAAAACAATTTTCTTAATCAATAATCAATATCGGGACCGTGGACGTCCATATTAATTGCTACAAATTATATGAAGAAAACTGCTGAACATGTTAGTTGTTAAGTAAGTTCATATTACTTCGTGACACCAATCAATACCTCAGGGTGAGATAAACGATGAGACCGTGATTAAACTCTTTAATCACTTTATCACATTATTCCCGTTATCCGATTCCTTTTACTCGTTACCGTGACATAGTATCCCCATGACTAGTGTCATGTCCTTGTCTGCGCAGACTTATTTACCGATACTTTTTCGCCGAGTGGATCTTGAATGTATCTTTTTTCTATTAACTAGAGGAGTGATTCTCAATCTTAAACTATCACAGTGAATGAATATTTTCATGATCACCCGACGTTAGCCTTTTTTATCACTCAGTTTATGGTGTGATACTTGACTATACCAAAATGATCCTTACGGTAAACATCATTAAATATTCTCATGGTCTAAGGAAGTAAACAAAACAACCATTCTGTGATGATACTATTTAGCAAAATTAATCTCGTAGTATCTCAACTACTTGGGTCTACCCATTCACAACGTTGAAACAACATTGTGCTCCTATTAATATTTACATAAAAAATGTCCAAGATGAGGAAAACGTAACCATCTAATATTAACGAGTTTGTCTGTGAGACATGACAAAGGGTTATAATGGTGTGCTTATGTTTCTACACGTGCGTATGAGTTTTCCTCTAAATCTCATATTCAGTGACCATATCAGTACAATAAAAAAAAAATACATTAACCATGAAACGGGTTGTATTTTATTGTCTCTTGGGCATACACCCAACAATCTTACCCCTAGCAATGACGGGCTTGGACTATTGCTGTCATTTGAGCTCGGCATGGCGGCGACGGATCTGCGTAGCATCAGAAGCAGCGGAGAAGGTGAGGCAGGACAACGACCGAGTGATACGGTGCTCAACAACTGAGCGGGATGTAATGGTTATATACGTTGGGCGATTGACCCCACAGCGGAGGTTGACGGCCGCAAACAGCCATGAAAATCCGCGCGACACCACACTATGCCATGTCGTATCAACACCGTCAAACGATAATTATTTTAAATGGTAGTTTTAAAGGGCGTGTTTAGGCAGCGCACATGCGCTTGTTAGGTGGATAGAGCGCTCACTTTTTAGGAAAGAATTGTCCCTACATAATTAGTCTTTTTTTTAAAAAAAACTATAACTTTCGCGTTGTGTGTCGGAATTAAAATCCATTTTCAGTTTTAGAACTCTCGCGATTAAATGTTCAAAACTAGATCTCCTCATATGTACATGTTTGGACGAAAAAAAAATTAGAAGCAACTTTTGTTCATGACGAAGCAATTTTACTGGGCAACGAAACAATTTTGTGGGAGACAAAAAAACATATTGGGAACATTGATAGGCAAATTTGCAGCAATACTGAGCAACTTCTATAGGATGTTAGGCAATGAATCAACATAATTGAGCAAGTAATATATGATGTTGGACAACAATTTGAGAGGATTGAGCAACTTTTATAGCATGTTGGGTAACAAATCGACATAATTGAGCAAGTACTATATGATGTTAGACAACAAGTTAAGAGGATTGAGCAACTTTTATAGCTTGTGGGCAAAAATCGATATAATTGAGCGAGTATTATATGATGTTAGACAACAAATTGACATGATTGAGAAATTTGATGTTGAGCAACGAATCGACATAATTGAGCAAGTATTATATGATGTTAGACAACAGATTGATAGGATTGAGCAACTTCTATAGGATGTTAGACAACAAATCGACATAATTGAGAAAGTGTTATATGATGTTAGACAACAAATTAACAGGATTGAGCAACTTAATGTTGGGCAATGAATCAAAATAACTGAGCAAATACTATATGATGTTAAACAACAAATTGACATGATTGAGCAAATACTATATGATGTTAGGCAACAAATTGAGAGGAACGAGCAATGCTTTGGTTAGTTTCCGTAATTAATCAGTTGAGTCGCCGTGTGGTACTAAACCAACGCGCGCAGCGGACCAGGAACATCACTTGCAACGTGTCGGACACCTCACTGCCACATACTAGTCCCGTATTCTGACATGTCGGTAACATGCCGGACTGGGACGTCGCGCGTGAATTTTTTGTGGCTGACCCGTGAGCGCTCGGCACGACTAACCATCTCGCGTGCCGTAATAAGCATTTGAGTATTTTAAATGGTGGTTTTTTAAACCCTAGCCATAAATGTGGTGATTTTTTTTTTGCAATTTCATCTTTCAAAATTGGTTCTGAAAATTCCAGAAATGTGAATACTCCCAATTATGGTTCGAAATTCTTAGGAACTTGTAAAGCTGAATTTTAGGGAGCCACGTCCGACCCGCTGCTCCAAATTCGAATCGTCTCGCCGAACAAACAAAAGGAAGAGAAGCAGAGCAACTGAGCGGGGCATGGCGAGATTAACGAGGGAAAGAGGGCGAGTGCGCCACCGCCACCGCCACCGCGTGCCTAGCTGCCACCTTCCCTCGTGGCCGCCGCCTGTCCCCTTCTCGACAGCTCCGCCGGCAGGGCGAGTCGTATACTCCAGTACCTTCTCGGTTGCGCCCTCGCGCCCCCACTCCGTGTCTTCCTCGCCTTCTTCTCCGCTGCGACTCCCAGCCAAAACCTCACCGGCCTCTCCGCTGCGCCGGCACGATGAAGCTGAAGCCCGGCATGTCGGCCCTCATCACCGGCGGCGGCTCCGGCATTGGTAACGAACTCCCCCGTTCTCTCCTTGTGCTGTTAGCTGCGTTCGGTTCTGTATACTGTACTGTAGCTGGATTGGGCACTGCCCCGATTGGACACAGAAGTGCCCAGTGCGTTGCTCGGTTTCGTGGACGGGCTCTAGCATGGTGCAAATTCTTCACCCCTCTTGCCTCCATGCTCCACCTCGCCCTTGTAGCGTCACACGATTAAATTAATATTGAAGAGATTTTACACACCGCACGGTCTAACGGTTCTTATTTATTTCTCAAGGCAAAGCGCTTTGCATTGCTCTTGCGCAGAAGGGTCTATTTGTGACAATTGTCGATTTCTCTGAAGAAAATGGAGGGCAAGTTGCTTCGTTAGTTCAAAAGGAAGGCAAAAATTTCCATGGAGATTGTAAAGTTCCATCTGCTATGTTCATCAAGTGTGATGTTACTGATGCAGGTAATAGCAATTAGTTTGCTTGCTATGCCACAGAATTTCTCATACCAATGTTATAGCTTGTTTATACTAGAACTTGGGAGCACCAGTGAACATAACATATTAACATCACGGCTGAAATATATGTGTCATTTGACTGGTGAAATGAAATTAACGCAATTCGATAAAATTTCCAGGCATAATTCGACATTTATTGTCGATACAGTATAGTTCGTTGACATAATGTTACAACCATAACATTTGTTTCAGAAGAACTATCTAGGTTTTTAAAAACTCTGGTGGATTAATGGATATATTGCTTTCTTATGCTCTCAACTCTCAAGAAGCATCACATTTCTTTTGAGCATGTATTTTTGTTTGTGGTGTGATTTATTATTTCGTTGGACTTCAGATTACTTCCCTTATGCTTTCAACCGTTGACTGAAAGTGTAATTACTCTTGCACTCCATGTTTCCATGATCTTAAAGTCACGCTGATATTATGTGCAGATGCTCTTGCTGCTGCTTTTAGGAAACATGTACACATGTATGGTGGATTAGATGTCTGCATCAACTGTGCTGGATTTGTCAGTAAATCCTTAGTTTTTGATGATACATCCAATGGAACTAACACATGGCGGCGTGCTGTAAATGTGAACCTTGTTGCTGTTGTTGATGGTACTCGCATTGCGGTAAGTCTCCCATGGACTATTGAAGTAATTTTTGCCAACTTAATTTGCTTAGTAACTCTAATTATTTGTTGTAACAGAGTGCTGGTACTGTATGCCCTTTATTGACTATACTAGGTAAACCATTAGGAAGATGCACATGGCTTCAAATGCCGTATATTGGCATTAATGGATTCACCGTATAGCATGTAAATAAGGTTTCCTTTAGACCAAGAAGTAAGATATAAGTTTAACTTTAGACTAATGAAGACTGAACAATCAGGCTTGAATTTTTTATTGTGGCTTGCCAGACTGGTTATGTATATTCGCTCCATGCAAATGGCCCGTGAAAACTAGTTTTATTTTTTTCACTGCAGACCCAAATAATGCGAGCACAAAAGAAGCCCGGTTCCATAATAAATATCGGTTCAGTTGCTGGCCTATATCCTATGCCCTACGAGCCCATCTATAGTGGGACAAAAGGTTTGATCTCTTTTCATATATTTACGACTGAACTCTAAATGATGTTTTCTTAATGTGTCCATTGTGATGTGGTAAGTGCCAAGTCTGGTGATACTCTTTTGTGAGTAGAATGAGGATAAATACTTGGGCTGCTATGGTAATGACACTCCTTAAAGATAGAAATAAATTCATTTCAAAATTGTCACATTGTTACTAAAATAAATATGCTGTAACCTTTGTCGAAGAGACAAAATGCAAATGGTATCAGGTCATCCTTGTATAAAGCGATCTTGCTCTTTGGTGTCTCTCTACTGTCATGTTATTTGTATTTTGTCTGTGTATGTTGGTCTTGCGCCTTAGCCAACATAATGAGTAAGTAATGATCAAAATTGTCCAACAAACTTGGGAATGGCCTTCCAGAAAACAAAGAATTATCGTTGGAATGTTCTGTTTTACTTTATCTTTGACAGTTCTCTACTAAATCCACTTCTTAGAGCACGCTAATCTGCCAACTTTGTGTTGAACTATATACTATGTCGAAGTTCATAATCTTTTTTATTCATCTTCATATGCATGCATGCGCATGGATGTCTACACTATAGAATGGACAGTCACTAGTTGATCTACGGTTTTCCTTCTGTGTTAAAGTGTGGCCCTGTTGTCAAGTGCAAATTTTCTGCTGCTTTATTATTTTCTTTCAGAGGTTGGTAACTTATAACAAGAAGTGTATGCCTTGTAGGCAGACTTGAGTTCCTTTTGCAGTTAGATCTATCATGCATTCACAAGTCAAAGCTTGCACATAAGTTTTTTTTGGCCAAGTAAAATGCTTAGTGCTGACATCAGCTGTACTTCTAGTACATACTGCATGTTCCTTCTATACACTGTAAGATCTATTTTAAGCACAGTGTACACAGTATGACCTCAAACTTCGTTTTCTGCAGGTGGTGTGGTTATGTTTACAAGATCGCTTGCTCCACTAAAACGTCATGGCATTCGTGTCAATGTGCTCTGCCCAGAGGTATTACAGTTTTGCACGAGCCGAGCAAAATACTTCACTTTGCGTGTGTCACCTACTCACTTGTTGACTTAATTTATTGTAGCTACATTCAACCTTTGCCTTTTTTGTCCTAAATTTATGAGTATTTTGTGATTGATTTTGTATGTCATTGATAGACAATAGTACTGTAGAGTTACTGTATTCTCCACTAAATAAATTTGTACGAATAGGTTAACTTAAATTGAAAATACAGTGTGACTGCTCACTATTTCGATTCTCAAGGTTAGTGCTAGAGCCCTTTAGGCCACTGATGACAGCTCTCTTTGGGTGACGAATTCACGACTATATGATCTCTTTCTTTAGCCAAAAATTTATATGGGCACACAGTTCCAATTTTTTTGCAAACAGCTTGCTTGTATGGACCAATCTTACCCACTGTTCCATTTGATAGAACTAGTGGATGCCATTGGAGTTGATATCCACATTTCTTACTGCTGGAGCATATTTTTAGATTTTATATTTGCCATAAACATTCTAGCTTAACATTTTATTTCACTGTTAGCAGCTGCAAGGGATAAAGGAATAGTGATGTGCCATGAGTATTATTTATCCTGACAAATATATTTGACTGTTTTATGCAGTTTGTCGAAACTAATATGGGAGAACAAGTAAATCGCGTATTAGTAGATGCGCTTGGTGGGTTTTTAAAGATGGAGGATGTTGTTACCGGTACACTATTTATCACTTAATTAACCTGTAATCAACTGTTTAATTTGTTCACCTACTTTTCAGTCATTATTTGTCTCTCAGGATTACAGGTTACAGTTGAGCCTTAGATGAATCATTCTGGCACTCAGTTAATATTGGGTGTTTTAATTGGTGAAAATGAATATGGATGATGTTTTTCTATGTGAAACATGTGCCTCTACTATTACAAATTGACTAAACTATGTCCCCGGACTTGTTTCAGTATATCATTTAAGTTCTTGATTAGTTTTCAAATATCAATGGCTTAAATCACTTAGTTATTAAACTATATACCTGTTCTTAGAATCTGTCCAACTGGCTATGCTGGCTTATGTGCAGGTAGGTACTAGGTATCGTATTCTTGCCTTAGCTACCTGCTACTAATGCAGCCCTCAAGTTCCTGTCCCAAGTGACACACAGCTGTGCAAACCTAGGGACCTATTTTGTACTTCACTATTTTTATATCTAGCGACCTACTGATATATGTATATCTCTTGCCTATGATGTTTTGTCTTTCCTTCCATGTTATCTGAAAGAGAAATAACCCCTTCTGTTTGGATTAGGTGCATTTGAGCTTATAGAAGATGTGAGCAAGGCTGGTGCTTGCCTTTGGATATCTAAAAGAAAAGGGATGGTATACTGGCCAACATCAGAGGAAGAAAAAAATTATTTGTTGTATTCCTCGAAGTCAAAAAGGACACTAAGAAAGAATGTATTTCCCAGCATCCAGGCACCTGAATTCTTCGAGAAGATGTAAGTATAAGTAATCCTGCTATATTATATAAATATTTTGCAAGGACTTGTGGAAGATTCTCATAAATAAACAACTATGTCTCTGTAATATTCTATTTATTTATTTGTTGTCTGAATCCTTCCCTAAAATGGTTAAAGTACTGGTTAGACAATGATCAGGCTTTCGGTTGCACTTTTTGCTAGAACTGCCGTGATATATTGATGGTTATTGTATCAGATGTACTCTCTTAATGAGAAAAATGTATTGGTCATTGTGTTCTAGCCCTAAGAAATCAAGATCATGCTATTTGTATCCAGAGAATATTGGTTTAGGGCAAAGTTCTGACTTCTGACATCCTGTTTTTCTTTAAGTAACAGGATATTATAGTCATTTTACATTACAAAATCTTGTTCACTTAACATGCTTAACATCTGCAGTTGAATATGTGTCCTATTGATGAGCATTATCGTTGTACAGAAAAATATTGACTGCCATGAAGTAATATTTCTTGGAGATGACATGATGGTAGCATCTGAAATCTTTATTATGCATCATCAATTGTAGCTCGATATAATAATATAATTGAGGGTGGGGCATAATCGGCCTTAAATTTATTTTATAGAATAGATCTCGGTTAACTTCCTGAAAAGCGACGCCATGTCAGTTCTTACCATGCTGGAATATTTTTATGGATATTCATAATCGTGTCTATTTTACTAATAGGTGTCTGTCTTTCATGATAATTCTGTTAGAGTTTCCCATACGCTGATTTACTAATAGGTGTCTGCCTTTCATGATAATTCTGTAGAGTTGCTCATACGCTCAGCCACAATTTCCGTAATGCTACAAGAATTGACCGCGTGCGGCTGAGATTCCCCATGAAACCGCATAATGCTCTTGTTAAAATAATATACGCTGGCGTAAATGCTAGCGATGTAAGTCCTTTTATTTTATTTTCAATTTCTTTTATTTTGATTCACCATCTGTAAATCTTCGGAAAATGTTAATGATATGTTCCAGGTGAACTTCACTTCTGGTCGTTATTTCAGTGGCAATGCTAAAGAAGCTTCTGCACACCTTCCGTTTGATGTTGGTTTTGAGGTAACTAATACTCCCATATGCTGTTCTGTGTAGAGCACATACCATGTTTTTGATTTCCTGAATTTCCTCGAAAAAATATATCATGGTCATAACTCTTCAGGGCCAACAAGCCAACTGCATCATAGTCATAGCACAAATTATGGCTGAGCCGTTATTGTTATATGCTTACTTGGGTAAGGGCCTGAAGGACAAGGATAGCATGGTCGCTCTTGATCGACTAGCTGTAGACTCTTTCTCTTGGTGTACGCTCTGAGGTTACTTCTGGACAAAAAAGAGTGAGGCGAGGGATCCTTTTCTTCCGTGTTTGCATAATCACAAAAACACGGCAACTAGTCCTTGTAAGGGGTTCATATCAATAGAACCTAATAATTTTTCGCGAAAACGCAAAAGCCTTGCGTTTCGATGCATTGATAGGAAAAGAGAGTTCTGTACAAGCCTTAAGACAGGCAACCCCACACGTTACAACTCAACCCAAAACCACCTAGGGGAGTGAGAGTGCAAGACCGCTAGCCCCTGCGCTCACCCACGCACTCGCCTCAGTCTTGATGGTTTCCACCAAAGCGCCAACCGAGGGGCGAACGTTGTCGAAGACGACCGCGTTCCGATGCTTCCAGATCCACCACGCCGTGAGCATAATGGCAGAGGAGATGCCTTTACGCAGCAGACGAGGGGTGGACTTGAGCGTCAGTCTCCACCATTCCACGAAAACGTCTTCAACAACTGGAGGTCTCGCCGTAGATCTAATCCAGGATAGTACCTCGTGCCAGACCGTCCTCGAGAATGAGCATCCAGTAAGTATGTGACCCATCGATTCCGTTTCTTGGTCACAAAGGGGGCAACTGTCATGGTGGGGCAGACCGCGGCGGGCAAGCCGCTCCCCGGTCCAGCAACGGTCTAGACAAGCCATCCAGAGAAAGAACTTCACCCTTGGCGGCGCCCAAGATCTCCAGATCATCTTCCAACTCCCCGATACGGTAGCCCCAAGGAATAGCGCCTCATAACAGGATTTGGCCGAGTATTGGCCATCAGTCGTCAAACTCCAGCGCAACCTGTCTGGCTCCACTGTCAGCTGTACTCTCTGAACGAGGCTCCAAATCTGGGTGTACTGTAAGAGGGCGAGCGGACTCATGGCCCCAGAGATATCAGCAATCCATCGGCGCTCCGTCAGCGCCTCTCTCACCGTCCTGGCCTTCGATCTCCGTTTGGAAACCAGCGCGAAGAGGCACGGCGCTAGTTCCTTGATGGACCTACCATCCAACCACTTGTCTAACCAGAACAAGGCCGTGGCTCCATCCCCGAGGCACATAACCGTGGAGGCATTAAAAATATCCTGCTCTCCTCTGGAGAATTGCATATCCAACCCCTTCCAGGATCGTTGAGGGTCCGTGCGCATCCTCCATAACCAGCGCACCCTCAAGCTGATGGACGTGCGCCCCAGGTCTGGGATCCCTAGTCCTCCCAGTCGCAGAGGGCGGCACACTCTTCCCCAGTTGACGTGGCAGTGCCCTCCTTTTGCCTCCGTCCTACCTGCCCAAAGGAAACCTCTGAAGATCTTTTCAAGCTGTTTCAAAGTTTTCTTGTTGACGCTGAGCACCGTGAGCTGGTGTAGGGGAATAGCTGCGAGCACCGACTTCACCAACGCGAGGCGCCCAGCTTTGGGCATCATCGCAGCTTTCCAAGTTGGCAGCCTGTCAGCCACTCTATCCACCACCGGTTGTAGAGCTTCGCTTGAGAGTCTCCTGAGGCTCAAGGGGATGCCCAGGTACTTCGTGGGGAAAGGCGCCACTGGGCATCCCATTGCCTGAGCGGCCGCTGTCGAAACCCCCTCGTCACAACCGATAGGGGATACCGAGCATTTAGCGAAATTGGTGTGGAGGCCCGAAGCGTGACCGTAGAATGCCAGAATGTCCCTCATCCGTTGCAGCTCCGTAGCATCGGGGTGGCAGAAGATAACCACGTCATCCGCATATAGGGAGACCGTTGTGACTAGATCTTGTCTTGCCACCCTTCTAAGAACACCAAGTTCGGCTGCCCTAGCCAACACCCTGTTGAGAGTATTAATCACCAGGACGAACAACTGCGGCGATAGTGGGTCTCCTTGCCTTAGGCCCCTCCTATGCCAGACTGGCGGTCCAGGTTCCCCGTTGATCATAACCCTCGAGCTGGCCGTGGAGAGTAAAATAGCGACCCACTCACAGAAGCGCGGGCCAAATCCAAGTTTTTGGAGCACTTCAAAAAGTAGGCTCCAAGAAACCGAGTCAAAAGCCCGCGCTATGTCGAGCTTAAGCATAACCCTAGGCTCCTTAAGCCTGTGTAACAACCTCGCTGTCTGTTGCACCAGCATAAAGTTGTCATGGATGGAGCGCCCCCTGATGAATGCGCTTTGGTTCTCGTCTACCAGAGTGCGCATGAATGGCGCCAGACGCGTAGACAGCGTCTTTGCAGCCAGCTTAGCGAAAAGGTGGATCAGACTTATGGGGCGGTAGTCCCCCAAAGCCGCCGCATCCGGGCGCTTGGGTAGAAGGACTATCAGTGCCTGGTTGAGACCTTGGAAATCTCTCCCGCACCTTGCGAAGAACTTGTTGAAGGCCGCCATGAAGTCCCCCTTCACAGTCCCCCAACAACATTGTAGAAACTCTGCAGTGAATCCATCCGGGCCAGGCGCTTTCCCGTGAGGTAGCCGCCTCACAACCTCCCAGACCTCATCCTCTGAGAAAGGCTCCTCCATACTAGAAAGATCTTCCGCTTGCAGCCCCAAAAAATCGAGATTTAGCGAAAAATCCCTCCCCTCCGTGGTGCCAAGTAGGCCCTCAAAGTGCGCGAAAGCCGCCTCTGCCATTGCTGCATGGTCTGTCAGTAGCGTGCCCTCGACCTGGAGCCCCCGGATCACATTCTTCTGTCTCCGATAGGAAGCATGTTGGTGGAAGAACGATGTATTCGCGTCCCCTTCGGCCAGCCACGCGATTTTGGCTCTCTGCCGCACCATAGTGCGCTCAAGCGATGCCAACCCCAGGTGCGCCAGCTTTAGCTTGGCACGAAGCGCGCGCTCGACGTCGGAAAGTGGGCGGGATTCCATGGCCGCGTCCAACCTCAAGACAACCTCTCTCGCGGTGGAAAGCTGCAGTTTTATGTTGCCCACCTTCTTGTCACTCCAGCTCATCAGCTGTCTGGCTGTGCGCTTCATCTTAGCATGCAGGCGCCTAAAGGGGTCAGGATCTCCATCAATGACCCCCCACGCAGCCTCGACCACCTCCCGAAATCCATCCATCTTAACCCAGAAGCGCTCAAACTGGAAGCGCTTACTACCCCCCATATATGAGGTGCAGTCCAGGAAAAGGGGGCAGTGATCAGCCACAACCGATCCAAGACAGCGGAGTGAGCAGTTATCATAAAGCTCGTCCCAGTCAGACGAGCAGAGCACCCTATCGAGGCGGACCAGTGTCGGTTGGTCCCTCTCATTCGACCAGGTATACCTCCGGCCTTGAAGGTAGACGTCTTTGAGCCCGCAGTCGCTTAGAAAGCGCCTGAAACGACCCATCATCCTTCTATTCAGGTTGCCATTGTTTTTGTCCTCCTCGCGGTAGATCATGTTAAAGTCCCCGCAGAGCATCCAGGGCCCCTGGTGTGTGGCCCTCACATTACGCAGCTCTGCGAGGAACTCAACCTTGGCAGCCTCATCCTGAGGGCCGTAAACACCCGTGAACCACCAGGGGGTGGACCCATCAGCTGGGTATACCTTGGCTGTGACCGAGTTAGCACCCAAATGCACATCACGGAGGCAAACCAATGTACCCACCCAAGCGATGATAATACCACCCCTAGTACCAGAAGCAGGCAAGCAGAAGTAACCATCAAACTCCGCGCCCAGCGTTTCCATAACAATAGAGGGGGTTACAGTCTCGAGTTTTGTCTCCTGGAGGCACACAATAGATGCTCCCAGCGAGCTAGTGACACACCTAACATTAGACCGTCGCGCGCGGTCGTTAAGACCTCGCACATTAAGCACCAGCACCCTAGGTTCGTACGACATAATAACATCGGTACACCCTAAGTGGGACCCTGGAAGGTCAGACCTCCACAAGGCACCCACCCGGTCGCTCACCCACAGGCGGGGAGCAGCTGCCCCTCAGCGCCGACACCGTCCACCCGTAAAGCTCACCGATCGCGTCAACCATCTCATCACTCAACTGTAGAACCTAATAATATGTGAACCACCTGACTATTTGAAGTAAACAGTGAGCTCATGCAACATGCATCCATAAATTCACCTTGTACTTCTAATGATTTGATGTGGTATTGCTACATCAGTCCTTACATTTTCACTGGATATATTAATATATCTTATTCATAAAAAAACAATGTGTGCAGGCTGTGGGAATTGTTGCTTCTGTTGGAGATTCAGTGAGACATATCAAAGTTGGCACTGCTGTGGCCCTTATGACCTTTGGGGGCTACGCCGAATTTTCGCTGGTACTGCAGTCTATCTATTTATTACTGAACAAATCACCAACTAATCTGTGCCCCTTTTAAATGAAATCATCTCCAAACTTTTGAGTTTTTACGTTTAAATATAGTTACCTCTTTCTGGAAGTTACAATTTTTGTCCTTACATCTTCCTTCTAAAAGGTTCCAGCCAAAAATCTACTCCCGGTACCAAGACCGGACCCTGAGGTCGTCGCTATGCTAACATCAGGATTAACTGCTTCAATTTCTCTCGAAAAGGTTATCTTGCTAAGTTGCTGTGCAATTGTTTATTTTTTGTATACCATGTGTGGTTTTGAGCTCATTTTCGGTCAAGCAGATTTTAAGTCCACATCTGGAATATAACTTTCCTTGTTTGATCTGGGTTGATTTCTGCTGCCTTTAGTCTGGTCAAATGAAATCTGGGGAAGTTGTTTTAGTTACAGCAGCTGCTGGTGGAACAGGACAATTTGCTGTTCAGGTCAGTTGATCGAATTTCGACTTTTGATACCACTGTGGCTTTATTTTTGTTTGATGCTATTCTCAGTTGCTCATCTACTTCTCTAGTTATCTAGGAGGCACAAATATAATGATTGATTGATTTTTTATAAAACTTGCACAAGATAACTTGTTTCATGCAGTCGGAACACGTACAGTTTGTCTTTCATGGTTAACTAGCACTTGGGCCATGTTTTGGCACCTCACATGTACTTTTTTTCTTCGAGATCATGCCCCTTGCATGCACCTTTCCATGTGCAGTTTGATTCCTTTTTTTCTTACTATATTTGTTATCCTTAACTATATCCTTGTGTTCTGAATGTTTTTTTTTCCATCACTTCACTAGCTCGCAAAACTAGCAGGCAACATGGTTGTTGCCACATGTGGTGGGGCAAATAAAGCTGCACTTCTGGCTTCATTAGGAGTTGATCGAGTCATCAACTACCAACATGAAAAGATCAAAGATGTAAGCTTCCTTCCAGCTTTAGTTTTCATGCTTATATGGTTTTGAATGCAGTTTTTATGTGTTGTGCTCATGATTGATAGCATTCTTCTTATTCTGTACTTTGACAAAATGTGCAAAATGTATTATCTAGTCCATTATATCTTCCTATTTGTAGTTGTGCCCTACCTCTACTTACCAGGATGGAATCTTTCGAATAATGCAATCCTAAAACTTGTATAACCTTTCGTGTGCAACAGATGCATAATGTAGGAGAATGCTTGGATTGCATTTATGGTGTAATATCTCTAGCCAATGTTTATTGTCATATCGCTGAAATTATCATTGAATTTGCAATAAACTGTCATTTATTGGACTGGTCCCTTATTTATTCTTCTCAAATTTTAGAAATTAATTCCTGCAAAAAATAAAGTTGGCGAAATAATGAGTGTTTGACTGTTTGGTCCAGGTTCTGAAAAAGGAGTTTCCAGGAGGTGCAGATATAATATATGAATCTGTAGGTGGCGACATGTTTGATCTGTGTTTGAATGCACTCGCGCTCCATGGGCGCCTCATAGTGATTGGTATGGTTTCTCAGGTATATTCTTGACATACTCCGATCCTGCAGTTATCCATTTCCATTTTGAATGGCGACTTGGATATGTTAGTTTGTTCAATATGCTCCACCAAAGTTAATATTTGATGGATGTTAAAACAAATGAGCAGTTAAGGAACTAGTTTGCGCAAGCTCATTAATGAAGTAAAGAAACACCCTCTAGCGATATTTTGAGGTGTCGCCGCAAACTGAATGTTGAATTCATCTATTATGCATCTGCACTAATAGTTAAGAACGTGCTGATCTACTCTTATTCTGTTGATGCGTATCTGATTTTGGTTTGGTTCATTATCCTTTTTGTCCTTATTCTTGGTTTTAATACTGTACGAATTTTTAGCTTGTCCCCCTACTGTATTAATATCAGTATAGTGAGGAATCTTTGATGTTTTCAGTATCAAGCAGACGATGGATGGAAGCCACGGAATTACAACGGGCTGTGTGAGAAGATTCTTGGAAAGAGTCAAACTGTTGTACGTATGCTCAGCAGAACACCGGAAATTCTCAATTTGCATGCAGGGCGCAATCTTTCTTTGTTTAATTTGTTCATGACAAAGCGCGAGTCTTACTGAACTTGAAGCTGAATGGGCCACAATATTAGTAAACAAAATGTGGTTTTCCATTAGACGTATTGGATCGAACTTTCTGATTAGCTTGTGCGGAAACTTAAAAATTCAGGATACACAGCGATAGATCCAGCAATATAATTCAGCTTCCAGTAGCTGTATACCGCTCCCACGGTCCAACCTGCCCGAAACTGTGTACTTAGAAACTTATGGGGGCAGATATTGAATCATACTTCAGAATTGCATCCAGTGTATGTTCTTATCCTTAAAACTATATGCTCTTACTTTCATTTCTGATTTCAGGCTGGATTTTTCCTGGTTCAGTATGCTGACCTGTGGCAAAAACATCTTGACAAGCTTTTTGACCTGTATGCTTCTGGAAAGCTAAAGGTATGTCTTCAGTGACGCCAGTCCACACAACGGCATTAACTAGAAAGTTATTTCGGGATCGAAAAATTCAAGTAGGATCTGCATACGAGATCTCAACATTGGCATACCGCAGGTTTCCCTTGACCCCAAGAAATTCTTGGGTGTTGCTTCTGTGGCGGATGCGGTAGAATACCTTCATTCTGGCAGGAGCATTGGCAAGGTACCACCGTTTACCATATAAATCCACGACAGCAGAATGCATTTCTTGTCTGTTGTATTTCACCTTTAATTTTAATTTTTAATGCGGGACTTCTTCAGGTGGTTGTCTGCATCGATCCGGCATACAGTCAGACCCTTGCTAAGCTGTAGCCAGTGCACATCGAGGGTATGATACAGGCAGCATATGCAGAGTAATCTGTAATAAATTGGTAGGTTACAGGTACAGACAGCCCAGCGTTCTTCCATCGGTTTTCTCGTCTATTCTCGGTTAACCATACAAATTACTAAACTAGTACTCCCTCCGGTTCATAACAAGTGTCGGTGATTTATATGGTATTCCGTGGGTATATGAAAGAGGCATTGACATGGAAACCAGTAAGCTTGTGAGTTGGGTGTAATGGTAGTGTGATGTATTATTTGCTTAGTTATTTGAAAACAAAATCGTGTTATTGGAATAAGATGTGGCGGCGCTTAGTTATTTGAATAAAACGGTGTGATGTTTGAAAATCTGTGGAAAACAAGGATTATTTGCTGTCTCCTACAGCTGACCTGCCCTACCGGCACAAAGGTACAAGGCCCAATTTTCTGTGGCATCTGACACTTGGAAACGAAAATATCCATCTACACATTCAGGGCCTCTTTGGATTGCAGGGTTCAAAAACACAGGAATGTGAAAAACGTAGAAATCTCACAGGTTTGCCCGTGCAAAACAGAGGAATGTAAAAATGAGAAAAACTGTAGTAATAGTCGTTTGGATGAAACGCAGGAAAAACACAGGAAACGTGCCTCGATTCTACGCACTTGAGTCTAAAAAAGAGGTTGAGTGGATGTTTCAATTCCTATGGAATTGGGACGTAGAAATTCAATCCATAGGAATTTTGGTAGGACATTCCTTTGAACCAAACGCAATCCATAGGAAAAATTCCTAAGGATTGGAATCCTGCAAAAATCATATGGAATTCCTACAATCCAAAGAGACCCTCACAAAACAGAACGCTTTTCCCGTCTGACAGGTTCAGAGATGAAATGGGAGAAAAAGACAATCTACACACAAACGACACTTTTCTCTCTTTCTTGAGTTGAGACCAGCATACGACAATGAGTTAAAGCACGTAACAGTAGTACTAGGTTACAAGTGAATTCCATGCATCATCTAAGAAGGACGAAGTTACAGGTGAAGCATCCACACGGTGAGCTTTTACAGGGATTAGCCATCTGGTGAGCATAATAATTACAGCTAAAGCACGACAGGGTAGGCAGCTACGTAGTACAAAAGAATGATTAAAAGGACACGCTGTGGGTGTGTGAGGCTCTCGCATTTGACTGGCTGCGGCGGGCATCCTACAGCCTGACACGGACCCACTCGTAGCGCCCGTCCATGGGAGCGTCTTTGACGACGTCATAGTTGTACCTTCAACCAAAAGCACAAGATCCAAACGTTACAAAAACTTCCAAGTATTCCCTTGCAAATGATTGCTTTCTGCCAAGTTGACAGGAAAAAAATTGAGCTGAAATCTCTCTCTTTTTGCTCTTCCACTACCTAGCCTGTAGAGAGTAGAAACCTCACAGGATGTCTAGCTGTTTTTTTTTATTTTACAAAAGCACAAGATCCCTCATAAAAAAAAATTCATTATTTTAGGGGGTAAAATTCTCACTGCTCCTGCTAGCGATTTTGTTCAAATTCCTAAGCACATGCAGATAATTGGAGGGCAAGCAAGCACATGCATGCAGACAGACATGGCCGCTCTAGTGGAGTTAAAACTTGGTTGGCGTTCTCACTGTCTGCGGCCCTGCGTCTGACTGCGAGTGCAACACCACCACACTGACAGCCGAGATCTTCCGCAGCAGAAGGTCATGTTACTTGAGCAGAATTTACAGGCCCACTGCTGCTGCTGCTGGTAGTGCATGCTAGCTAGTAGCTACGGAGTATATAAATCGTGAGCCCGAGCTCTCAGTTCTCTCCGAGGAAGGAGGAACTGCGAAGGTAGCTAGAGCTGGGATGATCGATGTGACTGCACTGAGTGTACTCACTTGGCCGCGAAGCGCCGCGCCACGTCGCTCTCCGCCGCGGCGAAGAAGGCCTCCATCTCCTCCTCCGGCGGCGGCGACCTCCCCTTCTTCGCCGCCTTCTTGGGCCTGCATGCGCAAGGAAGAGAGGACAGAGAAATCAGCCGAAGCGTGTGTGCTGCAGAACTCCATAATATAACGAACGGTTAATTCTTTGTCATGGGGAAGCAGAGAAGGAGACAGTGGGTGAGAGACTGACAAGTCGGCTCCCGCAATGTCGACGTTCTCGCGCTTGGTGCAGCTCGACACCGCCGTCGTCACAGCTGCGGCGGCGGCGGCGGCCATGGTTTTTTTTCTCTTGGCTCCCTAGCTAGCTAGCTCTCTCCTTTTCTGTTGTCTGGCTGGCCACGCCCACGCGCCTGTGGTTCCGTTGGGTGTTACGGGGGCTGGGTGGGAGGGGATAACGATAGGATTAGGTGGGAAACAGTGGAGTGGAGGCCGCGCTTATGGGTGGACGGGCGGGCGTCCGAGAGATTCCGAGCAGTAATTAAGGGCAGCTAGCTAGTTGCCTACTCCTACCGAGGGAGCGGCACGGGGGAGGCGAAGGAAGGGGGAGATGAGATCAGACGGGAAAGGGGAGCGGGGAGAGGCGATGGACGTACCGACGTGTCGAGCGGGCGCGGGCTGCTGGTGTGGTGTACTTGGCCTAGCTAGCCGCGGGCGCGCGCGGTGGAGAGTGGGGCTCCACGGCGCACTGTGGCCGCATGCGCGCGCGCCAGGCTGCCCGCCCACCGCCTGCGCGGGAGTGCGCGGGGACGGGGAGTGCGTGCGTGCGTCCGCTAAACTGCTGTCACTTTCCTGCAATCTTACCGTAGGAGTAGATGGGATGATGGTTCGGTGTTCGCGGGAAGATGCGCGGGAGCTGCCGTCGCCGTCGTCTGGTGGGGGGGCGGTGGGTTGGTGGGTGCCCCTCTCTCCCTCTCTCGGCGCCGAGTGAAGAAGGTGCGGGTGATCGACCGGCCGGTCGGTCACGTGCCGATGTAGCTGTGGCATGGGTGACCGGTTGGCGGTTGCTAACGACAAACCGCCGAGTCTGGGCCTATTTGTGCACAGGAGCAAAGCTACCGCCGCATTTGCCAAAACTGGCGGTTTGATTCCTGATTTTTACCCCTGCACAGGACAGGACCACCGTAGTGAGTACTGTCTAAGCATGTCAGAGTTTTACGCCTGTCTTTATGTAGCTGACGATTGCAACTTCCTTGACTTGGATCAAACTGTCCCTAAAAAACATTGTCAGAGCAGACATGAAACTTGCACAGCCTCCAACAAGAGTAAAATGCACGCGCAGTCATGAAACTTGCACTACGGTCACTCTACTTAGGAAGACGCTCACCGCGGTCACCATGTACGATGAGACCTGTGGCGTAGCTCCACAACTGTGTTGACCGGCCAGAGGAGACAAATCGATGTCGTTTTTGTGAAAACTCCCTTCTCTAAAAAAAATTCGGAGCTCTTTACCTGGTGGAGTCGTATCGTCTCAACGCCCCCCTGGTGTGAACCGTTTCGTCGAACCCGAGGAGGCGGAGAGGTCGATGAACGCACGCAGGACAAGGACGGCGTCGAGGTGATCGGCGGTGCGTCATCGTAGAGAGGAGGAGGCGGAGCGGGCGTCGCCAAGAGGAAGTGTCGCCGCCGTGTCTCCTGTTCGGCGCCCCGAAGGAGCCCCTTCCCCTATAAGCCACCTCTCCTCCGCCCTGATTTGCGCTCTTCAATCCCGAGCCCTCCTCTGTTCTGTCGTCCCTAGGGGTTTCGCATTAGGTTTTTTTCGGTATGTGGTTGTATATGCCCAAATTGTAAAGTTGTGTACTACACCCTCCGTCCGGAATTAAATGTCACAAAGTTTGACAAAAGTGGATGTATCTAGACATAATTCAGTGTTAGATACATCCACTTTTATCAAACTTTGTGACATTTAATTCCGTACGGAGGGAGTAGTTGATTTCAGTAGGGTTTTAGTGCCTCAATTTTTGGGGTTTTCGGTAGGATTTTAGGCGAGTAAAGGTGATAAATTTGAGGCCTTTTCTGAGTCATGTATTTATGATTTGCTCGCAGGACCTCGAGAGAGCAAGTTTTCCGTGAAGTTTCACCATGGTGGGTATTTCGTTGGGGAAGGCATCAATAGATCATATGTGGATGGACATGTTGTGTGGTATGATCAAGTAGATAAGCTGACATGGTCTCCAATCATGGTTGAGCATCTAGTTGAAGAGATTGGATGGGAAATGGCTGGCAGAGTGAAGGTTTACTAGTGTATCCCAATACTTGACATAACCAGGAATGTTCTGAGGGAGATAACTAATGATTATGACATTGATTTCGTGCTGCAATTCTTGTCCATTGGGTATCATTTCTTTAGCATGTATGTTGATCGTGATAACAGTTTGATGACCAACCTGGATGATGATAATGTCCTTTATCGTCCAAAAGCTAGGCTACCACCTTTTCTCAGTCCTAGAAAGGGAGTGCAGAGTGGATTGAATGGTGAATCAAGCAGAGCAACAGAGGATGAGGAAGCAGAGCAAGAACCTGAAAGTACACAGCATGATTGGGTCCTATCATTAAATTGTCTTCGTGAAACAATCATTGGGCCCTACCATTTACTTGTTCTCATGCTCATCATTGTAATGACATGAGCATAACTCAGCATAGAACAATTCATCAGAGGCCATAGTAGTTGAAGATATTATGTTAGATCACATGATTCAGTGCGTACTTTGTTACATTACATGACTCGAATGTTGTTAGTATGCATGTTACCTCATAGAACTGCTCAAAACCTCCTATAATATATGCATATTACCTAATAGAACCGCACAAAACCGTCTTCATAGGCCACCTCCAAGAGTTATTGAAAGAACACCAGTTCCACATTTAGCATTCCTCACTGATGCTCAAACCATCCTAAACCAAACTGAAGGAAGCACAAACACAGTTACACAATCTGAGCTTAAAAAGCAGCTACTTCTGCTGAACAGACAAAGAGAGAAAGAGGTGGAGGACAGAAACAAGGCTATTTTACTACAGAGAAGGGAAGCAAATGAGAGGAAGGCTGAAGAAGCAGCAACGAAGAAATATGAACAGGCAAAGAAGAAAGTTGAAGATGCGGAAAGGAGGAGGATGGCTACAGCAGAGCAAAGAGAGAAGAACAAACATGACAAAAAAAATCATGAAGCAGGCAAGAGCTCATACAAGGAAATTTGTTCAAGAGACACAAAGGGAAGTTGCTGCAAAAAATAAGGCTCTTCTGGATTCCCAAAAGAAGGCTCAAAAAGATGCAGTTGCTGCAAAGAAACAAGAAGAAAGACATGTGGCTGTAGCTCAGAGAGAGGCACAAAGAATTGCAGCTGCAGCAGAGAGAGTCATAGAGAATGGCAGTTGCAGCACGGAAAGAGGCACAACAAATTGCAATTTCTGTTGAGAAGGAGGCATAGAGAATTGAAAAGGAGAAACAGAGAATTGAAATGCAGGGGGCTACAAGGCAGGCAAAGAAACCAAGATACATTGAGGAGGATGGTGGCACTGATGCTACTGTTTCAAAACATGTGTCCATGTTTGACATCTTTAGGTGACCAGGAGTGTTGATCACTCCATTTTGCTCTATGTATTAAATTCATGATGCTTTTGAGACATGTTCTGCTATGATCAGAAACCTATCAGCCTTGTCATCATGTAATAATGCACTAGACTACCATATTCAGATGATATGAAAACATATGTTGCTATTATTCTGCTTGTGGCATCTTATTTTACTTGTGCTTCTGCCTGTGCTTGCGCTTCTGCCTGATGGCCATGTTACTGATGCTCATGTTCTTATTTTACAAGATTACTTAGTAATGATCACATGTTCCTGATGGTCATGTCCCTGATGCTATTATTCTGCTTAGTAATGATCACATGTTCTTGATGGTTATGTTCATACCAACATATTTTCATTCACAAATAATTGCATTGCAAAGTACCAGGAAAATTAGATCATACCAAAGTACCGACATCTTCATTACTAGCAACAAAGAACCACCATAGTCTTACACAAACATAATTTTCTTACACCATAGTACATAGTAGCTTACTAAATAGAGCAAAAGAAACTCCAAACAGAACATAGACCTAACAACTACTGACAGTACCACACAAGTACTGACACTACCACACAACTACTGACAACACAAAACTGCATTTCTTCACTTCTTCACCACACTGATAACAGTCACCACACAGAGAACAACCAAGCTTGCCATCATCATCTTCATCACTAACAGCAGTTCTCTGCCTACCACAAGCAATGTCCTTGCTTCCTGCATGGTCATGATCTCACTGCCTGCTCCATTCCTTGCACTCCCTCCCTGCTGAAAGTGCACTATGGTCAACTAGAGGGGGGTGAATAGGTTGACTACCAATTTTTCTTTTCTTTTACTTATAGTAGGGCTAAACAAGATAAGATAAGGTTCTCTAGATGTGCAACTAGGTAAGCAACCTATGTGAGCAAGATAAGATACGCAACGGAAGTAAAACGAAAGGTAACAAGATAAACCACAAGTGTAAACAAGGAGACAAGGATATGTTTCCCATAGTTCCTTCTCAAGAGAAGTACGACTACGTTGGAGAGGTGGGGAGCCATCTAGGCGCTCCTCAATAGCACGGTTGTGCACACCTTATTCTCCTTGAGCTTCTCCGGTGAGGGAGATTCTCGTTTCCACTATGAGGTCGACTTGAAGGCGTTGACCAAACCTTTACACAAGCTTGAGGACACTCCACAAGATGGATGGAGGCTCTCAAGCAAACCGAAGCTTCTTGCAACAAGGTGGAAGCTACAAGCACAAGATCTACTAAGGTTTCTAGGCCTCAAGTAGGATTCTAGATCTACTAGGATGTGGTGGATGAATTTTAAATTCCTTTGGTAGAATCACGGATCTAGGTCTCCTCTAGCTCTCCACAAAGTTTCGGGGTGTTTGGGTGGTTGGAGAGGGAGATATAGGAGGTTGAAGCTTTCATGAATGGCTAGGAGAGAGAGTGGGAAAAGCTTAAGCATTTATGAGGTAGGGGAAGGCTTTAAATACCCCTTCCCCAATGTGGTCGTTGTGCAGTCCACGCAGCACCGGAGGCTCCGGTGTTTCCGCCGGAGCCTCCGGTGGTCTTCACATACGCGCGCACGCGCAGCTCATTTGCTTCAATCTGGATCCTGCAGGGCGGAGACTCCAGTGGTGCTGGCGGAGGTTCCGCCCACCGGAGGTTCACCGGAGGCTCCGCTCGAGCCTCCGCTCGTATGCACCCGAAGGTACTTTGAGCGGAGGTAGCACCGTATGTAGCACCGAAGGCCAACCCCACAGTGCGGCAGTGAAGCCAGCGGAGGCTCCGGTGGTTCTCGCGGAGGCTCCGCCCACCGGATGCTCCACCGGAGGCCAGCGCCTGGAAGAGCTAGGAAATGGATGGGGCGGAGGTTCCGGTGGTTTCACCGGAGCCTCCGCTGCTTGCAAAAATGGCACCCCAGCTTTGTTTCTTCGAGCTCTTTCCATTAGAAACATTTTTGTAACCCATTGAGATTGTATACTTGATGAACCTGGGCATTTTCATATATATCAAGTAGGACCTACAAGTACTCTCAGATAGACATTAGTCTTATAGTTATGTTGTCATCAATTATCAAAACGGAAGATGATCTTTCATTCTCCCCCTTTTTGGTAATTTATGACAACATCCCTATTTGCATAGTTATAACACACACAACATGGAAGGAGCCCCCTAGAGATATGCTCCCTTCATGTTGAGAGAATTAAACAATATAGATAGCTAAACACATAACAAGTGATAGAATCAAGGTACTAAGTTCACATAATGCATAACGAGGTTCACAACACACAATAATTAATAAAACGAAGTTTCCAAATAGCCAACTCTCTCAAGCAAGATGTAAGAGGCAAATCGAAAAAACGCTTGAGAGACAACCCATGCAAATGCCTGCTCCTAAGTAGACATCTCTCCCCCTTTGGCATCAAGATACCAAAATAGGGAGGAGACCGATGCTAGCGTCCCAATGATCACTCGGAGGAGTTGTCCATGCTAGGAGGGCGGGCGAGAGCTGGTGACATCTTCTCCTGGTTCCTCATCAGACCACTCAATGATCTTCCCCTTGGAATCCTTGGCTTGCCACGTTTCCCAGTTGGTGATGCTATCTTGCACCGGGGACTCCACAGACTCCCCACCATCACGACAAAACTGACGCTCTGCCTGTGCTGCCTTGTGGTTCTTAAGATCCTTGTCATAGTGAAGTTCCCATTGATGCTGCTCAATCTTCTTGTTCACTCGGAACACCTTCTTGAGAGCCCGAGCCATCCACTTGAAGGCATTGTCATAAGGAGGAGGACGAGAGGGACCACCTTCTTCTTCTTCTTCAGCTTCCTCATCAATAAGTACCCATGGCTTGGCCTTGCCTTTGTGAGCAGTAGGAGTGGGATGCACGATAGGCTCAATATGATCCTTAACAAGCAACTGTTTCTCCGTGTGTGGGATCCAATGGGTGTCATCAATCGGATCTTCCGGGAACTTGTCGTCCCACACATGCAAGATGATCTTCATAATGAACCGCCCGAAGCAAGCATTCTTCCTTTGCACAATAACATGCCACTGTTCATTCCAAAGGTGGTCAAGTACATCAAGCTTCTGAGTCATTCCAGAGAGCCGCTTCTCATGAGTAAGAAGCATGAGATTCTTGAGGAAGCCTTGGATCTCATCAATGTTCCCCGCCTTGGGGTTGATAGTCTCTCGATAGATGCAGAGCATAATATCATAAGTGGGATAGAGGCCCTTGACAAACACAATAGCAAACTTCTTCCAGTGATAAAGAGGAGTGAGTTGGTCCTTGGGGAGTTATTGAGCATTGGGAGCATGAACACAGAACCATCCATTGTCAAAATTTGGGTCACTGGCAAAGGGTCCATGATCCGGTTAACCGCCAAGGAGAACTCCAACCTCGGACCACTTGATACTGAGCTTCTGTCCCTTAGTCATCCAGATGAGATGACACTCCATTCATTGGCAAGGTGCAATGTAGACAAGAACTCACAAACCAATCCCTCATCATAATCTTGTTGCACTTGCATAATGGGAGCAAGGGCTAAATGCATCAACAATTTCCAGGGCTTCTCCAAAGTAATCGGGCTTCCTCTCCATATGACAAAACTTGATAGCGTGTTGAGGGGCAACATTCTCCTTGGGATTCCTCATAAGGATCTCATGATAAAATTGAGCTTGAAAAACGGTGTAGAATCGTGGGTCCTTACCCCGGAACTATGGCATCAAGCGGTTGCGATCAAGAATATATGGGTTCTCGCGACGAGTCGCCAAGAACACTCCCTCGGACACTTGAGAGGAAGATTTCTCCTTGCGAGGTAAAGTCTTCTCGGGAGCGGGGAATCTTGACTTGCGCTTGGGCTGAGATGGATCCAGAGTATCCTCAATTTCATCGACCCTTGGAGCCTTGCGACTAGCCACGCTATTGGAGCGAGTGCCCTTGCCCTTGGAACCGGAGGCACCTATGAAAGAGATATAGCAAGAAAAGCATGAAGAAGAGGTAATGCTCAAGTTTATATGACACACAAATCCGAGAAACAAAGATATGAGGAACATTAGGGATGAATAACAAAGGGGGTAGGGCACATGAACAAATCCACCCTAAGAACCAAAGTGATTCATGCCTAATACTCGCAATCTAGGTTTCTAGGGTTCGTACTCGTGATTTCCTACTCCAAAACCTAAATCCATTCATCTAGATGTGAAGAACATGTGGCTTCTAATGCTTCCCCATCCATCAACTAGATGGGAGAGAGAGATAGAGAGCTACATACCCACATCCATGGTGGAAGGTGAGGGAGGAGGAAGATCCCAGAGCGGTCCAAGACAAAGAGGAGGGCCTCCCGGTGGTGGAGCACTCTTCCCGGCGGCGGAGACGTAGGAGGAGGCGGCGGTTTGGAGGAGGAAGAGGGAGGGAGAGTGGAGGAAAATAAGATCTTAGATCTTGTTGACCATGCTCGCCCTAGTCTAATCCCGCAGAACCGCAGCGAGCGGAGCCTCCGGTGGTTTCACCGGAGGTTCCATCCCCTGTCCACGAGGCGCTGTGCAGTACAGATCCGTTGGGCGAATTTCGCACCAGCGAAGGTACCGGTGGGCTCCGGTGTACAGGCACAACGGAGCCTCCGGTGGTTTCATCGGAGCCTCCGCCAGACCCAGTCTTAGCACGCCGAGATCAGAAAAACGAGAGCATTCGGATAAAAATTGGGAAAAGGGAGCTTGGGTTGGAAGATTGTAACTGTCATACGGGAGACATTACTCGATGCGGGTTCGCAAGATGCAAAGAAATAAAAGCCGAACCCGGACAAGTTGTCAAGGGGGAATAGTATGTGTGTGAAAGAGCCAAAAATAAAAAACAACTCCGAGAGGAGGAGGTCGGTGGCCGGATCCACCATGTTTGAGTGTGTACTTTGGCACCGCGAAGATGTATCTTGGGTCCAAGAGTACTACTCAAAATTAAGCACAATGAGTCACAAAATGACTAGATATGCAATGATGAGTTGATTTTTGCATAATAAGAGGAGTGTACACTCATGAGTTGAGTGACGCTCCCCCTATGTCCATGCCTACATCCAAACTTAATAACACCTATAATGAAGGTACATATGTAAGGTTTCAAGTGAAGTTGGAAGAACCGATGACATTTATTTCATTCCTCAAAGCTTGAAATATTGGTTCATCAAGGGCCTTCGTGAAGATATTGGCAAGTTGATCCTTGGTGGACACATATGAGAGATCAATATCACCCTTCTCAACATGATCCCGAATAAAATGATGACGGATCTCAATGTGCTTCGTCTTGGAGTGAAGAACGGGGTTGTAGGCAATCTTGATAGCACTCTCATTGTCACAAAGAAGAGGCACCTTGTCAAAATGAATACCATAATCCTTGAAGGTTTGCCTCATCCAAAGCAATTGGGCACAACAACTTGCCGTGGAAATATACTCGGCCTCTGTGGTGGAGAGAGCAATGCAATTTTTCTTCTTTGAAGACCACCATACTAAAGAACGACCAAGGAATTGGCAACCCCCGAATGTGGACTTCCTATCCGTCTTCTCTCCCGCATAATCCGCATCCGAATACCCAATGAGCTGAAAACTTGAACCCTTGGGATACCAAAGACCAAAATTTGGGGTATGAACTAAATATCGAAAGATTCGTTTCACTGCTTCCAAATGACTTTGCCTTGGAGAGGCTTGAAACCTTGAACATTTACCTACACTATATATGATATCCAGTCTAGATGCACAAAGGTAGAGCAAAGAGTCAATCATGGAGCGGTATACCTTTTGATCTACCCCTTCACCGTTGGGGTCGGGTTTCAAGTCAATGGTTGTGGACATGGGAGTCTTCATAGGCTTGGCATCATGCATATTAAATCTCTTGAGAATGTCTTGAGTGTATTTGGCTTGTTTGATGAAAGTTCCTTCATGATATTGATTCACTTCAAAGCCAAGGAAAAACTCCAATTCTCCCATCATAGATATCTCAAACCTATCGGTCATAAGCTTGAAAAACTCCTCATTGAACAAAGTGTTAGTAGACCCAAAAATGATGTCATCCACATAGATTTGGCATATTAGTAAGTCACCTCCAACCGTCTTGGTAAAGAGGGTGGGATCGATTAAACCAACATTAAACCCACGATCCACTAGAAACTCTTTAAGATGCCCGTACCACGCACGTGGAGCTTGTTTAAGTCCATAGAGTGCCTTATCGAGTTTATAGACATAATTGGGGTGGTTGGGATCCTCGAAACCCGGAGGTTGCTTAACATATACTAACTCACTAATGGGACCATTTAGGAAAGCACTCTAAACATCCATTTGTTGCAACTTAAAATTATGATGAGATGCATAAGCAAGTAAGATGCGAATGGATTCAAGACGAGCTATGGGGGCAAAGGTTTCACCGTAATCAACACCTTTGACTTGAGACAACCATTGAGCCACCAATATTTCCTTGTTGCGAATGATAATGCCATCTTTGTCTTGCTTGTTCTTGAATACCCATTTGGTGCCAATAACATTCTTGCTATCCTTGGGTCTTGGAACTAACTTCCACACTTTGTTGCGCTCGAAGTTATTGAGTTAATCATGCATGGCTTCAAGCCAATATTGATCTTCGAGAGCTTCATAAACCTTCTTGGGTTCAATGAAAGAGAAAAAAGCACGAGCCTTGCTAAAATCCTCCAATTGCTTCCTAGTGACAACCCTTCCACGAACTTGCCCAAGTATCTTGTCATCCGTGTGACCCGCTCGTTCAAGATTCTCTAGCCTTTTCTTTGCTCTACGAGCTAGTATCTCCTCCAAAGATTCTTTGGATATTGCTTGAGAATCACCTTCTTCATCAGAGACATGTACATATTCATCTTGTCCTTGATCATTGGTGGGTGAAGGATCACCACTAGGTTGAGGTATCTCAACAATGATGGGACTTTGATCATGACTTTGATGAGAAGTTTGGCCTTGATCATTATCATGGCCTTGATTATTAGCTTGAGGGCTTGGTGCATCTTGTTGGGTAGCTTGTATATCAATGGGTGTAGTCAATGGCTCCACTTGAGTGGGGAATAGTCCTTATCCCTCCGTCATCCGGTAACCCTCAATGGGAATTATTTCACCAATCCCCATTCTTCTTATGACGATGGGAGGAATTGCATCTCCAACAACATCATGATCTATATGCCCCCCCTTGGGAGCCGTTATCCTCATCAAACACCACGTCTATAGCTTCTTCAACTTGTCCGGTGGACTTGTTGTAGACTCTATAGGCGTGCGCATTTGTGGCATAGCCAACAAAAATACCCTCATAAGATTTGGTCTCAAATTTTGACAAACGTTTACCTTTGTTGCGAATGAAGAACTTGCAACCAAAGACCTTGAAGTAAGATATGTCTGATTTCTTGCTCGTGAGAATCTCATAGGGAGTCTTGTTCAATATCTTGCGGAGATATAACCGTTTGGTAGCATGACAAGCGGTGGAGACGGCTTCGGCCCAAAAGTTATAAGGAGGATAACTCCACAATCATTGTCCTAGCCACATCCATCAAAGTCCGGTTCTTCCTTTCCGCAACACAATTTTGTTGAGGGGTATAGGGAGTGGAGAATTGATGAGAAATGCCCTCTTCACTAAGAAAACCCTCAACGGTATAATTCTTGAACTCCGAGCCATTATCACTCCGGATGGCCAATATGGAAGCATTGTGTTGGCGCTCCACTAGAGTGATAAACTCGATGACTCTCTTTTGAGTCTCACTCTTCCTCTTTAAGAAATACACCCAACAATATCTTTAATAATCATCCACAATCACCAATAAATACTTTTTTCCTCCGAGACTATCATAATATAGTGGACCAAAGAGATCTAAGTAAATGAGCTCGAGAATTCTTGTGGTGGAGATATTAGTCTTGGTTGGGTGAAGTTCTCCATGTTGTTTTCCAAAGGTGCAAGAACTACACACACGATATTTAGCAAACTTAGCTTTGGTTAGTCCTAGAACATGATTGCCACTTTGAAGGTCATGCAACATTCTCATATTGGTGTGGGCTAACCGGCGATGCCAATGCCACCCCACATCAACTTTAGCCATTAGGCATGTCGCGACACACGCGTCTCCTTTAGATAAGTCCACTACATACATGCCGTTCTCGACAAACCCAATGAAGGCCACTTTAAGATTTGTTTCCCAAGTGAAAATCACATTCTCTTTATTAAAGAAAGAGGTAAAACCACAATTTGCAAGTTGAAGAACGGACATCAAGTTATAGCCAAGGGACTCAACAAAGAGAACATTCTCAATTGATAAATCATTTGGGATAGCCACCTTGCCTCGTCCCAATACCTTAAGTTCGGACTTGTCACCAAAAGTGACGCAATTGAGATGAGGTAATGGAGGTTCAATATTACTCATTGCGTCAATGCTTCCGGTCATGTGTTGGGATGCACCACTATCCACCGTCCATCTACCCGACTCGGAAGCACTTCCCTACAAGAGATCAATTTCTTGATTTAGGTACCCATCCTTCAATGGGTCCTCTTTTGTTAGTAACAAGGGTCTTAGGAACCCAAATAGTCCAATGATAATCGTCACCATAATAAGTACCAACGTATTTAGCATAAAAAGGACCATCTCTAGATTTCATAAAGACATAAGATGGGTTATATTTTCCAGCGAAATCATTGTGAGTGATGCTCCCCCTAGAGGTATCACCACCCACAATGGCGTTGGTCTCCTTCTCCTTGGTCATCTCTCCCTCTTTCACAAAGACAACATTTTGAGAGGAGGAGGTGACATTCTTGGATTTCTTCTTTGACTTGGCAACAAAGCCAAGTCCTTCCTTCCCTTTCTTGGCTCCTTGAGAGCTTATGGAGTCATTGAGAATTTGCTCTCTTCCTACAATGTTAGTCGTAGTGCAAGAGGTAGGCATGATATAAATGCTATTAGAAGAAGATATCACTTGCTTATTAGATTGTTGAGCTAGAAGCTTATTTCGAGACTTGGTGAGTTTGTCGTGAATTTCTTTAAGAGACGTGAACTCCTTTTCTAGTTTTTCATGACTATCAACAAGTTCCTCATGAGCTATTCCTAGATTCAACTCCTCTTCTTCAAAGATTTTAAGTAAATCAAGAGATTTGTCATTATATTTCCTAAGTTTGAAAACACTAATGGCATAAGTCTCCTCTAGACTAGATAGTCTCTCTTCAAGAGAGGCCCTCATGGATCTCTTTTTCTCAAGAGCTTCTACAAGATCATTGTCATTGTTCTCATGGCCACCACCATGGCTTTCCAAAGTCATGATGATTTCCTCCTTGTCTATGATAGAGTTAGCATCATCAAGTTTGCTCAAAAGGGCCTTTACCTTTTCTTTGGTTTCACCTTCTAGACTACATAACCAAGAGCCTAGATTCTTGGCCTTATCATCATCAACAATGTTTTCAACACAATCCAATAATTAGGGAGGACTAGTAGCAATAGACTTGGAGGTGGAAGATATTACCGCGGTGGCTTTTTCCATGAGACATGTAGGCCGGATCAATGTCTTCTCATTGGGGGATTCAAATAGAGAGACTAATGAAGAGGAAGTCGTATCTATGGAGACATGGGATACACCTATGACTTCATCTTCTCCTTCATCTATGGAGTAGTATGTTTCCAATGTGGGGCCTTCTTGAACATATAGAGCCCTTGGGACTCTTCTAGCAAGATTCTTGTTTTGTGGAGCTTTGTTCTTGTCCTTGCGAACAAGCTTCCCTTCATTCTCTTCTCTTGGCTCAAACAGACACTCCTTGACGAAGTGATTTGCACTTCTACAATTGAAGCATGTCCTTGGCCGCTCCCCCTTCTTCTTGTAGATCTTATTTCTTGAAGGTCTAGGAGAACCGGCCTTGTGAGCCTCCCATCTCTTCCAATAACCATGCATGGAAAGAGCGATGCACTTATGAGCACCCTTGTATGTGTCTTCATCATCCTCATCATGCTCATCCACTTATTCTATCCGAGCAACCGCCTTAGACTTCAAGACGAGGTTTGGAGACTTTCCAACTCCTCTTGAGCGAGCGAGAGCATCATCCGCGCTCTTGTGAGATAGGGATATGGCTATGAACTCACTAAGAACATCAATGGAGTTGAGGGAGTTGTAGTCCGATCTTGTTTCGAATGCTAGTGGAGAGGTTCTTCTCGAAAGGAGTTATGGCCTTGAAAAACTTCCTCTTGATCCACTCAATCGAAGATTTCCTCTTTCCCAAAGTCCCTCAATTGTTTGCCAAGGGTGAAAACTCTTCTATATAGATCCTCGGGACTTTCATCTTCAAGCATAACAAAGTTCTCGGACTTGTCAAGAGCAACATCATACTTTGGATGATTGGATGCTAGCATTGCCTTGGAACAAGGTGTCAAGTTTATCCCAAGCCTCCTTGGCAGTCTTGATACCGCGGATGTGTTCAAGATGTTCTCTTGGGAGAGCCTTTTGGATAATCACAAGAGCGGTCTTGTTGAGTTGAAATTCAACGTCTTCTCTTGGAGTGAAGTTGCTTGCATCACGAGGATCAAATACATGGAGTATACTTCTCCACAAAGCGGTGCAAGATCCTGAAATATGAGACTCCATATCGAACTTCCAAGAGGAGAATTCATTAGTGTTAAGCATGGGAGGAACTCCAACGTTTACCATGTGTGGCATTGTGGCAATGGGATGGATAGAGTCATAATTGGGAGGTGGTGGAACTTTTGAGTTAGACCCCGAACCATTAGTCGATTGAGACTTGGAGCCTTTGGAGCTCCCACCGCTCTTAGCCTTTTTATCGGCTTTTGCCTTGGTTTTAGCCTTGGCTAAAACAATGTTAGCTTCCATTTCGGCGATGTCCGGAATGGACTCATCATCCGAGCTAACATCATCGGCGGTGAGAGGTGGTTCCTCGGACTCCTTGGTTTTCCCCATCATGGCCTCCAACATCTTCTTTATGCTAGAAACCTCCGAACCAACACTAGAGCTAACCTTCGACAATTCGGTTTGGAGGGTTCCAACTGTTTCTTGTAGGTTAGTTATAGTGTCGGCCATTTTTTCGATTTCCGCACTAGGACTGTCGGGCTCATTTTCATTGACCATTATACTCTTAGGCGGTTAAGCCCTTAGAAAGAACCGAGGCTCTGATACCAATTGAAAGTGCACTATGGTCAACTAGAGGGGGTGAATAGGTTGACTACCAATTATTCTTTTCTTTTCCTTTTAGTAGGGCTAAACAAGATAAGATATGGTTCTCTAGATGTGCAACTAGGTGAGCAACCTATGTGAGCAAGATAAGATATGCAACGGAAGTAAAACAAAAGTTAACAAGATAAACCACAAGTGTAAACAAGGAGACAAGGATATGTTTCCCGTAGTTCCTTATCAAGAGAAGTACGTCTATGTTGGAGAGGTGGGGAGCCACCTAGGCGCTACTCAATAGCACGGTTGTGCACACCTTATTCTTCTTGAGCTTCTCCGGTGAGGGAGATTCTCGTTTCCACTATGAGTTCGACTTGAGGGTGTTGACCAAACCTTTACTCGATCTTGAGGACACTCCACAAGATGGATGGAGGCTCTCAAGCAAACCGAAGCTTCTTGCAACAAGGTGGAAGCTACAAGCACAAGATCTACTAAGGTTTCTAGGCCTCAAGTAGGATTCTAGATCTACTAGGATGTGGTGGATGGATTTGAAATTATTTTAGTGGAATCACGGATCTAGGTCTCCTCTAGGTCTCCACAAAGTTTCGGAGTGTTTGGGTGGTTGGAGAGGGAGATCTAGGAGGTTGAAGCTTTCATTAATGGCTAGGAGAGAGAGTGGGAAAAGCTTAAGCATTTATGAGGTAGGGGAAGGCTTTAAATACCCCTTCCCCAATGTGCATGGTGTGCAGTCCACGCAGCACCGGAGGCTCCGGTGTTTCCACCGGAGGCTCCGGTGGTCTTCACATACGCGCGCACTCGCAACTCATTTGCTTCAATCTGGATCCTGCAGGGCGGAGACTCCGGTGGTGCTGGCGGAGGTTCCGCCCACCTGAGGTTCACCGGAGGCTCCGCTCGAGCCTCCGCTTGTGTGCACCCGGAGGTACTTTGAGCGGAGGTAGCACCGGAGGCCAACCCCACAGTGGGGCAGTGAAGCCAGCGGAGGCTCCGGTGGTTCTGGTGGAGGCTCCGCCCACCGGAGGTCCACCAGAGGCTCCGCTGCAGCCTCCGCTCTTATGCACCCGAAGGTGTTTTTAGTGAAGGCTACACCGGATGCTCCACCGGAGGCTAGCGCCTGGAAGAGCTGGGAAATGCATGGGGCGGAGGTTCCGGTGGTTTCACCGGAGCCTCCGCTGCTTGCAAAAATGGCACCCCAGCTTTGTTTCTTCGAGCTCTTTCCATTAGAAACATTTTTGTAACCCATTGAGATCGTATACTTGATGAACCTGGGAATTTTCATATATATCAAGTAGGACCTTCAAGTACTCTCAGATAGACATTAGTCCTATAGTTATGTTGTCATCAATTATCAAAATGGAAGATGATCTTTCACCTGCTCCATTTCTTTCCCCAGTGCAACTCGATCTGCTTGCCTCCTCACAGCAAACTTCTTCTTCTTTATCTCTTCCAGTTCCTATCTCCTCTCATCAGCTGCTCCAAATGGTTCAATCGCATAATCCCCAACAGTAATTTCACAATCCATAAGATATATAACATATTCGAGCTCCCAATGTCAGAAATCATAGTTCATCTAGCAAACAAAAAAAAACAAAAAAATCACCTTTTCTGAACCAACAAAGATTGAAATGGGGCAGCAAGGGAGGGTGAACAATGAAGTAACAAAGATTGGAGGCATTGGGTTACCTCCTCATTGACGCAATGGTAAAACCCCCAACCCTCGTGTTCAGAAGTCTGCGAAGTGTACGTCTTCACCTTCATGTTGCAATCCGAGCAGTAGATTCGTGGTACCGGAACATAACCAGCACGGGCTCCAGAACGGGAGGATGAACTCCCAGACATTGTAGGAGCGAGGCTTCGCGATGTGCGACGAGGCTAGGCGATGTGCGCGGCGAGCTTGGGGGCGGATTTGGGGACGGAAGGCGGCTAGGGATTTGGGGACGGAAACACATAGAAGAGAGGAAATTTGGTGATGGTGACAGTTTTGGAAATAAACCCTCAAAGAATATTCTCCTAGCCTACACATCCCTCCACCATAGCGCCCAGTCGACATTTCTCTCCTCTAACCGGTCAACACATGGAGGTACGCCACAGATACGTTGCACAGTGACCGTATTTTCACGTCCAATCGTACATGATGACCGTAGTGAGCATCTTCCTAAGTAGAGTGATCAAAGAGAGCTTCATTCCCAAGTTTCATGACTGTTTACTCCTTCAACAATTGGGTTCGTTATTACAAGAAACTACAATTATTGAGGAAAGTTGCACGAACCTACAACTTTTGGGTACATCTATCGCACATAACACAAATATTCCAATTAACCCATTTAACATCACATCTTATGTAAGGGTCATGTAATGTCAGTGCCAACATGGACTCGCATGTGGCACACTGTACCTACAAGTATTAAGGGCATGTACAGTGGTGTCTAGTCAGCCGTCTATATCAAGTATCATATATGAAATTTAGTGACATGGGGAAGAGAGAGAATGGAAAACGGGAGAGCCCGTCTGATAAATTACCGATGGTCTAATCCCACACGAATCGCTGGTTAGCGACAACATAAGCTCCATTGTACGAGGCGTCGTCTATCGTGGGCCGGAGATCACAGACAGCCAACCTTTTAACTCCCTCCCGTGAGATTTACATGCGGTTGGGTTTTTCTTTTTTTTTCGTGGAGCAGTTGGGTTTTATAGATTGCTAAACAGACGCCCTATTGTACCTATCGTCTGGATAGATATCTGTAGTGACTTGGATATATACTATCGACACCGGGCCTCTAAACTACTGTACATGCCCTAAGGATGGATGTGGTGACCCGGCATACCGCTGCATGTTGTAGTACGTCATTCGTTGATATAGCACTCACAGAACACCGTTCCACAAATATTACATCCCTCAGGGTGGTACAACAAAAACATTGCGGGACTGATTGTCATACACCAAATATATTACAAAACAAAATGTGCTAACAAGAGGATGATCTCACGATGAGGTCATCCATTATTGAAGTTAGAACGACAACTGGAAAGTAAAGCAGGTGCTAACACGGGAACTCAACATCCATCAAGAGAGTCCATGGCTGCTCGATTCGACCGTGATAAGTATTTATTTCAGACTAGGCCTAACCTAGTCAGACTCAGCCCCCTCGGGGTCAACTCCGTATTGAATGGTGTAGTCGACTCCTTCGACTCCTCCGGAGAGGTTCGACTCCTCGTAGAAGATGTCGTCTTGGCCTCCAAGGATATTGAAGGATGCTTCCTCTAAGTTTTCATAGCCTAAGAAGAGGGGTCAAACGGGATGGAATGAGTAACAAGCATTACTCAGCAAGTTCATTAAGTATAGAAGTAATTGATGCACTAACTACGGTCCTCGACTCTAAAGAGTCTAGACAGATGCATAGTTTTGTCAAACTTTCTTCAAGAGATTGCTTTTAATACTAAAAACTATGCCCGCCAGACCATCACAGGACTAGAACTTCATGGAGTTGCCTTTCCTGTAGCGTTCGCAGTTCCATCCCGGAACAAGGGGTAACATGCCACATCCTTTTATACTCTGCAGAGGTGCGTTACTTTACCCATGGGCGACCAAGACCATGCTGCACAACCAGGCGCGCGATCCTGTCCACTCCCACTCAGGTGTGGGGCCCGGTTGTTGGTCCAAGCCAAACTGTGCTTCTCCGCACAATGCATGCCCACCCATTTCTGCCATCAGGTTGAACGCCTGATTCCACCCCTCACGATGGATATCTACGCGCCCCTGGAAGACCATCATAGACCCGCAGAGTCCGTGGGAATTAAGGGATCCCACCCATGTGCATGTAATCTCGCAAGACCTACATCGTACGTCTCTGGCAGCCCGTTGACATGCGAACGAGAAAAGATCACAACTGACTTACTCCCCCCATAGAAGACTCATGGTCAACGCGATATCTACGGCGCACCGAGTTCTGACGGCATTGGTTGTTACCTCCTAGATAATACTTTCCCATGCAGATGGAACCTTCCTTAGACCTATTCATCTTACCATGGTTCCATCCACCCACCAAACAGAACACTACCACTCAGGTAGTCATTCAATTAGTCATATTATAATAAAAGTAGGACCATGCATTCTTTTGAGCAGAGGTGGTATTACGATAGGTTTTTGAAATTAGTTGTCATGAGATAGTTCAAAGGACATGAGCAAGTGCTGAACTTGCCTTGAGATAGACAGGTAATGAAGTCTGATGCTTGGAGCAGATCCCGACTTCCTTGTTCTACAAAACACCATCATTGTCTGGTAAAGACAATGTTTAAAGAAGCAAACGATGCTATTATGCATAATGATGGGATGTATGCATTTTTTTTAACTAAATGATCATTTGGGTGTACTAAGTCTTTTGTAATAATTGCTTTGTTTGTGAATTCATTATTTTTCAGAGTTAATGATTATTAATATTATTAATATTATTTTTATGTTATTCTTATTAATTTAATTAATTAAGTACTTATTGTTTTCTCAGAAAACATAAATTATGAAAGGTTTTGAAATAATTAAGTATTGAATTAATTTTTGAGAAGATATAGTTTTATTTGGTTGAATTATTCTAAATCAAGTTTTTATTATGCATTTATTACTTCAAAATTATAATTTTAAAACTATAATATTATTGTGTTATTATTCTTAAATTTTTATACACAAAAACTTTACTGGATTAATAATTATTTATATTGTAATTGTTTGACATTTGTAAAATCTTATTTATTATTTTTCTACAATTTTTATAATTCTTTTATTAAAGAATTTGGTCAAATGACCAATTTGCCCCTAGGGCTGACAGGTGGGTCAACCCCTTTACGGTTGAACCCAACCCGCTAGCCTGGTCGAGCCAGACCAGACCACACACCCGCCTGCGCGCTCTCCCCTCCTCTCATCTTCTCCTCGCCCACGGGCGATTCTCGGGCGACCAAAATCGCCTCCGTCTCCGGCAATTATTCCGGCTCCCTCCGGCCAACCCTGCCGCCGTGACTGAGCGCAATCGACGCGCCACCTTGCCCTCTACCCCCTCCTCCACCTTGATCTGCTTTCTACCCATTGTGCCTCCCGCGGACAACCCAAACCCTAACCCTAGGTTTCGGGAGCTCGGGGTGCTCCACCCCTCTCCGGTGGTTCCTGCTCCTCGAGGTGGCTCCAGGGTGCTCCCAGGTGGCTCAAGCGCTGCTGCTCCTCTTCCTCTTGGTGGCTGCGGTTGAGAGGACGAGGCACCGCCGGGACGTCCTCTCTAGAGTGCAACCGCGGCTCGTCGCCGTTCAGCGCTTCCTCGACTGGTTGTGGTCACAACGATGGTGACCACCTCTGAGTTCTACCTCACCCCTTCTCTCTGTCCCCTCTCTACTCTCTCTCTGCCTCCATTTCCCCCTTTCTCTGGAGCCTGGCCGTCGTGCTAGTGCTCATGCCATGCCCGCTGTGAAACCTCTATGAGATTGTGAATGGATTGATTAGGTTTTTGGGATTTTTCCCATTGGATTTGATGGAGGGATGGTAACCCGGTAGGCTAACGCCAAGGAGTAACTCGGCCCAAAGGACGTTGCGCAAGACCCGGCTTAGGATAAAGAAGCTTCTAGGAGGCCCAGGAACGAAGGCCTCGTAACCCGGATTGTGGGTTCCGGTAAAGAAGTTTAGGGTTTGTAAGCAGTGTCCGGGTAGGATTCAGAGTGCGCCTTGGAGAGTAAGCCAGGGGGTCCGGATGTTATATAAGTCGGTCCCTAGGTTAGGGATAGACAAGCTTTGACGTGAGCAAGAACACGATCACCAGATCGAGAGATTTCGAGTATCCATTGTAAGCCAGTATCAAGCTAGTATATTTGGATCGTAGACTCGGCGACTTGATTGCCGGCTACCAGATCGCATATCACCATGGTTTCCTTCGAGCTAAACCCTCTCCCAAACACTCGAATCGATTTGCCCCAAGACAAGTTACCCCCGGTAACGTCTGCCGTGATTATACCATGACAGTTGGCGCCCACCGTGGGGACTACGTCCAAGGGTGTTTACATCACGGGAGAAGCTCGGGAGAACATGAAGAACCTCGTCGTCGGCGAGATCTACACCAACCCCGAAGGAGAGAAGATGGTGGACGATTTTGGCTGGGGGCCATAGTCGGATCTGCTCGAAACCGGATCTGTCGTGACAATCGGCCGGATCAACGTCTTCATTGGCATGGTACGTACGTCCGGTTTAGCTCCTGACGATTTTGGATTTGATTCTGTGTCAGGGGAGGCCACCTGCGTTCAGTCCGATGGGGAGGAATCGGTCGGGACGATAGATCCGGCAGAAGAGCCCACCACGAAGAGGGAACAGCCGGAGGAGCCGACATGGACCCCGCGTGGCCGGGTTATGAGAGAAGATGACACCGAGTCTATCCTGCACCTGCTGGAGGACCGGTACGAGGAAGACAGCGATGATGAAGAAGAATACGAATCTGCGCCAAGCATTGTGCGCCAGGTCGCGGTTTACACGGCCCCCACAACCAATCTTAATCAGGGGAACGTGACCGCGGCCGCTGTCGGAACAACACAAGCATTGGCCCAGACGCAAAATCCGATTGACGGAAACCCGGTCTTAACCCGGGTCGACGGAGAATCGGCATCAGTTACCAGCCATGCGGCGGATAGCGAGTTGCAGGCAAACATGTTCGGATATCTGGCAAACCGGACTCCAGGGGCGGGTCCTTCAAATCCGCAACACCCGGCCCTGTTCAACAACAACCTGATCCTGGATCCCACCGTTCTAGCCACAGTCATAACCCCGTAAAACGCGGCGGAACGTGTTAGGGATCTGGATGTAGCCCGTCGTGCATTGGAACAACAGAGAAGGCAAGTGGAAGCAGACAAACAAGGGGTAGCTGCGCGCCAGCGCGATCTAGATGCATTGGAGAACCGGCTCCGAGAAGAGACAACCAGGGTGCGTCAAAGGCACCAGACCAGATTACCAGCAACGGGTGGAGTTATAAACCCGGCCACACTATTTATCACGCCTCAGGACCAACCGATTCCAGCGGCGAACCAAGGAACTGTACATCAACCCGCAAGTGGAGGAACACAACCGGTAAACACGCAGACCGGGTTAGCCATATTACAGACTGGAGTTACTACCGGCAATACATTACCACCACCACCACCATCGCGGTTTCGCACGCCAGCAGGTCATTACAACAACCCCATGGATAATGTGTATGTTGCAACGTTAGCATTGAATCAGATCCCCGTAAGAGAGTCACCCCATGCGGAGCAGACCCGACGGGCGATCGAATTATTGCATACGGCAGTGGCACAGCAAGTTAATTACCCGGACAACAGAAGTGGAATGCATGGGACACCGTATATCAGCCAGCAACGAGCCAATACCGGCAATATTCAGACAAGCTCAGCGCGACGGAGGGCAGAGCAGCAGCAAATGCCGCCTCCTCCCCGCGTTCAAGCAGTACCAGCAGCATCAGCAGCGCAAGCTATTGTGGATAGTTCCAGAGCAAGGAGAGCCGCGGCCGGGTCTGCGGTGCATGGACCAGCAGCAGTACCGCGTCCAGCCGCGCCCCCCGCAGGATCACACGTTTCCCGAGTGAGGCCGGTTCCGACTAATCTCGCTGGGCCTAAGTGTCTGTCGGATAACATCAGGGCTGAGCCTTACCCGGATAAATTCAAGGAGCCGGGTAAAGTAGTAAATTATGAGCCGACTATGGATCCAGAAACATGGTTGAGCAGTTACGAGATGGCTATGTCAATCCGCAACGCAACTGAAAATCTTCAAGCCAAGTTCATGTACTTAATGATGTCAGAAGGAGCGGCAAAGTTATGGTTCAATAATCTACCGGAGGGATCCATCAAGTCATGGGAGGAGTTGAAAACTGCGTTCATCAAGCACTTTCATGGGACGTGCAGAAAGCTATTTACTATTGATGACCTAGAGCGGTGTGTCCAGAAGAAGAGAGAATCGGCGCGCAGTTGGGTGCGCCGAGTCATGGAGATACTTCACTCATCTACGGATATTCAGCCCAAGGATGCGTTACAAGCGATGGCAAAGACGTGCAAGTACATACCTTTAGTGCAAAAGTTAACTCGCATGAAATCTAGTCGAAATGCTTCAGAGGTTACGATGGGAGAGCTAATGGATGCATGCAACAAGCACGCTGTAACAGATACTACAGAAGAGGATGTCGATGACAAGAAAGCAAAAGCAAACACAAGCAACAACGGAAGAACCGGCAATGGATCAACGCCGGGTAACAATGGAGGTAACAATGGGAACAACCAGAATAAGCGCCCGTTTGAGGGAAGCTCCGAGTTTGTCGCTAGCACAGAGGCCGGGTCTTCGAGACCTAGGGAGGAAGGAAACTTCAATGGAGGAAACCAGAACGGAGGAAACTATCAAGGACCGCCAAGGCCGGGTAACAATTGGGATATCTTCAGGATGGCGTGCCCAAAGCACAGCAGGAACGGTAGGCCGGCTAACCATTCATTGGAGCAATGTGCGGACCTACAGAGATGGAAGAACGAGGAAATAAACAAGGCTATGCGAGGTGCAGGTCGGGGAGGAGGACCGGGTCCGGGTGGAAACCCGGGCCACGGCCCACCCCCAGCCGGCAACCCGGCAGGCGGAAATCCGGGTAATAATCAAGGGGGAGCTGGAGGTTTCCAGGCCAACCCCAAGCAGTTGGGACAATACCACGTACATACTACAGGAATTTCCAACAAGGATAAAAAGATACTGAAAAAGGGGGTAAACTCAGTCGCCTCAGCCGTTCCGAGATACCTGAGATGGTCAGAGCAGGACGTAACATGGAGCAGAAGGGATCACCCGGAAAGGATAGAACACCCGGGAGTCTTAGCATTGGTGGTTGCGCCGCAGGTTAATGGTTATGAGTTGAAAAAGGTCTTAATGGATGGCGGTAGTAGCATCAACATCTTATATTGGGAAACCTTTCTACGCATGGGTCTCAAGGAGTCCCAGCTACAGAAGAGTTCGACAGTTTTTCACGGGATAGTACCGGATCACTCAGCGTGCCCCGAGGGAAAAATCACACTGGAGGTAGCTTTTGGAGAATCGAAGGACAATTTCCGGGTTGAGTGGCTCACCTTCGAGGTGGTCAAGTTGCGCAGCCCTTATCACACGCTATTCGGAAGGTCGGCTTACGCTAAGTTCATGGCCAGGCCGTGTTATGTGTATCTACAGCTAAAAATCCCGGGTCCCAAGCAGACCATCACCATACACGGGAGCCGGGATATAGCGGCTGAGTGCGACGAAGGAGATGCGGCGATGGCTGAACAAGCCTGCAGAAAAGAGGAACTCAAGTATTACCAGTCTCAAGTAGACCCGGATGACAGAACAGCGTTAAAAAGGCCGAATACTGAAGATGAGAGGGCGAAGTTCAAGGCAGCGCAGGACACCAAGATGGTGGATTTTGTCGAGGGTGATCCCTCCAAGCAATTTGCTATAGGATCTAACTTGGATAGCGAGCAGGAGAAAGCACTTGTGGAGTTCATTCGTTCGAATCAGGATGTGTTCGCCTGGACGCCCAGCGACATGCCGGGTATCCCTACAGAACTGGCAGAGCACAGTTTGCACGTTGATCCCAAGTCCAAGCCTGTGAAGCAGGGCCTGAGAAAAATGAATGAAGAAAGAAGGAAGGCTATAGGAGAAGAAATTGCACGGCTGCTTACAGCCGGCTTTATCATGGAAGTATTTCACCCGGACTGGTTAGCAAACCCGGTTCTCGTGATGAAAAAGACCAATGAGTGGAGAATGTGCATCGATTATACAAGTCTCAACAAGCATTGCCCAAAGGATCCGTTTGCACTACCAAGGATAGATCAGATCATAGACGCAGTAGCTGGAAGTGACCTATTATGTTTCCTGGACGCATATTCCGGGTATCATCAGATCAAGCTCAAGAAGGAAGATTGGGAGAAAACATCGTTCATAACCCCTTTTGGGGCCTTCTGTTACAAGACCATGACGTTTGGATTGAAGAACGCTGGCGCAACCTATCAACGGTGTATTCAGAAGTGCTTTGAGGATCAAATTGGACGCAATGTTCACGCATACGTGGATGATGTGGTGATCAAGACCAGAAAAGCGGAGACATTTATTGATGATCTAAAGGAAACGTTCAAGAACCTGAGAAGGTACCAGATGAAACTTAACCCAACAAAGTGTGTCTTTGGAGTCCCAGCCGGGAAATTACTCGGCTTTATCGTTTCCGAGAGAGGAATTGAGGCAAATCCGGATAAAATTAAAGCTATCCAAAGTCTGAAAAAGCCGGAAAATTTGAAGCATGTTCAGAAGCTCACAGGGTGCGTAGCAGCGCTCAGCCGGTTTATATCCAGACTCGGAGAAAAGGCAATACCCTTGTACCGGCTCTTGAAGAAATCTGACAAATTCGTATGGGATCAAGAGGCGGACGAGGCGTTCGAAGCACTAAAGAAGCAGTTATCTGAGGCACCAGTCCTAGCAGCCCCGGGTCCTAAAGAGCCCATGCTATTATACGTTGCAGCCGGTCCCCGGGCAGTTAGCGCAGTGGTTGTCGTCGAGCGTAAGGAGGATGGGAAAGATTACCCGGTCCAGAGGCCGGTTTATTATGTCAGCGAGGTATTATCAGAGGCAAAACAGCGCTACCCACATTGGCAAAAGCTGGTTTTCGGGGTCTTCATGTCCAGCCGGAAACTGAAGCCGTATTTTCAGGAACACCCCATAACAGTGGTTAGTTCTATACCAATGTCGGATATCATCAGAAACTCGGACGCAACAGGCAGAATAGCCAAGTGGGCGATCGAGATGGGAGATTACCACATCAACTATGAGCCCAGGTCAGCAATCAAATCTCAAGCTCTAGTCGATTTCATTAACGATTGGACTCACACAGGCATGCCCACCATGGCTCCAAATTCCGAGTCTTGGATAATGCACTTTGATGGTTCCAAGCAGTACGAGGGATCAGGGGCCGGAGTGGTGCTAACATCACCCAAAGGAGACAAGTTAAGTTACGTGTTGCAGATTCATTTTGATTGTTCCAATAACGTGGCCGAGTATGAGGCCCTATTTAGGTCTTGGGGGATGATTGCTTGAATAGCACAGTTACAAACTCAGAGACCCGGCCATGATGCCTATGAGTTATAAGGGCCGATTACTCGCAAACGAGTACGGCTGCAAGCTTATAATCGGACAAAGGAGCCAAACTTTCTTGACTTTTCTTACTTAAGCTCGATGTGACTCGCACTAAAGTGGCATGATTTGCTCGCATATGATCACAATCACTCATGATGCCCAATGGGACTTGCCTGACCCTGTCTTCGTATAGATGTAGCAACATGATTATCCACGCGAAAGCCGGCTTACAGTACAAGCGAGTCAAAAGGGTCATCTAAACCACAAGTTATGCAGAGTACAGGGTTAATAACCGGAAACTCACTGTTTATTAAGCATAACTTCAAAACCTATGTGAAACGGCTCTAGGTTTTGGGCTTTAGCAAAGACAATTTGTTCTATCTGAAAGACCTAACACCCTAGACTCGGAAGTCCGGGCCTTGGGGGCTGGGGATTTTGAAAAAAGAAACAAATTATCTAGCTATTAAGCTCAAAAACCCAAAAATCCAAGTCTTGGGGACTTGGGGACTTAGAGAAAAGTCCACTTGACAAAACCCACGAGACCCGGAAACCGAGTCTCACAAAAGGAACCATAAAGTAAGTCGGAATATCAAGAATAAACAAACTCAAAAGCAGATAGATATCAAATTCATCCAGGGGCAAGAAGGGCCACGAAAGCTATTAAGTTTCAAAATGTATTACAAACCATAATAGTAGTATCAAAGGTGCACAGGCGCACCATCAAAAATAATTGTTTAAAAGGCCCATTGGCCGAATGACGCATTTGATGACAGTGGATAGAAAATATCACTCGGCATCTTGGGCTGAGGCATCCATCTTCTCCTTGCCCTTGCCAGACGGGTCCTGTCCCTTGACTTGCTCTTCAGCACTCTTGGTAGCAGCATCACCCGGATCAGCAGTAGTGCTGGCCCGTGCGGGAGGAGGGACGGCTGGCGTGGAAGTAGCAGGCGCAGAATCGGCCTCAGCCTTCTTCTTCGAGGCCTCCTCTCTCAACTGGGCAGCCTCCGCCTTCCATTGGGCCAGCATATCGTATGGCTTGGGAAGATCCGACTTGATAGCCTTGTCATCAGAATCATATGCTGGAATAATGACACTAAGGTCCAAACCATCGGCAATTATGCTGGCCGGGTGACGGACTTCCTTCTGGATGGCCTTGAAATTCTTCACGGAGAACTTGGACCCGTCGTGGTTAAACTCAGGAAACCCACCTATAAGCTTGGCCGGCTCGAGTTTGGGAAAAATATGACTTAGCCAGCGCAAGACCCCGGGTTACCCCAACCCAGCAGGACGAGCGTTTCCAGTGCCCAATCCACTCGGGGACAGTGGAGCAAGCGTCCAGCAGCATCTTCAGGTTGCCATGCCCGGAACCCGGCCACCTCAGCTCCTGAAGGATCCATTTGGTTCCTGCGCACAGCTGCCGGATAGTGCTCTTGATGGTTTTTAGCTTGGTGATATCATCTTCGTCCGGGATTACCTCATCCGGACCTGCAGAGAATAGGAAAAAGCAGCGGGTAAGAAAATCCGACTATTTATCAGAATGAGAATCCGAGTTATAATTATCAAGTTAGGAATTGTACCCGTCAAAGCACGATATGTGTCGGCGATTTGGACGGACAGCTTGGTGAGTTCATCTTCTGCTGCATGAGCCCTCCTCCTGTACTTCCTTGTGATCTTCCCACTCCTCCTAGCTTCAGTTTCAGCTGACTCACGCAGAGCCGCCTCCTTCTCAGCTAGCTTGGTGGCCTTCGCCAATGCCTTCTCAGAATGGGTCATGAAGGCCTGCGTGGAGACAAAAGGAAGGATTAGTCGGATATACTACAAAGTTCCAAGCAAATTATCAATAAGTTCACTTGGAACTTGGGGACTGGACAAGGATACATATAATGTTACTTGGATTTACCTCATGTTTGGCTATCAAAGCCTCCAGGATATTTTCTTCATCGGCCCTCAAGGTGTGCAGGGCCTCAAGCATCTGGGAGAAAGTCATGTCTTCGGGCCTGACTCCGGAAGAGCCGGCAGCTTGATCACTCGGCGGGCGAACCTTCTCCGACTTTGGGGTCGAGACCCGGACCGTCTGGGTGCCCGGATTGGGAGAGCCCATCTTCGTGTCCAGGACCTCGACCTCGTCGTCCTCAGCCTATTCAGAGGGCTTGGGAGACCCGGCTTCCTGCCGAGCCGGGTCGGCCAAGGGGTCTTGCTCCTGGTTGTTTTCAGCACCACCGCCAGTCGCGACGTCCATATCGTCAGTCGGCTCCTCCGTCTCCCGGTTGTCCGTATCCATGACGTCCGGGTCACTGAGCGTGACCTGGGCCCTGAGGAAAGAAAAGAGATCAGCAACAAAAATTAAAGATTATCAAAGGGACTAGAGCATTGCTTAGCCAAAAATATGACTTACCCAGCATTCACCACGAAATCTGCCGGAAGCGAGCTGCTGGACGTGGATGAAGCTGTCACAGGACCCGATAGAGGGACCCGGAGCTGTCCGGCTAACGGATGGTTGGGGCAGGGATGACGTTGAGGTGAGAAGGCTGAGGTGGAGGAGAGCCGGCACGGCGAACTGGTGATGTGGAGATGCCCGGGTTGAGGGGATCGGCACCCGGGGAACTCCGGGTCACCCTGCGCTTGGCCGGAAGAGGGACCTTCAAGTGTGATGAGTTGGATAGTTGTTGGTTAAGTTTACACATGTTAGCGAAAGAGTAGGGTTCGGAGGACATGAAGGAGTAGGGAACCTTGGATACTACCCCTCTGGCTTTCCTCTTGGCCCCAACCGTCACATCTTGTTCAGCTTCGCTCTTATCGGACTCGGTGGCCTCCCGGTCCTCCTGGTCGTCCTTGTCCTCCAACCCTGAAAGCCGGGAATGTACAGTCGGAAAAAAGTGAGATATGTGAAAGAGGAATGGTATAAGTGGAGTCGATCGAATACCCGGATAATACCTTCATCGTTATCAGCCGGCTCTTCATCTTCTTCCGGGTCTCCGGAGGAAGGGGAGGTCTCAACATTCCAAAAGACGTTGTCGGCCTGAGATAAAAGCATAAAAATGAGGGTTAGTGATTGTATCAAGTCAAAGTGTGAGGACAAGTGTATAAGTATCGGGCTTTACCGCTGGAGCCGGGTTATCCCGGGTAAACGGCGCTAACCCGGCGATGTTCTTGATCACCTCCAACTTTTCCGTCAAGAAACTCTTGATGGTCTTGTTGGTATCGCCAGCTGGATAATTCTTAGAGGAATATCGGAGCGCGTCCGTGACGTGCCCCGAGTAGTCGCACATCAGCTTGGTGCGAATGGAGTTGGGCTGGATCCTGAAGTCCACCCACGTCTTAACCAAATTGAGCCCAAGGAGACCTTGGGCAGAGAGGACGGCTATTTTTGAGAGGAGGGGCTGGATCACTTCCCTATCCGACTCAGAGGGGAAAGCATTGAAGGTGTCGGAGAGATCTAAGAGACCCTCCGAGTAACCCGGCAATTTCCTCTCGCCGGGTGGGGAGGTGTCTCGGCAGTAGAAAAAGGAAAGTTGCCAATGCTTGACATGGGAATTGAGAGTGAGAGTCGGCATGGGAGAGTTCTTGCGGCGCTGGATAGAAACCCCGCCGCAAGCTAAGAGCGCCCCGTCACCGCTTTCGCGGCACGGTTTGCATTGGAAGAGTTCTACGAAAAGAGCCAAATTTGGCGGAATGCACAAATAAGACTCACAGAGGACAATGAAATGGGTTATGTTCAACATAGAGTTAGACCCTATGTCGAACACCCGGAGGCCATAATGGCGGAGGACTTCACGGAAGAAAGAATGACCCGGGGGGCGAAACCCCCGGATCACGTGCTCGACAAAGCAAATTACCTCGTCCGGGTTAGGGGAAGGCCGGGTCTCGTCACCCGGCACCCTCCAGTGGATCTCCTCTTGAGGGGGGAGGACGCCCAACTCGGCCAGCTCCTCCAGCTTGGCCTGGGTCACAGAGGGTCGCGCCCAGTTAGCGGATATTGACTGGGTCATCCTTGGCTTAGCCGACTGCTTCCCTTTGGTCTTGGGAGCCATTGATTCAGTCTGCAAAGATACAAGACAAAGAGGCGCGAAGCATGAGACTCAGAAATCATGGATTCTCCGGGTAACAATAAACAGTATGAGAATTATTAACTGTCCGGGTATCGAGTATTGGTACAAAAACTATGGGATATCTACGCATCAGCAAGCATGTATGGAAGAAGGTTGATTGCCTATGTATCTAGCGCAAGTAAAAGAACCGGAAGAAGTGGAATTCCCGGGTATCAATGTCGGCCGCGGAAATTTTGGGCGAAATGGATCTAGATTGGAAAATTTCTGGACGATTTTGCGGAGAAATTGATGATTAAAAGTAATAGGGGAGTGATGTGTGACCATCTATTAAGCTATTGGGTGAGCTAGCGCGGGGCTATGCGGCCTAATCCGGTGTGGAACAAGAAACGGCTCGCGGCGGGCCAAGATCCAATCTAGGGCGAATAGCGCAAACAAAGGCTAAATCAGTGGGAGCGAGACACTTACCAACGCGGATTGGAGGAGGACGCGACGGTGGCAGATGGCGCAGTCGTGGTGCCCTCGTGCGATTCCCGGCGGGCAGCTTGGAGGCGCGGCGGCGGAGTTTTGCGGCGGCGCGGGATGAACTGTGGATGAACGCGGACGGCGGCGGCGTTGCTCCGGTGACGCGCGTGAGATCTCCGTGACAGTGCTTGTGTGCCCGAGCGGGGATGCGCTGGTGAGGAGGAAGGAAATGGGAGCAATGGACCGTTGAGGTTAGGTCACCCCCCTAGGTGCCTATATATAGGTACGGGTGGGGAAACCTAGGCTAACGGGCGGGAACCAAAATTTTCGGGATAAGGGATACCCGTCCGAGATTTTGGGGATATGTGTTAAGTGCCCGAGAGCAATATCCGGACAAGATAAGAAGGGAATCTCTTCCGTGATATTCGGATCAATTAATGAGCAAAGTGAGCCGGGTCTTTTGCATCCTCCTTGGAACATTGACCCGGAAAGTTAGATATGGATTTAGAGAAAGCCGGGTTATTATATGGACCACCATTGGAGTTAGGCCTAGCTGTTTATTAAAGCAACCTAACCCGGCCTCTATAAATTTGTGTGTTCATTATTTTTGCAGGGAATAGCGTGCGCTTCAAGGAGGATCCCGTGAAGCCCAAGCTATTCTGGGGACTACTGATGGAGGGATGGTAACCCGGTAGGCTAACGCCAAGGAGTAACTCGGCCCAAAGGACGTTGCGCAAGACCCGGCTTAGGATAAAGAAGCTTCTAGGAGGCCCAGGAACGAAGGCCTCGTAACCCGGATTGTGGGTTCCGGTAAGGAAGTTTAGGGTTTGTAAGCAATGTCCGGGTAGAATTCAGAGTGCGCCTTGGAGAGTAAGCCAGGGGGTCCGGATGTTATATAAGTCGGTCCCTAGGTTAGGGATAGACAAGCTTTGATGTGAGCAAGAACACGATCGCCAGATCGAGAGATTTCGAGTATCCATTGTAAGCCAGTATCAAGCTAGTATATTTGGATCGTAGACTCGGCGACTTGATTGCCGGCTACCAGATCGCATATCACCATGGTTTCCTTCGAGCTAAACCCTCTCCCAAACACTCGAGTCGATTTGCCCCAAGACAAGTTACCCCCCGTAACGTCTGCCGTGATTATCCCACGACACTTGATACAGAGGGTATGGAGAAATGGTTATGCTCTGTGATGAATTGGAGATATGAATGCTTTGGTGGATTGTTATACTCCTAGGAAGTATTTATCTGATGCACTATACTGTGGGATTTTTGTGGGTATCATCCATGTGCTGGTAGTGGAAAATTTTCTGGGATTTACTCCCAGTCATTGTTGTGAAATGGTTCCCTTTGGATATCATACTGTGATAACTTCCTTTGGCTTGCTATCTGTTGAACAGATCCCACTAGCATGTGTGTCTTTAAAACTTTCTATGGGTATGCTATTTGTTGGTAGGTATTACTCTGAATTTTTATTCAGAGAATATGCCATCATCCAATGATTTCCTTTTACTGTTTCCATGTCCTAATATGATTGTGTTAAGGTATCAGATCTTTAGATCTGGTGCCCAGCAATTCTGTTTGAGTGATATGATACAATAGCCCTTTGGCTTATGGTTTGCTTCAGGATCCTTTTTCTAATAAAATCTATACTTTGCTGATCTGATGCCTCTTTGCATCAAATGATAAGAAAAGATTATTTCACATGATTCTTTTACTTCTTTGAAGTTTATTAGTTAAGAACAGATGCTTGCACTTGTTTCTTTTGCCCCTAAGCCTATGATGCATAGCCTGAGGCCTATTTCTAATAAGAACGGATGCTTAACTTGATAGTTCTATTTCCCAATGATGAGTTATAGCAGAGCATCACTATGCCTCTCTGAGGGTACTAAAACCCCAACAAATCTTGTGTGCAACTAGCCAATAATTGGCTCAGAGGGTACCAAGAGATTCACCTTAGGTGATGATCAAAAGTTTTGGTGGATTTTGGTGCTTGTGGCTTGCTTGATTATCTCCTACTGCTTCCTGGTACCTTGGCCTTGTATTCTTGATTGCTAGCTTGCAATCAGATGCTCCAGTATATGTGGAGGTTTTATGAGTGGATGGTTTGGTTGGTGTGCTTCTCCTGTTCTTGGTTGCTTTTGCAACCCGAGCAATATCAGGGGAAAGTGATGTGTGTGCCCCCTCTCTTGCGGCTGTTGTGGTTTTTATACCACAGCGGTGGTTTTGACAGCACAAAAGCATGTACATGAGTGTGCTGTGTGCCTGTATGCCAGTGAGGAGATCTTTTCTCCAGGCATTCGACTGATCTTATCCTTGCATGTTATTTTTCTTGTGATGCCAGTTGTAATTCCTAGTCTCTACCTGTGAGGTTGGTCTGAGGCAATATTTAACAGAATAGATACTAAACATTTTGTATTAATCCCTGTGATGAGTTCATCGGTGCAACTCACTAAAAATCTGAGGGTACTAATCCCCCCTAACCATTCTGTTTTTGTTTTGTGTTTTGTTTTGCAGGTGTTGAAGATATCAGATGCTATGAATTAGATAGGTTTTAGTTCTAGGTTCAAATTCTTGTAATAACACATTTATAATATAGTTGTAATATTTCCCTTATGGAATGCATTGTAAAGACTTTGTAATTTGTGTGATTATTAATAAAGTTTAATTGTTTTCTATATCTATTCTTGTTGTTATTAGAGATATTCAATATTTGTGCTATTGATTTATATTTGGGATATCATCATGTTAATTCCATTTGAATTCAAATTCAAACAAAATTCAGATTTAAATTCTAACATTCCTAAATTTAAATTATTCAAATCATTAACTCCCAAATTCAAAATATAACCCAGAGGTCATGTCGAAATTCCATCAACTTCCAGTGTCTATCTCTATCTCAGAATCAGTTAATTGATGGAACCTCATTCACTCCAGGGTTTTAATTTTGCGAAAAAATTATTCAGGTTTTGCAAACACATGCATGCAGATGCATAAATTAATATTCTACCCCCGTGAGTTCCTAAACGCTGGGACATTACAGTCTTCCCTCCTTAACGAGAACTTCGTCCTAAAGTTGTAACAATAATGCCTGAAGAGCTCGGGGTAGTTTTCTCGCAATTCCTCTTCCTTCTCCCAAGTAGCCTCACGTTCAGGATGATGTTTCCACTGTACTTTACAGTACTTTATTGCTCGGTTTCGGAGTCTCTTCCAGTCTTCTGCTAGAATCTTTTCTGGTTCCTCCACATATGTGAGGTCTGATTCCAGTTCTAACTCCTCCTGATTAACGGAATCTTCCGGCTCCTTCAAACACTTTCGGAGTTGGGATACGTGGAAAACATTATTAACTTGCTTCAATCTCTCGGGTAGCTGTAGAGTATAAGCTACATTCCTATTCTGCGCCAGAATCTTGTGAGGTCCTATATATCGAGGACTTAATTTTCCCTTAACTCCGAATCTCATAAGCCCTTTCATCGGACTAACTCGGAGATAGACCATATCCCCGATCTTTGGTTCCCATGTCCTTCTTTTCTGATCTGCATAACTTTTTTGACAACTTTGAGTTATCTTCAAACGATCTCTGATAACATCAACAATATGTTGTTGATCATTGACATAATCTGGTTCAAATTCAGACTTGCCTCCGGTCTCGAACCAACAAATTGGTGATCTACACTTTCGTCCATAAAGTACTTCAAAGGGTGCAGCTTTCAAACTGCTTTGGTAACCGTTATTGTAGGAGAATTCTGCTAATGGTAGATGTTCATCCCATGATCCACCAAAATCAAGAGCACATGCCGTAAGCATGTCTTCCAAGATTTGATTAGTTCTTTAAGTTTGCCCTCCATTCTTGTAGCGTTCCCACATTTAAATAATGTAAGGACACCTGTGTTATTGTGCTAGTCCCTGGATCAATTGCTAGCACCACAGTACAAAATGAAATATCATGCAAATGCATCAAATTCTATTAAATCGCATGATCCAGTCTTTACAAAATAGTATTACAACTTGCATAGTCTTAGAAGACTAGCAGAAAACAAAGTATTACAGCGGAAAACATAGAACAACATTGAGCCCATCTTCTTCATGTGCCACAGGCAAAACATGTTGGCGATAGTCTCGAGATCCTAAACGAAATCCTCACTCGTCTTCAGAAACATCTGCAATATGGAATATGCAGCCACAAGGGAGTCGATACAATTTAATGTATTGGCAAGTAACACTATGGTGGATATAAATGGCAAGACTAATACTACATGCTCATTTGCCTGAGTGGAGTTTTGGCTAAGTTTGCATAAAGCCAGTTTTCTCCTATCACTTTTGTAAAACAAACTTTTCTTTTCAAAGGGTGGCAACATTGGATTAAGATCCAAGCACCACAACTACTGTTCACTTGGTCAAAATTTTACTTATTGAAAAATGGTGATGTGATTCTTCCGTCCATCCTTGTCCAACTGCTCATAGTTGTCCATAACCGGGGACACGGCTAAGATCTTAGTTTGTTGACTCTGCAGAGCTTGTGCACTTTCACCTTCATACCCAACTCAACCCAAACATCCTATACACCCTGAGTGCATTAAGGAAAGGAGAAGAATCGAGACGAGATCTTTCAGAAGAAAGAATCCCACCCAATGGCAAGACCCGTTCCACCTATAATTATGCTACATCTGCTTGTCAAGCCCAGGCTGAACCCTCACAACTTAGTTGATCAAGACAGATCCCATATGACTAAAGGCTGCACTGGAAGCAATCTAAACTTTGGGAACATCATAATCACTTTGTTCCTGGGTGGCATTCCTCAAGTGAACACCCCTCGGGGAGACACTCAACTCTCATCAGCCAAACAACCAAATCCACCCAGGTGGTTCATTGAAGTTGTTACTTAGAATTTTTTTCACAACATCAAGTAAAAATCATTTGTCACATTGCATAGCATCTATCAAGTTCTAAGGCTATAAATAACAAGGATAAAAGGGATGGCTACACACTACTAGGATAGTAGCATAGCATAATATAACTTAGTAAAATTTCCTATCAATGCATACTACTCAAAAATCAACTAATGCATATAGAAAATAATGGGTAGTTGATGATGTGTTACTTGCCTTGTTGAAGTTGGTGAAGATATCACACTCTCTTCACAAAAGATCGTTGCTCTTCGTACAATCTATTCATTGAAAACACAATAACAAAATAAACAAGCATCCTAGCAATCAAACACATAGGTGGAGAAAGCAAACATAGCAAATAACATAACAAAGGAGTTGGACCAAGTTGGCTAGGACAAGGTCAAGGTTTGAGTTTTCAAAGATTCATTCCATAATGGTTAAATACATTGTTATGGAGTTTCCAAGGGTTTACTTGGAAAGGACTAGGTTGAGTTTGTAGTGATCAAACTTTATTATAACCATACTTGTCGAGGAAGTTCCAAGAGTTCACCAAGGATAAACATATTACTTCTTCATCTAAAGTAATACATGCAAACACTTGGTCATATTCACCTTCAAAAATATTTGATTGACTATGTTAGTATTTTCCATTGTGGTTAGGGTAGGTCTACTAACTTCATCATCAAAGGGAAAATATTACTAAGTCTTGGGTTTTCCATTTGGGTCAATGGTTGGACAAAACAACTTGTTATTCTTCAACTTGTATGGATTTCTCCAAGTCTTCACATGCTTGTCTTCTTGAAGATCATCTCCATGCTTCTATTGTAGTCTTTTTTTTTCTTGGAGGGATTCTTATCTTGGTCTTGATAGATTCTTCATGTGTTTTACTTCACTAATTGGTTTGGGTATGGGATGGGCGCAAATACCACTAAGTCAATTTGAAGGAAAATAGAAGAAGGATAGAAATAGAGAGGAAGATGTCTTCTTCTTCATTTCTCCATACATTTGTACTTCATTGAGTTTCTTCTAGTTGTTGTGAAGCACAATTCCCTTACTTTAAATTCTTCAATGATCTTATTTGTAGCTCTTCATGTTGCCACTAAGTTGGAGATGAAGATTTCTTCTTGTGCATGAGTCTTGATCTCTAATTTGCAAGCTTGATGATTTCTTGAAGCATGAAAGGGGAGTGGAGAAGTAGATAGAAAACTAAATTTCACTACTTGGTACTATATGTGATTGACACATTCTAAGGACTTGGCTTGGCTCCAAATAGACATAACATCAAGGAATAACAGTTGAAAACAATTCCTAAGACATGGTAAAGATGGATGAATCACTAGGTTAGGTTTTTGGTCAAAACACATGGTCATGGTCCAAGGATGTCCAAAATGGTTGGGCAAGTTTGTTTCTGGTTCAAGGTTGTCAAATGGAGCAATTTTGCAAAAGGAACTATAGTGAAAATATTTATAGAAATTAATCTATGTCAAAAATACTCAAATAGACAACTTAATTGTAAAATCAATTTTAATTTGTTCAAATATTATTTTGGGACAGAGGATATGAAAGTACACATCCTAAGGTTTCCAAATATATTTTATTTACAAATTTTGGATTTGTAGAATTTGAATTATGCCAAATTTCATCAAACAAGCATATTTGAATTTGAACAGTTTTAAGTTTGTCAAATTTGAATTTGGCCAGTGCCAAAAGTTTCTAGATGTCAAGGGCTTTTCAAAAAGTCCAAGATTGCTAAATTTGGGCTTATGGATCAAAAGATATGATAGATCTAAGGTGCAGGGACTAAACTGTAAAACTGCCAATTAATTCTAGCGGGAGAAATATTCATTTTAAGCTGGGCCACGTGGCTGATCCTGATTGGGTGCTGCTGCTGACTAGGCTGTTGCGTGGCGTGCTGACTAGGCTGCTGACGTGGATAAGTCAACAGATCTGGGCCGTCCGATCCAGATCTGAGGGTTGCATACCCCTTCGAATAAGTGATCTAATCACCGTCGTTGGGTCATGATCTAACGGTGCTGGGAGGGCTAGGGTCCTCACCTGAGATCTCCCGCCGGAGAATGGCGACGGCGGCGGCGCTGCTCTCGGGAGTTCGACGGCGGCGCGTTCCGGTGGGCCTCCGGGCTCGGGGAGTGGTCGAGGAGGGTCAGGTCGACGTGACAAACTCGATGGAGTACCAGGCGTTTGCCGGAGTGGCCTCCCGTGGTGGCGCGGTGCAGACCAGAGGCGGAGGACTCCGGCAAGCACGGTACGACTCTCCCCCTGCGAGAAAAAGGCAATGGATGGGTCAAATGTGTGCGTAGATCCAAGGGGAAGGAAAGGAGGCACATAGGGGTGGCGGAGACGGGATACGGTGGCCGGGATCGACGATGCACGGCGGCGGGCAGATGGTCTCCGACGAGGAAATTCCTTGGCATGCGGGCATGAAATTGAGAAGGAGGAGGGGGAAAATGGAGAGGGGGCACATGGCTATAAGGAGCTAGGGTCGGGGCAGGGATTAATGGTCTTAATGGAGAGAAATCAAGGAGAGAAAATTTCGGCTGTAACAGTCATGGCAGTTTCCAAACGGGGAAGAAGGAGGATGACGTCATTGATGACGTCGTCAATGATTTTCTTTTTAATTCCTGTTTTTAATATCTCTTGATTTAATAATCCAAATGACCCCATTTAAATTTCTAAAAATTTCTAAAAATAATATCTTTCTGTTTAGAACATTTTTATAAACTTTTCAACACATTGCACTTTTCATATTTTTGAAAATATAAATAAATCACTAATAGTGATAAATGTACATTTTAAATTATAAAAATAATAATATGAGTTTTTGATTAAATAAAATTTCAGAGATATTAAACATGTCAAATACTATTTTTGAAAGTCATTTCACATTATTTTATAAATTTAAGATTTCAGTGATTTACTAATAGTAACTTAATGCTATTTAATTAGTTCATATCAATTAATTAATATTGTTGATCAATAAAATTTTGAATAAAACCACAAGTCATCATATTGTTTTCAAAACCCTCTTTTATGTAATTTCAAAACAATGCATTTTATTTTCACACCTTCATGTTTAAAACTTTGAAAACAATTAAAAGTTATTATTAACCATTTTATTCATCAAATACTTTTGAGGCTTAGAAATTTATTAAGGGTTAAGTCTTTGATTTTTATTGCCATAATTTTTCTTCAAAGTAATGTTGGAGTTGTAAACATTTTAGGTAAAGGTTTGTTAAGAAAAATATATTCCCTTTATATAAAGAATCTTATTTTTGAATAAAGTTTTAGAGTTTAAGGAACAAGGCATAATTGGATTGGTAAACTCAATTTCATTGAAATATGTATTGTTTTCTTTTGTTTTTATACTTTATTTGGTTTTGGTGACTTGCATAACATGGAAACAAAAAGTTTCAAATTTTTTGTGATTTTTGCACTTTCCAAAAATCAGGGATGTTACAAGTCTGAGGATGGTAAGCAGTACTGAAATCTAGTTGAGATCCCAAAGCTTTATGTATCTTCTTCCAAAATTCAGAAGTAAACACAGATCCTCGATCTGAAACTATTCTCTTTGGTACACCATGTTTATTTACTATCTCCTTGACATAAATATTCACCAGCTTCTCGGCGTTATCCTTCTAATTGACTGCTAGAAAATGTGCACTTTTGGTCAATCTATCTACAATGACCCAAATCATATCCTTTTGGGTTTTAGTCATTGGTAGACCAGTAATGAAATCCATGCCAATCTCTTCCCACTTCCATTCCGGAATTTCCAAGGGTTGTAGTGGTCCTGCTGGACTTTGATGTTCAGCCTTTACTCTCTGACATGTGTGACATTCAGAAACATACTTGGCAATATCTCGCTTCATATTGTTCCACCAAAATATGTCTCTAAGATCCATGTACATCTTGGTACTCCCAAGGTGAATAGAGTATGGTGTCTCATGTGCCTCCTGAAGTATCAACTTCTTGATCTCCGGAATATCAGGTACACAAAGCCTCTTGTTGAACCATAATGAGCTATGTTCACCTAAATGAAATACGGAAGGTCTTCCTTCCTCAATTCTTTGGAGTTCTTCTTTTATGAAAGGATCTTCGTCTTGCCGCCGAATTATCTCATTTCTGAGATCACTTTTCCTTTCCTCCATGACCTTCATGGTATAAAAGCCCCCTAAAGACTGTACCTCCAGGATCTCAATCTTTGCTTGTTCTATTTCTCTCTTCAGCTCTTTTGGCAATTCACATTGAATTGGTTGACTGTCAGTACTCTTCCGGCTTAACGCATCAGCTACCACATTGGCTTTCCTGGTGTATAGTTGATGGTAAGATTGTAATCCTTGATCAATTCTAACCATCTTTTTGCCTCATATTTAATTCTTTCTGAGTGAAGAAATATTTGAGACTCTTATGATCCGTGTAAAGCTCACACTTTGATCCATAAAGAAATGACCTCCATCTCTTCAAAGCAAACACTACAGCTGCCAATTCCAAATCATGAGTTGGGTAGTTAACTTCATGTGGTTTGAGCTGTGTCGAACCATAAGCTATAACCTTACGATCTTGCATGAGTACACAACCCAATCAATTCTTGGATGCATCACAATATACGGTGTAATCCTTGTCTGGTTCAGGTACTGCTAAGATTGGAGCCGTTGTTAATCGTTTCTTCAACTCTTGAAAACTGGCTTCACACTTATCTGACCATATGAAAGGAGTATTCTTCCTTAGCAAATTGGTCATTGGCCCGGCTATTTTAGAAAATCATTCGATGAATCTTCTATAATACCCGGCCATTCCAAGGAATCCTCAAACTTCCTTGACATTGGTTGGTGCCTTCCAATCCAGAACTGACTGTACTTTGTCAGGATTTACTTCAATACCTTCTTTGCTGATAACATGTCCAAAAAATTCTACTTTGTCTAACCAAAACTCACACTTACTGAATTTGGCATATAGCTGATGTTCCCTCAGAACTTGTAGTGCTATCCTTAAGTGATTGGCATGATCTTCTTTGTTCTTTGAATATATCAGGATATTATCGATGAACACAATTACGAACTTTTCCAAGTATGGCATGAAGATCTTGTTCATAAAATTCATGAAAATAGCTGGTGCATTGGTTAGTCCAAAAGGAACAACCAAATATTCATGATGTCCATACCTTGAAACAAAAGCTGTTTTGGGTACATCTTCTGGTTTAATTTTGATCTGATGGTACGCTGATTTGAGATCAATCTTGGAGAACACTCCAGCTCCATAAACTTGATCAAACAAATCTTCTATTCTTGGTAATGGATACTTGTTCTTGATGGTGACATTGTTCAGGTTTCTGAAATCACCACACATTCTTCTACCTCCATCTCTCTTGTCCACGAATATCACTGGTGATCCCCATGGTGATACACTTTCTCTGATGAATCCCTTGCTTTCCAATTCATCTAACTGTTCTTTAAGTTCCTTTAACTCCTTAGGACCCATCTTGTATGGTTCCTGAGGAATAGGTGATGTACCTGGTATCAAGTCAATGGTAAACTCCATTTCCCTATCTGGTGGCATTCCTGGTAATTCTGCTGGAAAAACATCCGGAAACTCATTGACTACTGGTATATCTTCTAACTTAGCTTCATAGAGTGAGTTGAGTTGGAGTTCAGCCGCCACATGAGTATGCTTATCTGCTTGGTAAGTAACTCTTCCTCCTCCAGGCCTCCTAAGAGAAACTGTCTTCTCCTCACAATCAATCAAAGCTCCATTCTCCATCATCCAGTCCATACCAAGAACAACATCAATGTTCTTCGAAGGAATAACAAATAGGTCCGCGTAATATGTGCAACCACAGATCATGGTGACTTGATCTGGCCTTGCACGCGTAACTAAGAGCGTACCTCCCGCCGTCATAACGGTAAGAGGACATTCTAAACGCGAACACTTTACCCCATACTTATCCACAAAATAACTAGAGATGAATGATGTGGTGGCACCGGTATCAAATAAAACCTTGCCAAATTGTGTAAGAAGACCGAGCGTACCTAATACAGTGGTGTCCGAGTTGTCAGCCTCCTCGAGAGATGTGCAGTTCAGTTTCCCGAAGGGTCTTGCTCGTTTTCCATTAATGTTCTTCCCGCTGCTGCCACTTCCGGCTGAGAATCCACTTGCTCCTTCGGGCCTTGCTCCACCTCTGTTGAAACTACCTCCAGTTGTCTTGTTAGGACAATCTGGCTTAATGTGTCCCTCTTTTCCACACCCGAAGCATACAACCTTGGGCTGTTTACACTCATTCTTAAAGTGTCCTGGAAGTCCACAGTTGTGACAGATGACTTTATTCCTTGGATTGAATGGTCCATGATTGATCGGGGCTCCTCCCGACTTTATTATTGGCTTGAAACTCAAGTTTGTAGTAGGTCTACTGGGTTGAAACTTTTTAGGCTCAAACTTGGCCTTCTTTTGTCGGTTCTGCTGAACCAACTTGTAATCATTCTCCCAGGTAAGTGCAGAGTTCATAAACTCCTGAAAGTTAGCTGGTTTGGATGTCCTTAATTGCATAGCCGCATAGGGATCCATCCCTCTCAAGAACCTCTTGATTCTCTTCTTGTCAGTATCAACTTCATCAGCAGCATATCGGGAAAGTCTGCTAAATTCATTGACATACCATATCATATGGTGTGTCCCCTGCTGAAGGTCCTCGAATTGCCTCCTCATAAGCTCCATGACACTGTCATGGACATGATACTCCCTGAATTTTTCCTTGAATTCATTCCATGTAAATACCTTCTCAGGTGGCTTCAGAATAATCTGGTTATCCCACCATGCTGCTGCGGGACCATTTAGAAGGTGTGTAGCAAAGCGCACCTTCTCTGCATCATTGGCGTTGATAGCCTTGAGATTTCTTTCAGTATCGACTAACCAGTCTTCAGCCTCCATAGGATCCTTGGCCGTGGCAAATGATGCTGGCTTAGTCTTGAGGATATCCGAAAGTGTTAACATCCTTGGTTCAGCTTCTCTCCCAGGTCCCACCTGGTTAAGCAGTTCCTGCATGAATTTATTTTGATTCTCCTGTACAAACTTCATGTATTCCATGAAATTCTGCTCCGCCAGTGGCCTGAGTGGTGGTGGTGGTGGCAACTCTGCTCTAGCAGCGTCCTCATCAGCCTTGGCCTTGTTTTCCCACTCCAGACGCTGAGCATCAGCCTCACTAGTTCCGCCACTCTCCATAATCCCTTAGTCCTGCAATGTGAAGCGAACAAGCTCATAGTTACATCATGCTCATGCTTTCTGAGCCTCACTTCACATGCAACACTAGTCACACAAGAGAAACAAAATCCAAATCGAGATACAAACAACATATTGCACATATTATACATATACTTATAAGTTGGTTACAAGCTTTCACCGTAGTGAATTATAGAAGGTACAACAGTAGGAAACACAACTGGGTCGCACTGACACTCCGACCCTTATTTATGGTACATGGCTCGAACTCCTGACTACTATCTAACTCGGGCCCTCACTTCCTCTCCATGGATGTCACTGTACAACTCCGAGTACATGCCAGGAGTCCACCTTGTGTAGCGTGAAGTTTTGTGCACCGCCTCAGGAATAAATGGCCTCCCAGATGGCACATAGTCTGTGTCAGAAGTGTCCATAGACTGGGTATCGCTCAAAGAGAGCCAGTCCATGTCCAGATAATCATCAAGATAAGACACATACTCCTCAGTACTGGTGTACTGCAAGGCTTCTCCTTCTGCGAAGCAAGTGGTACTCGTGCAGTGGCTGTGATCAAATGGTTCCTCCTGCATCGGCTGGGTTTCAACCTGCTCCTCCTCATCAGATGATATATTCATGACGAAAATATCCGCTTCCTCAGCTGCCACTTCCTCCACACTATCCTCATTCTCATCCTCTGACATATAGTCACATGGAATAGGATGTTGACTAGTACCAGGATACGAGTCAAACCTCCAGCCATCAGAGTTCTCAATAAAAGAATCTGATTCTGGGACCCCACCAAAAGTGTTTGGCTTTATGTCTCCGGGTTCATCTGATATTTCAAACGGATCATATGGTTCTGGCGCACTAGGTGGTATAACAGTATAGTGGATAGGTTTTGGGGTAGTGGAATACCTGGACTGCCTATCATGGTCTGATTTCTTGGATGACTCCGGTCCTGGGGTATAATACGGTTCATCCCTCTCCTGAGCCTTCTGCTTCCCCTTTTGCTCTGGGCTAGGTGGTTTGGTTAGATCTTTCAACATTCCATCTTTATCATCAACAATGACCTAATGTGTCTTGTAGAAAGATCCTACCAACTTCCTGTATCGATCTAATAGGCTAGTGGCTAGCTTAGGCTTGGTTTTTATCAACACAGAATGGTCGAGTGCTAACTCTGTGCTTAGGCGGTCGTGGGGTATGGCTGTGAAGCTAGTACCTGACAGCTGACTAGCCTTGTACTCTCTGATGGTGTCTAAGTCTTGTACTAAAGCCCGTTGGTATGCTGCCATCTGGCTCCTTCCTTCACCACTAGGTGTGATCATATGTGGTGTTAATTCCCTGGGTATTAAAATTGATACCCGATACTTCAATACCATCTCCCCATCCTTATACGTGTAGGTGTTGACTTTAAGGTTGGTGTCAAACTCGAAAGCTCGGAGCAAAGCTCGTAGCTGCTCAGTCAACTCCCCCTTGTAGTGCTCCAGCCTCTCATGTTTAACCCACTCCGTTCTCCCGGAACTCCTGCCTTTCATGGTCACTGTTCACAAGTAAAATACATATTATAAATAGATCATCATAAAGATTCAACATTATGGAAATATGACCAGAATATTCCCAAGTGAATACATATCATACTTCCAACGAATTCTTTATTGTTACGTTCTAAAACCCTACAGGGTATATCCCTTTACTAGGTTTCCAACCTAAGGTCAAAGCAATTGCTCTGATACCAGTTGTGGTGACCCGGCATACCACTGCATGTTGTAGTACACCAGTCGTTGATATAACACTCACAGAACACCGTTCCGCAAATATTACATCCCTCAGGGTGGTACAGCAGAAACATTGCGGGAATGATTGTCATACAACAAATATATTACAAAACAAAATGTGCTGACAAGAGGATGAGCTCACGATGAGGTCATCCATTATTGAAGTTAGAACGACAACTGAAAAGTAAAGCAGGTGCTAACACGGGAACTCAACAGCCATCAAGAGAGTCCATGGCTGCTCGATTCGACCGTGATAAGTATTTATTCCACACTAGGCTAAACCTAGTCAGACTGAGCCCCCTCGGGGTCAACTCTGTTCTGAATGGTGTAGTTGACTCCTTTCACTCCTCCGGAGAGGTTCAGCTCCTCGTAGAAGATGTCGTCTTGGCCTCCAATGATATTGAAGGATGCTTCCTCTAAGTTTTCATAGCCTAAGCAGGGGGTCAAATGGGATTGAATGAGTAACGAGCATTACTCAGCAAGTTCATTAAGTATAGAAGTAATTGATGCACTAACTACGGTCCTCGACTCTAAAGAGTCTAGACAGATGCATAGTGTTGTCAAACTTTCTTCAAGAGATTGCTTTTAATACTGAAAACTATGCCCGCCAGACCATCACAGGACTAGAACTTCATGGAGTTGCCTTTCCTATAGCGTTCGCAGTTCCATTCCGGAACAAGGGGTAACATGCAACATCCTTTTACACTCTGCAGACGTGCGTTACTTTACCCATGGGAGACCAAGACCATGTTGCACAACCAGGCGCGCGATCATGTCCACTCCCACTCAGGTGTGGGGCCCGGTTGTTGGTCCAAGCCAAACCGTGCTTCTCCGCACAACGCATGCCCACCCATTTCTGCCAGCAGGTTGAACGCCTGATTCCACCCTCACGATGGATATCTACGCGCCCCTGGCAGACCATCATAGACCCGCAGAGTCTGTGGGAATTAAGGGATCCCACCCATGTGCATGTAGTCTCGCAAGACCTACAACGTACGTCTCTGGCAGCCCGTTGACATGCGAACGAGAAAAGATCACAGCTAACTTACCCCCCCCACCCATAGAAGACCCATGGTCAACGCGATATCTACGGCGCATCGAGTTCTGACGGCATTGGTTGTTGACTCCTAGATAATACTTTCCCATGCAGATGGAACCTTCCTTAGACCTATTCATCTTACCATGGTTCCATCTTCCCACCAAACAGAACACTACCACTCAGGTAGTCATTCAATTAGTCATATTATAACAAAAGTAGGACCATGCATTCTTTTGAGCAGAGGTGGTATTACGATAGGTTTTTGAAATTAGTTGTTATGAGACAGTTCAAAGGACATGAGCAAGTGCTGAACTTCCCTTGAGATGGACAGGTAATGAAGTCTGATGCTTGGAGCAGATCCCGACTTCCTTGTTCTACAAAACACCATCATTGCGTGGTAAAGACAATGTTTAAAGAAGCAAACGATGCCATTATGCATAATGATGGGATGTATGCATTTTTTTAACTAAATGATCATTTGGGTGTACTAAGTCTTTTGTAATAATTGCTTTGTTTGTGAATTCATTATTTTTCAGAGTTAATGATTATTAATATTATTAATATTATTTTTATGTTATTCTTATTAATTTAACTAATTAGTACTTATTGTTTTCTCACAAAACATAAATTATGAAAGGTTTTGAAATAATTAAGTATTGAATTAAGTTTTGAGAAGATATAATTTTATTTGGTTGAATTATTCTAAATCAAGTTTTTATTATGCATTTATTACTTCAAAATTATAATTTTAAAACTATAATATTATTGTGTTATTACTCTTAAATTTTTATACAAAAAAACTTTACTAGATTAATAATTATTTATATTGTAATTGTTTGAAATTTGTAGAATCTTATTTATTATTTTTCTACAATTTTTATAATTCTTTTGTTAAAGAATTTGGTCAAATGACCAATTTCCCCCTAGGGCTGACAGGTGGGTCAACCCCTTTAGGGTTGAACCTAACCCGCTGGTCTGGTCGAACCAGACCAGACCACACACCCGCCCGCGCGCTCTCTTTCCTCTTATCTTCTCCTCGCCCGCGGGCGATTCTCGGGCGACCAAAATCATCTCCGTCTCCGGCAATTATTCCGGCTCCCTCCGGCCAACCCCGCCGCCATGACTGAGCGCAGTCGACGCGCCACCTTTTCCTCTACCCCCGCCTCCACCTCGATCTGCTTTCTACCCGCTGTGCCTCTCGCGGACAACCCAAACCCTAACCATAGGTTTCGGGAGCTTGGAGTGCTCCACCCCTCTCTGGTGGTTCCTGCTCCTCGAGGTGGCTCCAGGGTGCTCCCGGGTGGCTCAAGCGTTGCTGCTCCTCTTCCTCTTGTTGGCTGCGGTTGCGAGGACGAGGCACCGCCGGGACGGCCTCTCTGGAGTGCAACCGCGGCTCGTCGTCGTTCAGCGCTTCCTCGACTGGTTGTGGTCACCACGATGGTGACCACCTGTGAGTTCTTCCTCACCCCTTCTCTCTGCCCCCTCTCTACTCTCTATTTGCCTCCATTTCCCCCCTTGCTCTGGAGACTGGCCGTCGTGCTAGTGCTCATGCCATGCCCCCTGTGAAACTTCTATGAGATTGTGAATGGATTTATTAGGTTTTTGGGATTTTCCCATTGGATTCTTGATACAGAGGCTATGGAGAAATGGTTATGCTCTGTGATGAACTGGAGATATGAATGCTTTGGTGGATTGTTATACTCCTAGGAAGTATTTATCTGATGCACTATAGTGTGGGATTTTTGTGGGTATCGTCCATGTGCTGGTAGTGGAAAATTGTCTGGGATTTACTCCCAGTCATAACTGTGAAATGGTTCCCGTTGGATATCATCCTGTGATAACTTCCTTTGGCTTGCTATCTGTTAAACAGATCCCACTAGCATGTGTGGCTTTAAAACTTTCTATGGGTATGCTGTTTTTTGGTAGGTATTACTCTGAATTTTTATTCAGAGAATATGCCATCATCCAATGATTTCCTTTTACTGTTTCCATGTCCTAATATGATTGTGTTGAGGTATCAGATCTTTAGATCTGGTGCCCAGCAATTCTGTTTGAGTGACATGATACAATAGCCCTTTGGCTTATGGTTTGCTTCAGGATCCTTTTGCTAATAGAATCTATACTTTGCTGATCTAATGCCTCTTTGCATCAAATGATAAGAACAGATTATTTCACATGATTCGTTTACTTCTTTGAAGTTTATTAGTTAAGAACAGATGCTTGCACTTGTTTCTTTTGCCCCTAAGCCTATGATGCATAGCCTGAGGCCTATTTCTAATAAGAACATATGCTTAACTTGATAGTTCTATTCCCCAATAATGAGCTATATCATAGCATCACTATGCCTCTCTAAGGGTACTAAAACGCCAACAAATCTTGTGTGCAACTAGCCAATAAATGGCTCAGAGGGTACCAAGAGATTCACCTTAGGTGATGATCAAAAGGGTTGGTGGATTTTGGTGCTTGTGGCTTGCTTGATTATCTCCTGCTGCTTCCTGGTACCTTTGCCTTGTATTCTTGGTTCCTAGCTTGCAATCAGATGCTCCAGTATATGTGGAGGTTTTATGAGTGGATGGTTTGGTTGGTGTGCTTTTCCTGTTCTTGGTTTCTTTTGCAACCCGAGCAATATCAGGGGAAAGTGATGTGTGTGCCCCCTCTCTTGCGGCTGTTGTGGTTTTTATACCACAGTGGTGGTTTTGACAGCACAAAAGCATGTACATGAGTATGTTGTGTGCCTGTATGCCAGTGAGGAGATATTTTCTCCAGGCATTCGGCTGATCTTATCCTTGCCTGTTATTTTTCTTGTGATGTCAGTTGTAATTCGTAGTCTCTGCCTGTGAGGTTGGTCTGAGGCAATATTTAACAGAACTGATACTACACATTTTGTATTAATCCCTGTGATGAGTTCATCAGTGCAACTCACTGAAAATCTGAGGGTACTAATTCTCCCTAACCATTATGTTTTTGTTTTGTGTTTTGTTTTGCAGGTGTTGAAGATATCAGATGCTATGAATTAGATAGGTTTTAGTTCTAGGTTCAAATTCTTGTAATAACACATTTATAATATAGTTGTAATATTTCCCTTATGGATTGCAACGTAAAGACTTTGTAATTTGTGTGATTATTAATAAAGTTTAATTGTTTTCTATACCTATTCTTGTTGTTATTAGAGATATTCAATATTTGTGCTATTGATTTATATTTGGGATATCATCATGTTAATTCCATTTGAATTCAAATTCAAACACAATTCAAATTTAAATTCTAATATTCCTAAATTTAAATTATTCAAAGCATTAACTCCCAAATTCAAAATATAACCCAGAGGTCATGTCGAAATTCCATCAACTTCCCGTGTCTATCTCTATCTCAGAATCAGTTAATTGATGGAACCTCATTCACTCGAGGGTTTTAATTTTGCGAAAAAATTATTCAGGTTTTGCAAACACATGCATGCAGATGCACAAATTAATATCCTACCCCCCGTGAGTTCCTAAACGCTGGGACATTACAATGGAAAGCCTTAGAGAGCCCCGCCGTCCGCCACCTCGCCAACGGCATCTACCCCTTTCCGCGGGCCATCACCGGCCCCCGTGGCCACCCTCTTTCCCCTGGCGCGAGATGGCTTCACCTTAAGGATGCAGCTAGGCTGACTTCACCGACGACGAGAGTGCTGCGAGCTCTGGATCTCGGCGCTCCTAGTGTGACGTGTAACACCTGGGGTGTTACCCTAAGTAGAAAGTTGTTGTTTTCTTTTTTTGCTTTGCATCACATGCATCATCAGCATTGCATCCTGTTTTCAAAACAACTCAAAAATTCAAACCACTTTAAACTTTCACACATGTCCAAATTTTCCAATTCAAAAATTGCCAACTAAACACCTCAATTGTTTTTCAAAAAGTTTGAAGTTGAATCTATTTAAATTGCCTGCTAAATAAAATTTTCCCTTTTGTTAAAACCCTAATGGTAAATTCAAATAAAAATTCAAATCAATCCATCCATGCTTGGCATATTTCAAATGTGGGTTTAAAACTTAAAATCTTGCAAACAAATTAAATTCAATAATGTTTTCATAGTTGTTTGAATTTATTGAATAAAAATTGTTTATTTCAAAAATCCCAAGTGAAACCCTATTTGAAATTCAACTAACAACTTAAAATCAAATTAAAATTTCAAACTTGTGAAAATAATGTTAGCATTGCTTTTAATTTCTGTTTTGAAAATTAATACAAATATTTCATAAAAGAAAACCCTAACACCTTTCCTCTCTCTCTCTCCTTCATCCCTTACAAAAAAAAGAGAAAAGGAAATAACAAAACAAGAAAAAAAGAAGAGAGAGGGGTGAGCTGAGAGAGACAGCCCACCCACAGCCCACCTTTCCCCTGGCCCGATACCGTTTCAGTCGTTGTCTTCCTCCTGCTGTCGTCATCGACAGTACGAACAGCAGCAGCACCACAGGATTCCCTCTCCCCCTCCCGATTGCCTGCCGTACCGAGCTCACGGCTCCATAAAAACATCCACCATCCCCCTCTGCTCGCCCTAGAACCCCCCATCTCCCAGCTAGCGCCGCCATCTCTCCTTTTCTCCCCCCCGATTCCTTCTGTTTCTGAACCCTGAACCTGCACCTCCACCGCCGCCGTCAGACCTCACCGCCCGCCGTCACCCTGGCCACCACCGGGGCAAACCGTGGCCGGGAATGGAACCCCGAGGGCCCGGCCTCCCTCCTCGGCGCCTCCACCGGGCCGGAGAGGCCCTGGGAGCCCCCTCCCGCGCCGTCGACGGCGACAGACGCCGCCATCCTCACCACCTGCTGCTTCCGCGACCAGCCGCAGGTGAGCGCCACCCCTGTCCCTTCCCCTCTCTTTTTCCCCTCCAGCTGCACGCTACCCCCACGCACGCAGTCAACACCTCCAGCACGCCGTGGCCACAGAGATCCCCGTCGAGTCGCAGCCGGTTGATCGGTGCCATCGCTGACAGCTGAAGCAGCTGCAGTTTCGTCAGTTTGGCACAAGGCCGTGGCTTTTTACCTGAAAAACTCTGCAGCTGTACTCTGAACCAAACAGCAGCAGCAGCGCATTGGTTCTGTCCCTCTCGCACGCGATGCAGGTCGCGGGTTCGACCCCCAGTGCGCCCAAGCGCCAACCTTTTTTCGATTTTCCGCCCGCGCGCCTGGCCCACGCGTCATTGGCGTTGGTGGCCACGGTGGATCCACCACCGCACGCGTGGCCGCCAGCGTGGCGCCTGGCCCGCGCGTCAGTGGCCCTGGGCGGCTACTGCACGGTGCAGATCAATTTCTTGCACAGCTTTTCTCACACAGGCCCCTGTCCCCACCTTTTTCCTTCACATCCAGTCCCTGTAATTCACAAATCAGTCCCTGAACTTCAAACACACATAAAAATTGTAAATAAACTCCAAATTGAAAATGTAAAATATGATTTTCAGTCAAAATTCAATGTACTTTCTGTTTATCAACTTTGTTTTGCAAGTTGGGCAATTAAAATTAAGGTTATTTACTAATCCTTAAAAATGACAAACTAAATGGCATAATTAATAACTTTCAAATGGTTGCTCCGAATTAAATACTCAAAACATGAATTTCATCCAAAATCACATGCCACACTTGAATATCAACTTTGTTTTCTGGTTTGCAACATTTAAATTGGATAATTGTTTCACCTCTTATTTACTGCAACTTAAATTGCCAAATTCATAACTAATTCATTTTAATTCCAAATTCAACAAATAAAATATGTTTTCCATGCTATTTTGAACCACCTTTCCAAATATAAAATTTGTTTCATGTTTTGAATAATTAAAATTGTTTAAATAATTTAAACCTTGTTTAAATCATTTAAATTTGCTAAATTCATAACTTGCTCAAATTGAATTATTTTTGAACTTATAAAATATGTTTTCAAACCAGAAAAACATAACCTTTTCAAATATGAATTTGAATTTATGTTTTGAACAAATAAAATTCAAATAATATTCACACTTGAATTAAATTCAATTAAATCTTGTTTAAACTTGTTTAATTCATAATTAAATCATTGTAATTCCTTTTTCAATAATTGAAACATGTAATCCACCTAAAATTTTGTGATCTTCTCAAATATGAACTTTGTTATCTGTTTTGAACAATTTAACTTGATGAAAATAACAAATGCTTGTGTGACACCTTTAAGTAACCAAAATTCCAAAACTTAATAAGTGAATTTCAAAATGGGTAAACCTTATTTCCAATTGGTTCTATTGTTGTTATTTTGTTGTTTTCCTCATCCATGCATCATACTAAACCACTTTCACCTGTTGGTTACTTGTAAAACAATTGTTTCAACCATAATTCATGGGCTTTTCATATGCAACTCAAATTGCATATGTGTCCATTTAAACATGTTATCATGTCAACTAGTTTATTTCTATGCATCCATTAAATTGTCAGGCATCCATATCTTGATCATGCTGGATCTTTTGCCGTAGTAGTAATTGTTGCATCCGGTGTTTGTTCGAGGTTCGTTGCTTCTTCCCGGATAGGACGTTGAGATGATGTGAGCAACGACAAGTTCTGTGGATGTACCTCTACTTGCTGGATCTCAGGCAAGTATACTCACTTGCTGCCAAATGGCTGCCTTTCATCACTTGTTACCGATTCTTTCCGTTGTTCTTATTCTAGCCTGTTGATTCGATGCTTGTGTCTCGATCCTATTATATGTTACCTTGCAGCCATGATATAGCCTTCCTTCCACTTCCTATTAACTGTTGTTTGTTTACCCTGTTGGCCCTCGTGTCGTAGTTGCATGCTTAGTGTTGTTTGCGCTCAAGTCTTGTTGTCCGTCTTATCACCTGTTTAGTTTGATAGTTGGGTTTCAATTCAATCAACAACATGTTAATGTTTTGGGTAATAATAATTTGATGATAAGGCACCGGCAGGAGGCCCGGCGTGGTTTTGAAGCCTGCTAGTGTCGACCCTAATAGAAAAAGGGTCTTGTCTACTGATCCATGATGAGCGCACTACCCGCATGTAGGAAGCGTGTATGGGCGCCCCCCTCAATTTGATTCGATTCGCATCTCGTCCAAATCGCCTCATTTAGTTCGGGTTTTCCATTTGCCGCATGCATGTTCTTGCGAACCCTTGGTACCCGGGTGGAACTTTTGTAGTCGGCATTTAGGGAGACACGTTCTTAGAGTGCTATGAGGGTCCCCTTTTCTTCGTGGGGCTTGATTAGCCGTGCGCTCACTGCACGGGGTTCTTTGGGCTTGATGCGAAGAAGAGTTGAGTTGTGTTGAGTGCCTCGCTTGGTGGAAGTGCATTTCCTATCTGGCGGGGTATTCTTACGTGTACGGCCAAATTGGTGCACCCCTGCAGGGTAAATCTTCTCGAGAAGCCGTGTTTTCCGCGGTTATGGTTACCTTGGTGAAAGTACTGGCTAACAAGTACTCAGAACAACTTACACCTAACTAATGATACTTGACTAGTAATAGTCTTATTGACACAATAACTTGATCCATCCTTAATCCAACAGTGTGAGTTATCCTTGGGTTGCTTCCTTAGTAGGGGGTGACATTGGATGGGTATTGTTTGGTGAGTAGTGGTAGTTGGTTACGATACGCTATCTTATCCCCCTCTTTTAGCCGGATGTTGTAGTGAGTCTCTGTAGTTGGTTAGTGCAGCCCGCTGTCGCTTATTTGCAATAATCCCTTCCTTTCCGTTGATCCCAAAGTATTTGTATCTTGTGATGACTGGCTACGCCGGTATCTTGTGAGTATGGTTTATCCACTTGCCAGTACTTAACCGTACTGACCCACGAATCCTTTTTCGTGGCTGCATATTCAACATTGCAGTCAACAGGTTTGAAGTCTGACGACGTTAGCTTGGGAATCCCTCCGGCTTGGCCTGGGTAGGGATTGGACGCTCTCGGTTATCTTCAGGACTCTTAGTCCAATTTGTATCTTGTCCGTAGCCGGACGCTATGTTGTTTCTTCCGCTGTTATTTGGATCTTTGTATGGTATCAGTTGTATCCCTGGCTCGTTTGAGTCATCTTGTATATATCTTTTCTGTTGTCGTTGTGGATTATTCGTGAACTGTTGTAATGTTATCACAAGTGGCAACCTGGAATCGGTTATTATGTGGATTTTGGCGGGAATGCTGAAATCTGCATAGTGCCCGATCTCGGGGCGTCACATGACGTCAGCCTCCGCCTCGCCTCTCCCCTCCCCGCGAGCCAGCAGCCCGTGTCCTTGCTCCCTCCACCCCACGCGATGCGCCGTCCCCACCCCCACCACGTCGCCGGCTGTCCTCCCACAGCGCGCCCCGCTCCAACGCCGGAGCCTGGTTAACGTCCCTGGAAGCACGTGGGTGGACGCAAGAGGCGCCGTTGCGCGCACCAGACATCTCTTTCTATGTCGGTGATCCGGTCGCTGCTTCAACTATAAGCAACCCGGCAACGTCGCTGGCATGTGCACCGACGACATTGTTTGCCTCCGGTGTGGCAAGGAGGGCCACCATGCGAGGGACTGTTGAAAGATCATCTTCCATTTTGATAATTGATGACAACATAACTAAAGGACTAATCGTTATTTTGAGCATATACAGGGTCTATTTTATACTTCACAATATGCCCGATACTCTCCATAATATCCTCAATGGCATTGCATAGTTCGTCAAAGGAAAAGAGCTTGAAAAGAAAAACTTGGGAAACGGTTTTTACAGGCAGCGGAGGTACCGGTGAAACCGCCGGTAGTTCCGCTCTCTGCTGTTTCCCAGCACAACCACAGGCGAGGGAATCCGGTGGTGGTATCGGTGGTACCTCCGCCAAAACCCCCCTTCGGGTGGCTCACGACGGAGCCTACAGCAGAGGCCACCGGTGGTACCAGTGGGAGGAACCTCCGGTGTTCCCACCGGCACCTCCGCCCATTCAAGTGGGCTGCAGCGAGCGGATCACCACCGGTGGAGCTACCGGTGGTGGTTCCGCTAAAACCACGCTCGGGTGCTACATCGTGGAGGCCAGGGCGGAACCCACCGGTAGTTCCGGTGGGCAGTAGTTCTGGTGTTCCCACCGGTACCTCCGCGCCTGGGGAACCAGCTAAGAGGAAGCGGAGTCACGCGGGCTCCAGGCGAACAAGACAACCGGTAGTACCGATGGAAACACCGGTACCTTCGGTGCTGAGTGGGCTGCTCAACGGCCAGATTTGGGGAAGGGGTATTTAAAGCCCTTTCCCTACCTCTTAAATGCTAAGCTTCTCACACTCTCTCTCTCTCTTAGCCATTAATGCAAGCTTCAACCTCCTAGATCTCCCTCTCCAACCACCCAATCACTCCATAACTTTGTGGAGAGCTAGAGGAGACCGAGATCCGTGATTCCACCAAAGGAATTGCAAATCCATCCACCACATCCTAGTAGATCTAGAATAGTACTTGAGGCCTAGAAACCTTAGTAGATCTCGTGCTTGTAGCTTCCACCTTGTTGCAAAGAAGCTTCAGATTGTTTGAGAGCCTCCATCCATCTTGTGGAGTGTCCTCAACCTCGTGTAAAGGTTTGGTCAACGCCCTCATGTCGACCTCATAGTGGAAATGAGAATCTCCCTCACCGGAGAAGCTCAAGGAGAATAAGGTGTGCACATCCGTGCTATTGAGGAGCCCCTAGGTGGCTCCCCACCTCTCCAGCGTAGACGTACTTCCCTTTGAGAAATAACTACGGGAAAGATATCCTTATCTCCTTGTTTACACTTGTGGTTTATCTTATTACCTTTCGTTTTACTGACGTTTCGTATCATATCTTGTATCACATAGGTTGCTCACCTGTATGCACATGTAGAGAACCTTGAATTACTTGTTTAGCCCAAACTAAAAGGGGAAACAAGAAAAATTGGTAGTCAACCTATTCACCCCCTCTAGTTGACCATAGTGCACTTTCAATTGGTATCAGAGCCTCGGCTCTTACTAAGGGCTTAACCGCCTAAGAGTATGATGGTCAATGAAAATGAGCCCGACGCTTCTAATGCGGAAATCGCCAAAATGACCAACACTATAACTAACCTACAAGAAACAGTTGGAACTATCCAAGGCGAATTTTCCAAGGTTATCTCTAGTGTTGGCTCGGAGGTTTATAGCATAAAGAAGATGATGGAGGCCATGACGGGGAAAACCAAGGAGTCTGAGGAACCTCCCTCCGTCGCTGATGATGTTATCTCGGATGATGATTCCATTCCGGACATCGCCAAAATGGAAGCTAACATTGCTTTAGCCAAGGCAAAAGACGAAAAAAAGGCTAAGAGCGGTGGGAGTTCTGAAGGCTCAAAGTCTCAAAAGGCTAATGGTTCGGGGTCTAACTCAAGAGTTCCACCACCTGCTAATTATGACTCTATTCATTTCATTGCTAATATGCCGCACATTATAAATGTTGGACTTCCTCACATGCTTAACACTAATGAATTTTCTTCTTGGAAGTTCAATATGGAGTATCATATTTCCGGCTCTTGCACCGCCTTTCGGGGAAGTGTTCTCCATGGATTCCATCCTCATGATACAAGCAACTTGACTCCAAGAGAGGATATTGAATTTCAACTCAACAAGACCGCTCTTGTTACTATTCAAAAGGCTCTCCCAAGAGAACATCTTGAACACATCCGCGGTATCAAGACCGCCAAGGAGGCTTGGGATAAACTTGACGCCTTGTTCCAAGGAAATGCTAGCATCCAACCCTCCAAGTATGATGTCTCACTTGACAAGTCCGAGAACTTCGTCATGCTTAAAGATAAAGTCCTGAGGAGCTATATAGAAGAGTTGTCACCCTTGGCAACCAATTGAGGGACTTTGGGAAAGAGGAAATATCCGATGAGTGGATTAAGAGGAAGTTTGCCAAGGCCATAACTGCTTTTGAGAAGAACCTATCCCCTAGCATCCAAACAATATCAGACTACAACTCACTCACCTCCATTGGTGTTCTTAGTGAGTTCATAGCCATATCCCTATCTCACAAGAGTGCGGATGATGCTCTCGCCCGCTCAAGAGGAATTGGGAATTCACCCAACCTCGCTTTGAAGTCTAAGGTGATTGCTCAGATAGAAGAAGTTGATGAGGATGATGAGGATGAAGAGGACTATGAAGACACATACAAGTGTGTTCACAAGTGTATTGCTCTTGCCATGCACGGCTATTGGAAGAAGTGGGAGGCTCATATGGCCGGTGCTCCTAGACCCTCGAGAAACAAGGTCTACAAGAAGAAGGGGGAGCAGCTAAGGACATGCAACAATTGTGGAAGTGCAAATCACTTCGTCAAAGAGTGTCCTTTTGAGCCAAGAGAAGAGAATAAAGGCAAGCTTGTTTGCAAGGACAAGAACAAATCTCCACAAACCAAGAACCTTGCTAAAAGAGTCCCAAGGGATCTATATGTTCAAGAAGGGCTCACATTGGAAACATACTACTCCGGAGATGAAGGATAAGATGAAGTCGTAGGTGTGGCCCATCCCCCAATGAGAAGGCATTGGTCCGACCTACATGTATCATGGCAAAAGCCACCGCGGTAATATCTTCCACCTCCAATCCTATTGCAACTAGTTATCCCTCATTATTGGATTATGTTCAAAACATTGTTGATGATGAGGAGGAGGCCAAGAATCTAGGCTCTTGGTTATCTAGTCTTGAAGGTGAAACCAAAGAAAAGGTAAAGGCCCTTTTGAGGCAACTTGATGATGCTAACTCTCTTATAGATGAGAAGGAAGTGATCATCATGCCATTGGAGATTTATGGTGGTGTCCATGAGAACAATGACAAGGAGCTTGTAGAAGCTCTTGAGAAAGAGAGATCCATGATAGCCTCTCTTGAAGAGAGACTATCTAGTCTAGAAGAGACCTACGCTATTAGTGTTTCCAAACTTAGGAAGGATAATGAAAATTCTCTTGCTCTACTTAATTTTTTTTTGAAGAATAAGAGCTGAAGATAGGAATGTCTCATGAGAAACTTGTTGAGCGTCATGAAAAACTAAAAAAGGAGTTCACGTCTCTTAAAGAAATTCATGACAAACTCACCACGTCTCGGAATAAGCTTCTAGCTCAACAATCTAATAAGCAAGTGATATCTTCCTCTAATAGCGTTGTTACCATGCCTACCTCTCGTACTACTACTAACATTGTAGGAAGATAGAAAATTCTCAATGATGCCATAAACTCTCAAGGATCTAAGAAAGGGAAGGAAGGGCTTGGCTTTGTTGCTAAATCAAAGAACAAAACCAAGAATGCCACCTGTTCCTCTCGTAATGTTGTATTTGTGAAAGAGGGAGAGGTGACCAAGGAGAAGGAGACCAACACCGTTGTGGGTGGTGATACCTCTAGGGGGATCATCACTCACAATGACTTTGCCAGAAAATATAACCCCTCTTATGTTCTCATGAAATCTAGAGATGGTCATGTTTATGCTAAATACGTTGGTACTTCTTATGGCGATGATTATCATTGGACTATTTGGGTTCCTAAGACCTTTGTTGCTAACAAAAGAGGACCCATTGAAGCATGGGTACCTAAATCAAGAAATTGATCTTTTGTGGGGAAGTGCTTCCGGGTCGGGTAGATGGACGGTGGATAGTGGTGCATCCCAACATATGACCGGAAGCAATGACGCAATGAGTAATCTTGAACCTCCATCACCTCGTCTCAATTGCATCACTATTGGTGACAATTCCTAACTTAAGGTATTGGGACGAGGAAAGGTGGCTATCTCAAATGATTTATCAATTGAGAATGTTCTCCTTGTTGAGTGCCTTGGTTATAAGTTGGTGTCTGTTCTTCAACTTGCAAATTGTGGTTTTACATGTTTCTTTAATAAAGAGAATGTGATTGTCACTTGGGAAAAACTCTTAAAGTAGCCTTTGTTGGGTTTCTCGAGAATTGCATGTATGTAGTGGACTTCTCTAAAGAAGATACGTGTGTCGCGACATGACTAATGGCTAAAGTTGATGTGGGTTGGCTTTGGCACTGCCAGTTAGCCCAAACCAATATGAGGATGTTCCATGACCTCCAAAGTGACAATCATGTTATAGGACTAACCAAGGATAAGTTTGCTAAAGATCGTGTGTGTAGCTATTGCGCCTTTGGGAAGCAACATGGATAACTCCACCCAACCAAGACCACTATCTCCAATACAATGCCTCCATATTGGCTATCCGGAGTGATAATGACTCGGAATTCCAGAACTAAACTGTTGAGGGTTTTCTTAGTGAAGATGGCATTGCTCATCAATATTCCACTCCCTATACCCCTCAACAAATTGGTGTAGAGGAAAGGAAGAACCAGACTTTGATGGATGCTGCTAGGACAATGATTGCGGAGTTCTCTTCTCCTTATAACTTTTGGGCCAAAGCCGTCTCCACCGCTTGTCATGCTACCAACCGGTTATATATCCACAAGATCTTGAATAAGAATCCCTATGAGATTATCACGGGCAAGAAACAGTACGTATATTACTTCAAAGTCTTTGGTTACAAGTGCTTCATTCGCAAGAAAGGTAAACACTTGTCAAAGTTTGAGACCAAATCTTATGAGGGTATCTTTGTTGGCTATGCCACAAATTCTCACGCCTATAGAGTCTACAACAAGTCCACTAGACAAGTTGAAGAAGCTATAGACATGGTGTTTGATGAGGATAACGGCTCCCAAGGGGGGCGTATAGATCATGGTGTTATAGGAGATGCAATTCCTCCCATCGTCATAAGAAGAATGGGGATTGGTGAAATAATCCCCATTGAGGTTTACCGGATGACGGAGGGACAAGGACTATTCCCCACTCAAGTCAAGCCATTGACTACACCCATTGATACACAAGCTACCCAACAAGATGCACCAATCCCTAAGCTAATGATCAAGGTCAAGAAAGTGATCAAGGCCAAGCTAATGAGCAAGGTCAAACAAGTGATCAAGGCCAAGCTACTCATCAAAGTCATGATCAAGGTCCTATCATTGTTGAGAGAGCTCAACCTAGTGGTGATCCTTCACCCATTGATGATCAAGGCCAAGATGAAGATGGACATGACTCCGATGAAGAAGGTGATTCTCAAGCAATATCCAAGGAATCTTTAGAGGAGATGCTAGCTCTTAGAGAAAAGAGAAGGCTAGAAAATCTTGAACGAGCGGATGATACGTCATAAACGTATCCTTAATTTCTGATGTTCCATGTTGTTTTTATGTTGTTTCCCACATGTTTTCTATACACTTTATGTCATTTTTATCGATTTTCTGCACTAACCTATTGACAAGATGCCCCACAGCCAGTTCCCTATTTTCTGCTGTTTTTAGTTTCAGAAAAGTTGTTATGGAAATATTCTCCGAATTGGAAAATTTGAAACCCGGAAGTCTTAGAAATCTCGGAGGTTCCACGGAGTCCCAAAGAGACCCCTAGGGGGACCTCAGGGGGCCCACACCATAGGACGGTGCCCCCCTTGGCCACGATGGGGGTGGTGTGGGGCCCCTAGGCCTCCACCGCCTCTGCCCTTTCGCCTATTTATTCCCCCCAAGGCAAAAACCCTAGAGATATACCACTTATACCCGAGAAACACCCGAGGCCGCCGTCACCGTCATCCCGAGATCGGGAGGGTTCTGGATCTCTCCCCGGCACCCTGTGGGAGGGGGAAATCATCACTGGAGGGGTCTACACCACCATGCCCTCATCCGAAGTGATGCGTGAGTAGTTCATCCCTGGACTACGGGTCCATAGAAGTAGCTAGATGGTTGTTCTGTCCACTGTGTACCTCATGTTTAGATCCTGTGAGCTTCCTAACATGATCAAGATCATCTTTATGTAATGCTACATGTTGTGTTTGCTAGGATCTGATGAATGTTGAATGCTATGTCTTTTGATTATCAATCTATCATGTTATCTTCATGCTTATGTTATTTATGATCTTGCATGCTCTCCGTTTTTAGTAGATTCTCTGTCCAAGTAGATGCTAGTAACTCCAAGAGGGGGTATTTATGCTCGATAGTGGGTTCATGCCTCCTTTGCATCTGTGATCAAGTGACAGAAACGTGACGGATGGAGGATGTGTTGTTGCCATTAGGGAGAAAACAACAATGCTTTTTGTAAGGATGATGTTATTGTTTACATTACACACTTTTCTTACTGCGGTTATCTGTTGCTTGCAACTTAATACCCAACGTTTTTTCGGATGATATTCAGAGGGTGGATTATTAGTCATAGATGCAATTGGATAACGGTCTATGTATTTTGTTGTAATGCCCGCATGAATCACATAGTAATCTTTATGTCTTGCATATGCACTACGGTGCAATCTTCATTTCTGTCAATTGCCCAGTTCTAATTTGTTCACCACACATGTTATTTATCTTTCACGGAGAGACACCATTAGTGAACTATGGACCCCGGTCCTTTTTCCTTATACTGATAAACACCTACTGCTTTCATACTGCTTTCATACTGTTCCTACTGTTTTCTACACCATACGTTTAACCTCTTTGTGTTCAGCAAACCGGTGAGATTGACAACCTCACTGCTTCGTTGGGACAAAGTGATTTGATTGTGTTGTGTAGGTTCCACGTTGCTGCTGAACCGGTAGTGCGCCTTGCCACCTCAGCTGCATCAACCTTCAGAGATTGCTTGTCCTCCTACTGGTCGATTCAACCTTTCTTTCTTTTCTGAGGAAAAACTTGCTGCTGCACTCTTCACAACCTTTCTCTTGGGGGTTTACCAACGAGGACGTCTACACGCCATCAACAAAGTTTTCTGGCGCCGTTGCCGGAGAGGAAGAGAATTTCTGCAAGGGGAGTCTCTCACTTACAATCTCTTTACTTTATTTTTGTTTTGTTTTGTTTATTTTATTTTCTCTTGTTTGCTTCTCTTTATCAAAAACACAAAAAAATAGTATTTTGTTTTGTTTTATCATGCTTGCTATCAATGGTTGATGTCTTTAAAACTAGATCTTATTGGCAAGGTGGGTTCACGGAGGATTAACAAAAAATTATAAGAAACACAGCTTGTCACAAAAAGGGAAACACTTATGGTAACAAATTAATAAATTGCATGACTATGCTAGAAACTTGTGCTCTACTTATAATGTTACTTATTGCTTTGATAAATCTCGTTGCTGTACGAGGTATAAACACCTCCCTTTTCAATGTGAGTATAATGATAATGTTACCATATATTCTTATGTTAAGGGGAATTATGAATTTTATGATGTGGAACAAATTGAAGAATTTATTGCTTGGAAGGGTGCATTCGAAATTGCCTATTTACTTGAAAGTATTGATGATGCACCTTATAAAATACGATATTTATGCTATACTTGAATATTGCTTTGATAATTACAAGGATTGTAATTACTACATAATAGAATATCTTAATAAATGCTCTCAACCTAAGGAAGAGATTAATGTCTTGCAGGAACCTATGGAAGAAGAAATTGCTGAATTTGGAAGCTCATTGGATGAAAAAGAGGAGGAGAGTGATGATCAAGAGGAGGAAGAATGGATCTACCCATGTCTACCTCCAAATGAGAGTAACTATTTAAATCATAATTGTGATGATCCTATTGGTTCTTTTGAAATATCCATTTTCGATGAAGTTGATACTTGGTATACTTGTGATCTTGATAGTAGTATGAATGAAACTTGTAAGAATGATATTGCTACTGTTATTTATGATAATCCATGCTACTTTGATAAATCCTATGAGAATCCTCTATTGATTCCAACTATTGATATGCATGATAATGAGGAAGTTTGCTTAGAAAATTTATATGATAATGCTCTAGATGATGGTTTTATGTTACTTGATATTATAAATTATAATGCTAATGAAAATAGGATTGCTATAATGTGTCCTATATCTCTTATGAGTGATCAATCATCTCGGTTTTATTTTGCTAAAAGTGGGAAAAAAAAGAGGAGTTGATTTTAAATTTTGATCCCACTATTTTGGAGCTTGATATGAATTCTGTGCTTTTAAACCATGACAAACATGCTTTATGTGATAATTATTTTGTTGAGTTTGTTCATGATGCTACTGAAAATTATTATGAGAGAGTAAAATATGGTTGTAGGAATTTTCATGTTACTAAAACACCTTTCTTTTTGTTGAAAGTTTTGAAGTTGCTCTTGTTCTACCTTCCCATGATTTCTAGTTTGAGCTTCTTTAATTTATTTCTTTACTTTAATTTATTTATTTACAAGATTCCTATGCATCAGAAGTCGTTTATAATTAAATTTGTTTTATAATTTATTCTTGATGCTCTCTTTTTCTTAATTCATATTTCTTATGTGAGCATTTTCTTCACTTGAAAACACGTGAATCCACTTTTCCGGGCCTAGCTAAAAGGCGTTAAAGAAAAGCACTTCTTGGGAGATAACACATGGTTTTATTTTTGCTTTGTTTTTCTCTCTTTTCTTTGAGTAAAGGGGTTGTATACTTCTGTAGTAACTCATTTGTATCTTTGTTTTCATGTTTTAGTAGTGCCAAGTAAGATTTCTGACGAGAGTTGGAGTTGATTTTCGGATTTTTGCGCAGGAAACAGATTTCTGCTGTCCACAGTAAAAAATCGTATAATTCATAGAAAAATCAGAATGACCTGAATTTTTTTGTGCTTATCCTTCAGCTAATTCCGCAACTTTTTCATTCTTTAAGTTTTTCTATTTGAGCAACTTAAGTGCCCCAAAAAAATTCTTATTTACAGACTGTTCTGGTTTTGACAAATTATGCCATTTTTCTTGCATTTGCTCTTTTACAATGTCAAGTGGATTTCTTTACTTCACAAAACATCATTGGATGTAGCTAATGTTTAAAAGTATCAATAGCACTTGTGCCATACATAACCCATGTATTTTTATTTGTTGCACTAACTCTCTAATGCGAATTACTGTTTGAGTATGGTGTGAAGGAAGTTTTCAAGTGTCAATAGAAGAGGTGATATATGTGATCAAGAAGAGTGCAAGGTCAAAGCTTTGGGTGCCCCCATGCTTCATCCCAGCATATTTTTAGAAGACTCAAGCATCTAATCTTGGGTATGCCCAAGGCATCCCCTTCTTCATCAACTATCTATCAGGTCACTTCTCGTGAGGCTATATTTTTATTCGGTCACATCATATGAAGTTTACTTGGAGCGTCTGTTTGTTTTTATTTCGTTTTATTTGTTTTCCTTGCTGCAATAATGTCATTTGACCTATCATACTTGTTTGGGAGAGAGACACGCTCCGTTTTTTAATTTGAATACTTGCTATGCTAGTATTTTTAGTTTTCTTCTAGTTACTGCAAAAATTCATGTTTAGCTCTTGATTTCATTGCATCTGTTTTTCAGAGCTGTTAGTTTTAGTAGTGTTATGTGAGTACTCTCATGTTTTCTTGTTGTATCATGTATAGTGTTTTTGTTAAAGCATGTTTCGTTTGGTGTTTGATGGAAATAAAAAAATGCTACGTGTGGTAGATGGCATAACGAAAAAGCTTGCATATTCTTGTAGATCACTAAACTATTTCACTTGATTTTTTGTTGTTATTTTGAGATATTAATATGCTTAATGGTAAACTTGCTTGTTTAGTAAAGTAAAAACAATTAATGGTTGGTCTAGAAGCTTGAAACTGTGCCACGCTCAAATAACCAGTTGATAGAATAATGGTATATGACTTCCTTTGCTGATAGCAATCATGATAGCATTTTGTTATGTGCTACGGTCGGGGTAGCTAACAGTGACTTGTCACTGCCACGGACCCTCTTGGATTGATTTTCATTATGCCTTGTGATATCATGATTTTATTTGGAACGTTTTAAGTTGTGAGTTCTATGTTGCGGTTTTCTGGCACTTCCACCATCCATATTTGCTAGCCTCTTCGGTATTGTGCATTGCTCATTCTCACAATGAGAGTTGGTGCAAACTTCGCCAGTACATCCAAACCCCGTGGGAGAACTTTGTTCTTCTACACATAAGCCAAAATTTATCTTCCTCAAAAAAGCCACCATGCCTACCTACCATGGCATTTCCATAGCCATTCTGAGATATATTGCCATACAACATCCATCATCACTATGTTACTTGTCATGCTTCATTGTTATTTTGCATACTGCTACACTGGCAGGAGCATTTAGTTTTATTGACATCAGAGATATTTCAGTTTGAGTTATGAGTACTAAAAGTGTGATGATTAATTGTAAAATAGAGTGTTGCCCCTACCAGTGAGGTTATAAATAAAAAAATAAAAAAGAGAAAAGGCCAAAAAGAGAAAAAAAAAAGGCAAAACAGAGATAATAAAGAGAGAGGGGGCAGCACTACTATCATTTAGTCCACACTTGTGCTTTGTTAGCATCATTACTTCAGTTTGGAGAGAGTTTTCATATTATGACTTACATAACTATGTGGGGAACTTACATTATAGAACTTGGATTGTATATTACAATGATGAGCCTTCTCAAAAGAGCTCTAGGTCTTCGTGAGCAAGCAGGTTGGATGCACCCCCACTAGTTCCATTGGAGAGCTTTCATACACTTATAGCTCTATGTGCATCCATTGTGTGGCAATCACTACTCCTTGCATAACTTCGATTATAATACTTCCTCTTGTCTAATGACCACTTTCAGTTGTGTGAGACTTTCTTCCATTGACCATCCAACCCCCCCCCCCCCCATAATGTTTTTTAGCCATAACATCCTGGTGCCAGGAACCAATACAGAACGCTTGCTTGTTTCAAGTGCACAATTATTTGAATGATTTTCCTACGTGCATATTGTTGTCACTTGACTTGATCCTAACAGGAGTTGTTGTGAGAGTTTGATGCCTTGGATGATTATATTGTTGTTCTTGAAGCTTAAATCATCTTTAATATACTTTGCACAGTGGATTGTCTTTTAGTATTGATTCATTGAAAAGTTTTACTTTGTTATTCTTAATGGTTTATACATTATTATATTTGATATCAACTATAAACCACAACCTTTATTCATTTGATCCTAGTTTACATGCTTTACATTACTATGATGATCAAGTTTATGTTGGCAGCATGTCACCTCAGAAATTATTGTGTTTTTTATCGTTTACCTACTCGAGGACGAGTTGGAACTAATCTTGGGGATGTTGATACGTCATAAACATATCCTTAATTTCTGATGTTCCATGTTGTTTTCATGTTGTTTCCCACATGTTTTCTATACAGTTTATGTCATTTTTATCGATTTCCGGACTAACCTATTGACAAGATGCCACAGAGCTAGTTCCCTGTTTTCTGCTGTTTTTAGTTTCAGAAAAGTTGTTCTGGAAATATTCTCGGAATTGGAAAATTCGAAGCCAGGAAATCTTAGAAATCTCGGAGGTTCCACGGGGTCCTTAAGAGACCCATAAGGGGGCCTCAGGGGGCCCACACCATAGGGCGGGTGTGCCCCCTCTTGGCCGCGCCGGGGGGTGGTGTGGGGCCCCCAGGCCTCCACCGCCTCTGCCCTTTCACCTATTTATTTCCCCAAAGGCAAAAACCCTAGAGATATACCACTTTTACCTGAGAAACACCCGAGGCCGCCATCACCGTCATCCCGAGATCGGGGGGTTCTGGAGTTCTCCCCGGCACCCTGCCGGAGGGGGAAATCATCACCGGAGGGGTCTACACCACCATGCCCTCCTCCGAAGTGATGCGTGAGTAGTTCATCCCTGGACTACGGGTCCATAGCAGTAGCTAGATGGTTGTTATCTCCACTTTGTACCTCATGTTTAGATCTTGTGAGCTGCCTAACATGATCAAGATCATATTTATGTAATGCTACATGTTGTGTTTGCTGGGATCTGATGAATGTTGGATGCTATGTCTTTTGATTATCAGTCTATCATGTTATCATCATGCTCATGTTATTTATGATCTTGCATGCTCTCCATTATTAGTAGATGCTCTGGGCAAGTAGATGCTAGTAACTCCAAGAGGGAGTATTTATGCTCGATAGTGGGTTCATGCCTCCTTTGCATCTGTGCTCGAGTGACAGAAACGTGACGGATGGAGGATGTGCTGTTGCCATTAGGGAGAAAACAACAATGCTTTGTCTAAGGATGATGTTATTGTTTACATTACACACTTTGTTACTGCGATTATCTGTTGCTTGCAACTTAATACCCAACGTTTGTTCGGATGATATTCGGAGGGTGGATTATTAGTCATAGATGCAGTTGGATAACGCTCTATGTATTTTGTTGTAATGCCTGCATGAATCACATAGTAATCTTTATGTCTTACATATGCACTATGGTGCAACCTTCATTTCTGTCGATTGCCCAGCTGTAGTTTGTTCACCACACATGTTATTTATCTTTCACGGATAGACACCACTAGTGAACCGTGGACCCCGGTCCTTTTTCCTCATACTGATAAACACCTACTGCTTTCATACTGTTCGTACTATTTTCCACACCATACGTTTAACCTCTTTGTGTTCAGCAAAACCGGTGAGATTGACAATCTCACTACTTTGTTGGGATAAAGTGATTTGATTGTGTTGTGTAGGTTCCATGTTGCCGCTGAACTGGTAGTGCACCCTGCCACCTCAGCTGCATCAACCTTCAGAGATTGCTTGTCCTCCTACTGGTCTATTCAACCTTGGTTTCTTTTCTAAGGGAAAACTTGCTGTTGCACTCTTCACAACCTTTCTCTTGGGATTTACCAACGAGGGCGTCTACAGGCCATTATCGGGTCACACAGAGGACAAGATTCCATGGCAAGTTCGTGGAAGGGTTGTCACCAGGAAGCAATTGACAAATTTTAGCAAGGCTCGTTCTTTTGTCTCTTTGATTGAGCCCAAGAAAGTCTATGAAGCTCTCGAAGATCAAGATTGGCTTGAAGCCATGCATGATGAACTCAACAATTTCGAGCGCAACAAGGTTTGGAAGTTAGTGCCAAGACCCAAGGATTGCAAGAATGTTACTGGAACCAAATGGGTGTTCAAGAACAAGCAAGACAAAGATGGTATCTTCATTTGCAACAAGGCAAGATTTGTGGCCCAAGGGTTTTCTCAAGTCAAAGGTGTTGATTTCGGTGAAAATTTTGCCCCCGTAGCTCGTCTTGAATCTATTCGCATCTTACTTGCTTATGCATATCATCATAATTTCAAGCTACAACAAATGGATGTTAAGAGTTCTTTCCTAAATCGTCCCATTAATAAGTTAGTATATGTCAAGCAACTTCCGGATTTTGAGGATTCGAACCACCCCCGATTATGTCTACAAACTCGATAAAGCGCTCTATGGACTTAAACAAGTTCCATGTGTGTGGTACAAGCACCTTAAAGAGTTTCTAGTAGATCGTGGGTTTAATGTTGGTTTAATCGAGCCCAACCTCTTTACCAAGACGGTTGGAGGTGACTTGTTCATATGCCAACTTTATGTGGATGACATCATTTTTGGGTCTACTAACACTTTGAGTTTTGCAAGCTTATGACCGATAGGTTTGAGATGTCTATGATGGGAGAAATGGAGTTCTTCCTTGGATTTGAAGTGAAACAATATCATGAAGGAACCTTCATCAAACAAGGCAAGCACACTCAAGACATGCTCAAGATATTCAATATGCATGATGCCAATCCTATGAAGACTCCCATGTCCATAACCATTGACTTGAAACCCGATCCGAATGGTAAAGAGGTAGATCAAAAGGTATACCGCTCAATTATTGGCTCTTTACTTTACCTTTGTGCATCTAGATCGGATATCATGTATAGAGTAGGTAAATGTGCAAGGTTTCAAGCCTCTCCGAGGCAAAGTCATTTGGAAGAGGTTAAACGAATCTTTCAATATCTAGTTCATACCCCAAATTTTGGTCTTTGGTATCCCAGGGGTTTAAGTTTTCAGATCATTGGGTATTCGGATGCGGATTATGCGGGAGAGAAGACGGATAGGAAGTCTACATCCGGGGGTTGCCAATTCCTTGGTCGCTCCTTGGTGTCTTGGTCTTCGAAGAAGCAAAATTGCATTTCTCTCTCCACCACCGAGGCCTAGTACATCTCCGCGGCAAGTTGTTGTGCTCAATTTGTTTGGATGATGCAAACCTTGAAGGGTTATGGTATTCATTTTTACAAGCTGCCTCTTCTTTGTGACAATGAGAGTGCAATCAAGATCGCCTACAACCTCGTTCTTCATTCCAAGGCGAAGCACATTGAGATCCGTCATCATTTTATTCGGGACCATGTTGAGAAGGGTGATATTGATCTTTCATATGTATCAACCAAGGATCAACTTGAGGATATCTTCACGAAGGCCCTTGATGAACCAAGATTTCGATGTTTGCGGAATGAACTAAATGTCATCGATTCGTCCAACTTCACTTGAGACCTTGCATAAGTACCTTCACTATACGGGTCATTAGGTTTGGATGTAGGCATGGACATAGGGGGAGCATCACTCAACTCATGAGTGTACACTCCTCTTATTATGCAGAAATCAATTCTTCATTGCATATCTAGTCATTTTGTGACTCATTGTGCTTAATTTTGAGTAGTACTCTTGGACCCAAGATACATATTCTTGGTGCCAAAGTACACACTCAAACATGGTGGCCACGGCCACCAACCTCCTACTTAAGGAGTTGGTTTTATTTGGCTCTTTCACATGCATACTAGTATCCCCCTTGGAAACTTGTGCGAGTTTGGCTTTTTCCTCTTTGCATCTTGCAAATTCGCGTCAAGTACTGCATCTCGTATGACAGTTACAACTATCCAACCTATGCCTCCTTTCCCCAAAAGCTCATTTCCATCTCAATGCTCCTGTTTTTTTTAATCTTGGCGCGATGAAAATGGGTCGAGCGGAACCTCCGGTGAAACCACGGTAGCTCTGCTGCGTCTGTCCTACCGGTGCCTCACCGATACTACCGCTGGTGCGTACTTTTCTCCCAGCGGATCTGTGCCGCACCGCACCGCGTAGGCAGGGAGCGGTACCTCCGGTGTTTTTACTGGTAGTACCGCTCGCTGCGGTTCTGCGGGGATAACCCTAGGATGAGCGGGGGAAGAGATCTTTAGATCTCATTTTCCCCACTCGCCCCACCTCATCCTCCTCACAACCGCCACCGCCCCCAATCTCTCCGCTGCCAGGACGAGCTCCTCCACTGTTGGGAGGCCCCCTCCTAGCCTTGGACCGCTCCGTGGATCTTCCTCGTCCTCCAATCTTCGCCATGGATGCGGGTACATTGCTCCCTCTCTCTCGCATCTCGTTGACGGATGGAGATGCACTAGGAGCACCATGTTATTCGCATTTAGGTGTATGGAGTTGGGATTCGCGAGTACAAACCCTAGAAATTTAGGTTGTGACCACTAGGCATAAATTACTTCGATTACTAGGGTGGCTTGTTTTACCTATGCCCCTATCTCGTTGTTATCCCTCTCTATTGTTCACCCATCTTGATTTCTTTGATTTGTGCGTTGTTTAAACTTGGGCATTCTCTCTTCACCGTGCTTTTCTGTCTATCTCTTTCATAGATGCATATGGTTCAAGGGGAGTTCGTACCATGAAGATGGGTGGTCGCAAGGCAGCGCGAGTCGGTGAGATTGAGGAATCCCTGGATCCTTCTCAACCCAAGCGCAAACCAAGGTTCCCGGGTCTAGAGAACACTTTGCCCCGGACGGAGAAATCTGCCTCTCAAGTGTATGAGAGTGTCTTTTTAGCTACTCGCCGTGAGAACCCGTACAACATTGATCGAGATCGCTTGATGCCACATTTTCGGGGGACGAGACACTCGGTTTCATACCGTCTTCCAAGATCAGATTTACAATGAGATTCTCATGAGGAAGCCAAAGGACAATGTTGCTCATAAACATGCTATTAATCTTGGTCACATGGAGAGGAATCCCAACTATTTTGGTGAAGCTCTAGAGATCGTTGATGCTTTTGGTCTCCACCCCATCATGCAAGTGCAACAAGATTTTGATGAGGGTCTTGTGTGTGAGTTCTTGGCCACCGTTTACCTTGCAAATGAAACTGAGTGTCACCTCATTTGGATGACCAAAGGAGAAAATTTCAATCTCAAGTGGTCCGAAGTGGGTGTTCTTCTCGGTGGCTATCCGTATTTTGGCCCTTTTGGTAGTGGTCCCGAGTATGATAGCGAGTGGTTTCAAGTTCACTTTGCCAACGGCTCTACCATCAACAAGGATCAACTCACTCCCCTCTATCATTGGAAGAAGTTTCATTTGGGTTCACCAAGAGCCTCTACCCCACCTATGACACCATGCTTCGTATCTTTCGGGAAACAATCAACCCCAAGGCAGACAATATTGATGATATCCAAGGCTATCTCAAGAATCTCATGCTCCTTACTCATGAGAATAGGCTCTCCGGTACGAATAAAAAACTTTTTGTGCTTGAGTATATTTGGAATGAACTATGGCATGTAATTGTGAAAAGGAAGAATGCTTGCTTTGGGCCATTCATCATGAAAATCATCTTGCATGTGTGGAGTGACAAGCACCCGAAGGATCCCCTTGATGACACCAATTGGATCTCGCACACGGAGAAGAGGCTTCTTATCAAGGACCATACCGAGCCGGTTGTGCATCCCACTCTTGCTCCTCGCAAGGGCAAGGCCAAGCCATAGGTCATTATTGATGATGATGAAGAAGAAGAAGCAGGGCCCTCTCACCCTCCTCCTTTTGACAATGCTTTCGAGTGGATGGCTCGGGCTCTCAAGAAGGTGTTCCGTGTGAACAAGCAGATAGACAAGCATCATTGGAAAGTTCACTATGACAAGGAGCCCAAGCACCGCAAGTCAGCACATGCAGAAAGGATGCAGGGGAGATCGTGGAGTCTCCCATTGAACATAGCATTACTACTTGGGGCAACTGGCAAACCAAGGACTCCCGGGGAAACATCATTGAATGGTCTGATGAGGAACCTGGAGAACAAGTGACTAGCTCTCGTCGTCATGCCCGTCCTCCAAGCATGGACAACTCCTCCGAATGAACCTTGGGGCGTTAGCATCAGTCTTTCTCCTTTTTGCTATCTTGATGCCAAAGCGGGAGAGATATCTATTTAGGAGCGTTGGGCATTTTCATGGGGCTTCTCTCTCAAGACTTGCTATCTTTATGTTGCCTCTTCTTACTTGAGAGAGTCGGTTATTTGTGGACTTCATGTTTATTGTTCGTATTGTGTGAACCTCGTGATGCATGGTGTAAGACATGTGAACCTCGTGCTCTAAATTTATCGTATTTATGGGTTCCCTAGTATTTGTGTTAGCAAGTTTGCTCATTGTTATCATTTCTATCTTGCTCGGTCCATTTGACATGAAGGGAGCATATCTCTAGGGGGAGCTCCGTCCATGTTGTTGTGACCTAGTGGTGCAAATGTTTGTGTTGTCATCAATTACCAAAAAAGGGGAGAATGAAAGATCATCTTCCGTTTTTGATACTTGATGAAAACATAACTAAAGGACTAATCGTTATTTTGAGCATATGCAGGGTCTATTTTATACTTCACAATATGCCCGGTACTCTCCATAATATCCTCAATGGCATTGCAATAATTCGTCAAAGGAAAAAAGCTCAAAAGGACAAACTTGGGAAACAGTTTTTACAGATAGCGGAGGTACCGGTGAAACCACCGGTAGTTCTGCTCCCTGCTGTTTCCCAGCACAACCCCAGGCAGGGGAATCCGGTGGTGGTACCGGTGGTACCTCCGTCAAAACCCCCTTCGGGCGGCTCACGGCGAAGCCTGCAGCGGAGGCCACCGGTGGTACCGGTGGGCGGAACCTTCGGTGTTCCCATCGGTACCTCCGCCAATTCAACTGGGATGCAGCGATCGGATCACCACCGGTGGAGCTACCAATGGTGGTTCTGCTAAAATGATGCTCGGGTGCTACAACGGGAAACCATCCTTGTCTCCTTGTTTACACTTGTGATTTATCTTGTTACGTTTCGTTTTACTTCCGTTGTGTATCATATCTTGTATCACATAGGTTGATCACCTAGATGGACATCTAGAGAATCTTGTATTACTTGTTTAACCCAAACTAATAGAGAAAAGAAGAAAAATTGATAGTCAACCTATTCATCTCCCTCTAGTTGACCATAGTGCACTTTCAACTGTGCTGAGCCGCGTGCCTTACCGAGATCAGGAGTGGTGACTCGCGTTTCGTGCTCGGCACGTTCGAGACGGCGCACGAGGCCGCCCGAGGTCAGTGATGAATTCCGACGATGTCTCGACGCGCCAGCAGGCGCAAGACTAGGCGTCGCCGCCGCGCCTAGTCACCGACGAGGACCGCCGCCGCAGCCGTGCGCGTGAGCGCCGCCTCCTTGCCGCCGAGCATGACGAGTGCATCATGAAGGAGTGGCGTGCGCGGTTCCCGAAGGACATCGCTGACGAGCGCGCGTTCTGGGCGCAGCGAAAGGCGGAGCACGTTGCGCGTCGGGAGGACAAGCGCCGCCGGAAGGCCGTCGTCCATGCGCATATGGACGTCGGTGTCGGACTACGATGATCCTTGGTACGAGGATCTTTTCACCTCGTCGGATTACACCACTGCGGAGGAGGACGAGGAGTAGTTTTTAGTTTTTTATTTTTATTTTATTTAAGTTTGAACTCTGTCGCTTGAACTACAGGATGAACACGAATAATTCTCTCTATTTTTTCTTGTCTTTTTTTATCTTGTTTTGTAATTTTTCTGTGCGCAAGTGTGTTCTGCGCGCCATTTAGCGCGCCTGGAAAATCACGCGCGCATCACGCTCTATGTGTCGCGCATCTGAAAATGCCTGTGACACATTTGCGTGTTAAAAGTGACAAACACAGCTGCAAAGTCGATTTAGCGCACAAAAAATATGAAGCCACCCTTTGGAGATATATAAGAGCATCTCTAACGGTCGTAAAAAAGTAGAGTCGCGCCCAAAAACTGCCATTTTAGCACGCGCGGGACAAAAACAACGCTCCAGCAGTTGTCCAACGATAGCGCCGCGTCCAAAAAACATCCAGCACGCGATGGACGGGGCTGCAAATTCGGTGCACCAGCAACGACATGGTGCAATATTGCGCTTAGAAATCTTAGAGCATCTCCACCGGCACCCCAAAGGCCCAATGGGGGCCCGGACAAAAAAAACCGCCGCAGCGGCACCCCCCAATGGTGTCCACCGCCAAGTTTCCGCCCGGGCCCCCCAGCCCACCCGCCAAACTTGGGGGCCTGCCTGGTGGCGCCGGACATTGTCCGGTCACCCCACCCGACAGAGAGCCCCCGCCCGTCAGCGACACAAACCGCCCTGGCATGAGTTAAGGCTTCGTGCAGGAGGCCGATGCGCGTTAATGCCGCTCGCCAGTTCCCAATGCGACGGGACGCCGGCCTATAGCACGCCAGCGAGTTAAACCGGCGACACGACACGATGCTTCCGGTGTTGGGCGTTGCGCCTTCCCCATGTGAGGCATTTACGGCGTTGCCGCCCTTGGACTGAGGATAAAAGGCGCCCCTCTCCCTCGTCGTGCACATCGCCTCCCCTCCCCCTCGCGAGCGCCATGGCCAACACCTGGGAGGTCTCCGGCACCAACCTGACGAGCGGGCGCACCATCAACACGGACGGCGCATGGGAGCTCTACCGGTACGGGCTCCTCGCCCCTCCGTACTGCCGCATCCCGAAGGAGTGGCACATCTCCGACGGCGGCCTCGTCGTCCCACCGGTCCCCCGAACGGCGGAGCAAGTCCGCCGCTACATCACCAGGCGTCGTAGTTGGATGACGTCGGCAGAGCGCTGCCTCCCCGAGAACGACGACCTGTCGCGGTGGAACGCCGTCGGGCGCCGCCGCTGGTGGAATCGGGCTGGCCACACCGTGGCTAGCGAGGCAGCACGCCACGATGGGGAACGTCCTCCCGCTTCGGCTGTTGACGCTGCCGTCGCTGCGGCGCACCCCCATCGAGCAGAGGCAGAAGCGGGGAGCCCCAGGCATCGTCATCCGCGACGGTTCACGCCGCCGCACCCCTTCCCGCCGGCGCTCTCTACCTCGGGACGCCTTTTTCTCCGCCAACGGCGCCCGGATCCGCAGCCGCGCGCCATCGTCAAGGAGGAGCCGCGGGTAAGGAGGAGCCGCAGTTCTATGAGGCGGTGTACAGCCTCCCGTCACCGCTGCGCGACCTGATGGACGGTGACCGCCCCGGTCTCCTTGCTGCCATGGTCAGGTCGGTGGCCACGCTGGAGCAGGAGTCGCCGGGTTGGCTGCAGACGATACAGTCCACCGCGGTGGATGCATCCGACATCCGCAGTAGTTGCAGCAGCGTGGCCACGGCCACCTCCAGCAACCTCAACGCTCGCAACGCCCCCTCCTCCAGCGACGCCGACCCCTACTCTAGCCACGCCGGCGCCTCCTTCAAGGGGAAAGTCGCCGTGCTCGACGCCAGCGACGACGACGACGACTTCGACTGGGGCGACGACGAGTAGGGTAGGGTTAGGGTTAGGTCCGGCGGCGCATTTGCAATTTCATTCAAATTATGTAAAATGTTTCTAAATTTGAATGAAATTGCGAATTTTAATTAGGCGTGCACAAGGTGTTTGTGTTTATAACCTATAAAAGATGATCGCCGGTTGGGGGACGCCGCGGTGGCACCCGCCCACCAAAATCGTGGACACGGTTCGGCGTCCCCGTAGGGCGTTCAATTGGAGGTGCCGGACACGAATTTGATGGATGCCCGTGGAGATGCTCTTAGCACGCGAATTTTTTAGCCATCTAGAAAAATTGATATCGCCTGCGGCGCATTAAAACCGGTAAAGTGGCGCTGCGAAGTTTTCTTTAGCGCGTCAAGTTATTGCGCGTCTTTTCGAGATGCTATAAGGAGCGGACTTTGACGCGGACCGGCACAACCTGGCCTGCCGAGCACACGTGCTAACAAGCTGGCCCGCCAGCACAGGCCCAGTCCAGTTTTGTCTAGGAACTCACGTCGGGCATATTTCCCGATTCCCGAATCCCGAACCCGAAATTCCCGATCCCAAACCCGTATATCCCGAACCCGAAAATCCTGAGGGACATCTCGGGTAGCTGTTTTGAAAACCCGATTTTTTTTGGGTAATTCGGATTTTTTTTTGAGGTTTATAGCGGATCTTTATTGATCGATGACAAAAGGAATGTTTACAAAATCCGGTGGATTAACTAACCACACATTCCTACCACTGTCAAGTCCTAGAGAGCCCTTTGCTATTTCGTGTGCTTCCCAGTTAGACTCCCTGCACTCGTGGATGAACTCTACTTCTTCCAACCCCAAAACCCTTCTTGATATCTCGGCAATTACTGTACCATACCTGCCTCTACTCACCATATTGATATCTCACACCACAGTCGCACAGTCTGACGCAATTCTTACTCCCCTTAATCTCCGGTCTTCTGCCAGGGTCACACCCTCCCTGCACGCCAACGCTTCCGGTGTGCCAGGATCCGACTGCCCGTATACCACCAATACTGATGCTCCTAAGAACCCTCCATTAGCATCTCTGAAAATTGCTGCCGCGGCTCCTTTTGTACCCAGACTATTAGTAGCCCCATCAACATTACCCTTGGACCAGCCCACCGGAGGAGCTAGCCATCTCTTCACCCTTCTCCCATTTGTGATTGGTCTCGTAATGTTCTTGTCGTGGGATAATCACGGCAGACGTTACCGGGGGTAACTTATCTTGGGGCAAGACGACACTGGTGTTTGGGAGAGGGTTTAGCTCAGAGGAAAACATGATGATATGCGATCCGGTAGCCGGCAAGCAAGTCGCCGAGTCTCCGATCTCGATATATTAATCTCAACTCTCGTGTTACACTGGATACTCGATACCTAGCGATATTGCTCGAACTCTTGGGGGGCCTCTGAACCTAACCTAGGGGCCGGCTTATAAAGCATCCGGACCCCATGGCTTGCCCTCCAAGGCGCACCCTGAATCCTACCCGGACACTGCATACAAAACCCTAACTTTCCTTACCGTAACCCACAATCCGGGTTACCAGGCCTACAAACTTGGGCCTTCTAAAAGTTCCTTTATCCTTTGCCGGATCTCACGCAGTGTCCTTTGGGCCGAGTTACACCTTGGCGTTGGCCCACCGGGTTATCATCCCTCCATCAGTAGTCCCCAGAATAGCCCGGGCTTCACGGGATCCTCCTTGAAGCGCTTGCTATTCCCTGTAAAAATATCAGACGTACAAATCCAAAGAGGCCGGGTTAAGGTGCTTTGATAAACAGCTAGGCCTAACTCCAAGGTGGCCATATAGTAACTCGGCTTTCTCTAGGTCCTTCTTTACTCTTTCCGGGTCAACGCCCTGATAAGAATGTCAAAGATCCGACTTACTTTACTTGATAACTGATCCTGATATCACGGAGAAGATCTCCTCCTTATCTCTGTCCGGATATCTCGTCCAGCACTTAAAGCATATCTCATCAAATCCAGGCAGGTATCCGTTATTCCGAAATTTCCGGTTCCCGTCCGTTAGACTAGGTTTATCCGCCCGCACCTTATAAATAGGTGCCCAGGAGATAACCTAACCCCCAACGGTTCATTCCAGCTCCTCACCTTTCCTCATCTCTCGTGCTTGCGCAACACCACCACGGGAACCTCAAGCTCACCGCCGGAGCAAAACCGCCACCGGCTACGTTCATCTTCGAACCGCTCCGCGCCGCCGCCAAGCTCCGCCGCCACACCCTCGTCTGGCCCGCCGGGAGTTGCGAAGGGACATTCAGACTGCGCTATTTGCCGCCGCCGCGTGCTACTCCAATCTCCTTCAGTAAGTTCCTTGTATCCATCAATTCAACCTTGCAATTTTTCGATTTACTCTAGATTGGATCTAGGTCAACCCGCGGGCCATTTTTCCTGTCGCGCCGGATTAGGTCGCTTAGAGGCTTGCTAACTCCTCCAATAGCTTGATTAATGGTCACACACCACTCTCCTATCATCACTAATCATCAATTTCTTCGTAGAATCGTCCGCAACTTTTTCAATCTAGATCCATTTCGCCAAAATTTTCCGCGCCTGTCATTGACACCCGGAAAACCCTCTTCTTCCGGTTCTTTTGCTTGCAGTAGATACATGGGCAATCATCCGTCTTCCTCAAACACCTTTCAATACGTAAGTACCCCATAGTTTTTATAATGATGCTTGATACCCGGATAACTTGTAACCTTGCTTTGTAGAGTGATACCCGAACAATTCTTAACTTCCATGCTTTCTTGATACCACTCGCAAATACTCGGATAGCTCATGGTTTCCGAGTCTTACTTCTCGTACCTTTTTGCCTTGTGTTTTGCAGGTTGATCCCATGGCTCCCAAGAAGCAAGGGAAACCACCAGCCAAGGCTAAGACCACCAACTCCATATCCGCCAACTAGGCGCGATCCACTGTTACGAAGGCCAAGTTAGAAGAGCTGGCCGAGTTAGGGATTCTCCCTTCTCAAAAAGATATCCATTGGAGGGTGCCGGGTGATGAGACCCGGCCCACGCCTGCCGCCGACGAGGTAATCTGTGTCGTGGGATAATCACGGCAGACGTTACCGGGGGTAACTGATCTTGGGGCAAGACGACACAGGCGTTTGGGAGAGGGTTTAGCTCAGAGGAAAACATGATGCAACTCGATCTGGTAGCCGGCAATCAAGTCGCCGAATCTCCGATCTCAATATAATAACTCAACTCTCGGGTTACACGGGATGCTCGATATCAAGCGGTATTGCTAGGGTTCTTGGATCTCCCTCAACTAATCCTAGGGGGTCGGTTTATAAAGCACCCGTACCCCCTGGTTTATTCTCCAAGGCGCACCCTGGATCCTACCCAGACACGGCATACGAACCCTAACCTTCCTTTACCGTAACCCACAATCCGGGTTAATGGGCCTACAAACTTGGGCCTTCCGCAAGTTCTTTATCCTTAGCCGGATCCCGCGCAGCATCCTTTGGGCCGGGTTATACCTTGGAGTTGGCCTACCGGGTTATTATCCCTCCATCAGTAGTCCCCAGAATAGATTGGGCTTCACGGATCCTTCCCTGAAGCGCTTGCTATTCCCTGTAAGAATATCAAACACACAAGTATATGGAGGCCGGGTCAAGGTGCTTTTATAGTTAGCTAGGCCTTACTCCATGGTGGCCATATAGTAACCCGGTTTTTTCCCAAACACCTGGCTTAATTTTCCAGGTCTAAGCCCCAATAAAAAATGTCAAGATTCTATACTCGATAATTGACCCTGATATCACGGGGTGAATCTCCTTCTCTTTTTCGTCCAGATACCTTGCTTAATATTTGGAGCATTTCTCGTAGAATCCGCGCGGATAACCATTCCCCCTAATTTCCGGCTTCCGGCCGTTGAGATAAGATCACCCTTGCCTTATAAATAGCGTTCAGGGGATGACCTAGAGCCCAACGCCTCATTCCATCCTCTCCTTTCCTTCTTCGCTCCTTGCACCTTCGTAACACCACCGTAGGAGTTTCGTGCTCGCCGCCGGTGCAAAGCCATCACCGGCCGCATCCGCTTTCAAGCCATCCCGCGCTGTCGCCAAACTTTACCGCTGCGCGCTCACCCCACTCTCCAAGAATCGCAGAAGGACGCTCGAGCCACGCCGTCCACCATCGTCGCAATAAACTCCAAGATCTCCCAGTAAGTTCCTTGTATTTGTTTAATTTAGCCTCGCAATTTCTCGATTCATCCCAGATTGAATCTAGGTCAACCTGTTGGCCGTTTTCTCCGTCACACCAAATTTAGACGGCTTAGATGCTCACTAACTTCTTCAACAACCTGTTTGATGATCACACATCACCCTCCTACCATTATTAATCACCAATCTCTTCGAAAAATCGTTCGCAAGTTTTCCAATCTAGATCTATTTCACCTCAATCTTCCGCTCTTAATATTGACACCCGGAAAATCCTCCTTTTCCGGTTATTTTGCTTGCAGTAGATACATGGGCAACCATCCGTCTTCCCAAAAAACTTTTCCATACGTAAGTGACCAATAATCTTCATGGTTATACTTAATACCCGGATACCTCGCAATCTCCACTTCATGGTGTGATACCCGGATAGTTCTTAGTTTTCACGCGTTCCTGATACCTCAATACTTCCGAGTCTTATTTCCTGTACCTCTTTTTCTTGTGTTTTGCAGGTCGATCCCATGGCTCCCAAAAGGCAAGGGAAGCAGCCGGCCCAGGCGAAGACAGCCCAATCCATATCCGCCAATTGGGGGCGATCTACCGCCACCAAGGCCAAACTGGAAGAATTGGCCGAGTTAGGGGTTCTTCCCCCTCAGAAGGACATTCACTGGAGAGCGCCGGGTGACGAGACCCGGCCTACTCCCACCGACGACGAGGTAATCTGCTTTGTAGAGCACGTGACCCGTGGATTCCGCCCTCCGGGTCACCCTTTCATTCGCGAAGTCCTGAGCCACTACGGCCTCCGGGTATTCGACATAGGGCCTAACTCTATGTTGAATATTACCCACTTCATTGTCCTATCCGAGTCATACTTGTGCACTCCGCCGAGTTTGACTCTCTTCATTGAACTGTTCCAATGCAAGCCGTGCCGCGAAAGCAGCGACGGAGCACTTCTCACATGCGGCGGGGTATCCATCCAACGCCGTAAAAACTCCCCAATGCCAACCCTCAATCTGAACTCCCATGTCAAGCACTGGCAATTATCCTTCTTCTACTGCCATGACACTTCTCCACCCGGTGAGAAGAGACTGTCGGGTTACTCGGAGGGCCTCCTCGAGCCTTCCGAGTCTTTCAATGCCTTTGCCCCCGACTCAGACAGGGAGGTGATCCTTCCCTTGTTAGCCAAAATAGCCATCCTCTCAGCCCAAGGCCTCCTTGGGCTCAATTTAGTGAAAACATGGGTTGATTTTCGAATCCAACCCAATTCCATCCGCACCAAATTAATGTGCGAGTACTCGGGGCATACCACGGATGCACTCCGATATTCCACCAAGAGCTTCGCGGCCGGCGACACCAACAAGACCATCAAGGGCTTCTTGACAGAGAAGCTAGAGGTGATAAAGAACATCGCCGGGTTGCCCCCATTTACCCGGGAAAACCCGGCTCCAGCGGTAATATCCGATATTCATAACTTTTTTTCACACTTTGACTTGATACAGCTTCTATCCCTTAATTCCATCCTTTTGTCTTAGGCTGATGAGCCCTTCTGGAGAGTGGAACCCTCCCCCCCTTCCAGAAACCCGGAAGAGGAGGACGAGTCGGCCGACGATAGTGAAGGTACTTACCCGGAACTTGTATTATTTTCACTTGCATCATTTTCCTCCCATTTAACTTTTTCCCACGGACGCACCCTCGTTTCGCAGGGGTGGAGGACGAAGGTGAGAACAATGAGGATGACCCGGAGGCTACCGAATCTGACCCAGAGGCAACAGTTGGAGCCAAGAGGAAGACCAGAGGGGCAGTGTCCAAGGTTCCTTTCTCCTCGTTATCCTCTGAACCTTACTCCTTTGACGCCATGCGACGACTTAACCATCAATTATCGAACTCGTCGTACTTGAAGGATTCTCTTCTAGCCAAGCACAGAGTAACTCGGAGCTCCCCGGGTGATGATCCCCTTAACCCGGGCATCTCTACCTCCTCCGTCCATCGTGGCAGTGCTCCTCCGTCTCGTCCTTCCGACTCTCCTCGACGCCACCCTTCTCCTAACCATCCACGTGCCGGGCAATTCCGGGTTCCGTTAGTGGTCCCTGTGGCGACTTCGTCTGCTTCCAGCGGCGAGCTCCCGCCAGACTACACCGTGAATGTCGGGTAAGTTTTTTTGCTATATGACTTCTTTTGATGCCTGACAATTTTCAATCACCACTGCTAACCGCCTCCTCTCATCTTTCTTTTAGCACTCAAGTCATCGTCAGTGACCCGGAGAATGTAGAGACGGATAACCAAGGGACAGAGGGGCCGACTGAAAACGTAGATGCCGCGACTGGTGGTGACACTGAGAATAACCAGGAACAAGGTCCCTTGGGCGATCCACTTCACCGAGCCACCGGGTCTCCTTCCTCGTCGGAACCAGTGGACGAGGAGATCGAGGTTCTGGATACGAGGATGGGTTCTCCCAACCCGGATACTCAAACCATCCGGGTCTCGACCCCACGGGCGGGGAGAGCTCCCCCACCAGGCGATCAGGCTACCGGTTCTTCCGGTGCCCAGCCCGAGGACCTGACGTTTACCCAGATGCTCGAAACCCTGCGCACCTTGAGGGCTAATGAAGAAAACATTTTGGGGGCTTTAATAGCCAAACACGAGGTAAATCCGACTAACGCTGCTTGTGTCCTTATCCAGTCCCCAAGTTCCGAGTGAATTGATTCATAATTTGCTTGGGACTTTATGATACAAGCGACTGATAACTTGCCCCTTTATCCGGCTAATCCTTCGTTGCGTCCATGCAGTCCTTCGTGACTCGATCTGAGGAGAAACTGGCAGATGCCACCAAGCTCATTGAAAAGGAGGTGGTTCTGCGTGAAGCAGCCGAGGCTGAGGCCAGGAGGAATAGGATGATAATGAGGAAGTACAGGAAAAGGGCTCACAAAGCAGAAGATGATTTAACAAGCCTTTCTGTCCAAATTGCTGACACGTATCGTGCTTTGCTTGGTACGTTTCTTCCTCCGGGTTATCCTTTTGATAAATAGCCAGAATTTTCCCGACTCATGTTTCCATTCCTTCAGGCCCGGACGAATTGATGCCGGATGAGGATGACATTGCCAGGCTGAAAACTATCTAGAGCGTTATCCGGCAGCTATGCGCCGGAACCAAATGGATCCTTCAGGAATTACGGTGGCCGGGTAAGGGGCATGTCGATCTGAAGAGAATGCTGGATGCCTTCTCCACTATCCCCGAGTGGATTTGGCACTGGAAACGCTCGTCTTGCCGGGTTGGAGTAACCCGGGGGCTCGCGCTTGCTAAGGCTTATTTCCCTAAGCTCGAGCTAGTGAAGCTTATGGGCGGCTTGCCAGAGTTCAAGCTTGATGGATCCAAGGTCTCAGTGAAGGATTTTCAGGCCGTCCAGAAGGAGGTCCGTTACCCGGCCAGCGTGATTGCTGACGACCTGGATGTTGATTCCCTCGTTCCTGCATATGATGCTGCTGGTGAAGCGGTTAAGTCGGATCTTCCCGAGCCGTATGATATGCTGGCTCGGTGGAAGGAGGAAGCTGCTAAGTTGAGGGCGGAGGCTGCCAAAAAGCAAGCTGAAGCCGGTTCTGCACCCGCTACCTCAACACCAGTCGTTCCACCTCCTGCGCGGGCTGGTACTACTGATCCGGGTGCTGCTGCTACCACCAGTGATGGCAAGGGCAAGGCCAAGATGGACGCCGAGTGATATCTGATATTTAATGCCTCTTCTTATGCGTCAGTCGGCCAATGTGCTGTTTAAACAATTATATTTTGGGTGGTGCGCCTGTGCACCTTTGATATCTTTTCACCGGGATTTTGTAATGTACGCTAAGGTCTTGATATACTCTATGCCTCTTCTGGCCTTTTTAAATTTATCCATTTTTGAACTCATCTGCTCTCGATATCCGGCTTTCTTTATTGTTCCTTTTATGAAACTCGGTTTCCGGGTCTCATGGGTGTTGACAAGCGGACTTGCTGCTAAGTCCCCAAGCCCCCAAGACTCGGATTTCTGGATTTTTGAGCTTTAACAATCAAACAATTTTTCTCGTTTTCGAGATCCCGAGCCCCCAAGACCCGGATTCCGAGTCTAGGAAACGTGATCTTTCAAGGAGAACGCATTTGTTTGCTGCTAGGTCCAAAAAGCCCAGAGCCGTTTCACATAGGTTTTGAAGTTATGCTTAATAATCGTTGAGTTTCTGGCTATCAGCCCTGTACTCTGCATAACTTGTGGTTTAGATGACCCTTTTGACTCTCTGATACTATAAGCCGGCTTTCGCATGGATATCATGTTGTTACATCTGTACGAAACAGGGTCAACCAAGTCCCATTGGGCTTCATGGCTGATTGTAATCGTAAGCGAGCAAATCATGCCATTTTAGTGCGAGTCACATCGAGCTTAAGTAAGAAAAGTCAAGAAAATTTGGCTCCTTTGTCCGGTTATAAGATTGTAGCCGTACTCGTTTGCGAGTAACCGGCCCTTATATCATAGGCATCAAGGCCGGGTCTTTGAGTTTTCAACTGTGCTATTCAAGCAATCAGCCCCCAAGACCTATATATGTACGCGACGTGCTGAGAGTGAAGAACATGATAATAACCACCTCTTTACTTGATATGAAAAAGTGAGGGCAGCAAGCCGCCTCATTAAAAACCCATCCAGTCCCCAAGGGTACCCTGGATAGGAAAAGAGTACGTCTGAAACCTGCTGCCTGTTACACCGTGCAATTCCACTTGCCACTATAATCTTTACTAAGTATAATACGGACGTAGCTGCACCACGTTCCATGGTCTGTCTCTTTCTTGCATAGATGAAGTGGTATGAGCGGTGTCATTAACTGTAGCCGACTCTTCCCTTGCATCTACCAAGTAATATGATCCGTTATGCAGATTCCGGCTTATGATAAACGGTCCTTCCCATGGCGGTGATAATTTGTGTTTTCCTTCGTTTGACTGTACCAGGCGCAGAACCAGGTCTCCTTCCTGGAAGACCCGGGTTTTCACACGCCGGCTATGATACCTCTGTAAACCTTGCTGATAAATGGCTGATCTCTCCAGGGCTTGTTCCCTTTGTTCTTCTAACATATCTACGGCATCCTGCCGGGTCTTTTCGTTCTCCACTTCGACGTAAGCTGATATTCGTGGTGAATCATGAATAATATCACTCGGTAGTACTGCCTCCGCGCCATAGACCATGAAGAAGGGTGTCATTTGAGTGGACCTGTTAGGTGTAGTGTTGATGCCCCAAACCACAGAAGGAAGTTCTTCGACCCATGCGCCAGCGGCCCTGATACAAGGGACTCGCAATCGTGGTTTTAATCCGCGAAGCAATTCTTGGTTTGCCCTCTCCACTTGTCCATTGGCCTGCGGATGAGCCACTGATGCAACATCAAGCCGGATTCCATTGTTGCCACAGAACTTCTCCATCTCACCAAGGGACATGTTGGTTCCATTGTCGGTAATTATGCTGTGGGGATACCCGAACCGGTAGATAACCTTTTTCAAGAACTTGACTGCTGTAGCTGCTTCACAATTAGTAACTGGCATAACCTCAACCCACTTGGTGAACTTGTCAATAGCCACCAAAAGATGTGTCTTCTTGCATGGTGACATATGAAAGGGGCCAACCATATCCATCCCCCAGACAGCGAACGGCCAAGTTAACGGGATGGTCCGTAATTCCATAGCCGGCACATGGGTTTGGCGAGCGTACCTTTGACATCCGTCACACCTTGCTACTAATCTTTCCGCATCCGCTAGAGCCGTCAGCCAGAAAAATCCGTGTCGATAAGCCTTTGCCACAAGGGATCTTGTGGATGCATGATGCCCGCAATCGCCTTCATGGATTTCCTTGAGAATCTGTCGGCCTTCTTCTGGTGCTACGCAGCGCAAAAAGACTCCTGCTGCACTTCTCTTGTACAACTCCCCATTAATGATAGAATACCCCTTTGCTCTCCGCAAAATTTGCCTTGCTAACACCTCCTGTTGTGGTAACTCGCCTCGTGACAGGTAGGCCAAAAACGGTTCTGTCCACTCGGGAATAGCGCGTATAGTGGCCACGAGCTCCGTATCCGGGTCTTTACTTGTCAGTTCCTCCTCAGACTCGATTTTAACCGATGGTCGCCATAATTCGTCCAGGAACACGTTAGGTGGAACCGGCTCTCTGCGTGAGCCGAGTCTAGCAAGGGCGTCTGCTGCTTCATTCTTTCTTCTGTCTATATGCTTCACCTCATACCCGGAAAAGCATCCTGCAACCCTATCAACCTCCCTGCGGTATGCTGCCATGGTTGCATCCTTTCTATCCCAAGTTCCTGACACCTGCTGTACCACAAGGTCCGAATCTCCGAAGCATCGTATCCTCTTGATGTTCATCTCCTTGGCTACCTTCAAGCCATGCAATAGGGCCTCGTACTCGGCCACGTTGTTGGAACAGTCAAAGTGAATTTGTAGTACGTGACTTAATTTATCTCCTTTGGGTGACGTTAGCACCACTCCAGCTCCTGATCCCTCGTATTGCTTAGATCCATCGAAGTGCATGGTCCATGACTCGGAGTTTGGAACCGTTGTAGTCATGCCTGTATGTGTCCAGTCATTAACGAAATCAATTAAAGCCTGAGATTTGATTGCTGGCCTGGGCTCGTAACTGATGTGATAATCCCCCATTTCTATTGCCCATTTGGCTATTCTTCCAGTCGCATCCGAGTTCCTGATGATATCCGACATTGGTATTGAGCTAACCACCGTTATGGGGTGTTCCTGGAAATACGGCTTCAATTTCCGGCTGGCCATAAAGACCCCGAAAACCAGCTTTTGCCAATGCGGATAGCGCTGCTTTGCTTCCGACAATACTTCACTGACATAATAAACCGGCCTCTGAACTGGATAATCTTTCCCATCTTCTTTACGCTCCACGACCACTACTGCACTGACGGCTCGGGGGCCTGCTTCCACGTACAGCAACATAGGCTCTTTAGGACCCGGGGCCGCTAGTACTGGTGCTTCGGATAACTGCTTTTTTAGTGCCTCGAACGCCTCATCCGCCTCCTGATCCCATACGAATTTGTCTGACTTTCTCAAGAGCCGGTACAAGGGTATTGCCTTTTCTCCGAGTCTTGATATGAATCGGCTCAAGGCTGCCACGCAGCCCGTGAGTTTTTGAACGTGCTTCAAATTTTCCGGCTTTTTCAAATTTTCGATAGCTTTGATTTTATCCGGGTTTGCTTCAATTCCTCTCTCGGAGACGATAAAGCCGAGTAATTTCCCGGCTGGAACTCCAAACACGCACTTTGTCGGGTTAAGCTTCATCTGGTACCTTCTTAAATTCTTGAACGTTTCCTTTAGATCATCGATAAACGTCTCTGCCTTCCTAGTTTTGATAACCACATCATCCACATAAGCATGGACATTACGTCCGATTTGGTCTTCGAAGCACTTCTGAATACACCGTTGATAAGTTGCGCCAGCGTTCTTCAATCCAAACGTCATGGTTTTATAGCAAAAGGCCCCAAAAGGGGTTATAAACGATGTTTTCTCCCAATCCTCCCTCTTGAGCTTAATCTGATGATACCCGGAATATGCGTCCAGAAAGCATAATAGGTCACTTCCAGCTACTGCGTCTATAATCTGATCTATCCTTGGTAGTGCGAACGGATCCTTTGGGCAATGCTTGTTGAGACTCGTAAAATCAATGCACATCCTCCACTCATTGGTCTTTTTCATCACTAGAACTGGGTTTGCTAACCAATCCGGGTGAAATACTTCCATGATAAAGCCGGCTGCCAATAGCCGAGCGATCTCTTCGCCTATAGCCTTCCTTCTTTCCTCATTCATTTTCCTCAAGCCCTGCTTCACGGGCCTGGACTTGGGATCTACATGCAAACTGTGCTCGGCCAGCTCTGTAGGGATACCCGGCATGTCGCTAGGTGTCCAGGCGAACACGTCTGCATTTGAACGAATAAACTCCACAAGTGCCTTCTCCTGCTCTTTTCCCAAATTAGACCCTATGGTAAATTGCTTAGTGGAATCACCTTCGACAAAATCTATCTTCTTGGTGTCTTGTGCTGCCTTGAACTTTGCTCTCTCGTCCTCAGTATTCGGCTTTTTCAGGGCTGTTCTATCATCCGGATTTACTTGAGACCGGTAATATTCGAGTTCTTCCTTTCTGCACGCTTGCTCGGCCATTACTGAATCTCCTTCGTCACACTCAGCCGCTATATCCCGGTTCCCATGTATGGTGATGGTCCGTTTAGGACCCGGGATCTTTAGCTGCAAATACACATAACACGGCCTAGCCATGAATTTAGCATAAGCCGGTCTTCCAAACAGCGCGTGGTAAGGACTGCGCAATTTGACCACCTCGAACGTGAGCCACTCAACTCGATAATTATCCGTCGATTCTCCGAAAGCAACCTCCAAGGTGATCTTTCCCTCGGGGCTCGCCGAGTGACCCGGCACGATCCCATGAAAGACTGTCGAACTTTTCTGTAGCTGGGACTCTTTGAGACTCATGCGTAAGAAGGTTTCCCAATAAAGGATGTTGATGCTACTTCCACCGTCCATCAGGACCCTTTTCAGTTCGTAACCATTAACCTGTGGCGCAACCACCAATGCCAAGACTCCTGGGCACTCTATTCTTTCCGGGTGATCTCTTCTGCTCCACGTTACCTCTTGTTCCGCCCATCTCAGGTATCCCGGCACGGCCGAGGAAACCGAGTTTACCGCTTGCTTTAATGTCTCTTTGTTCCTGCTAGAAGTTCCTGTAGTATGCACATGATATTGTCCCTTTAAATCAGGCGTACGTACCATACCGATGAAGATGTTGATCTGGCCGATCGTCACAGTAGATCCGGACTCGAGGTGATCCAACTCTGGCCCCCAGCCGGAATCGTCCACCATCTTTTCTCCTTTGTGGCCGATGTAGATCTCGCCGATGACAAGATTCTCCATGTTCTTCTGAGCTTCTCCCGTGATGTAAACACCTTTGGACGCAGGCCCCACGGTGGGCGCCAACTGTCGTGGGATAATCACGGCAGACGTTACCGGGGGTAACTAATCTTGGGGCAAGACGACACAGGCGTTTGGGAGAGGGTTTAGCTCAGAGGAAAACATGATGCAACTCGATCTGGTAGCCGGCAATCAAGTCGCCGAATCTCCGATCTCAATATAATAACTCAACTCTCGGGTTACACGGGATGCTCGATATCAAGCGGTATTGCTAGGGTTCTTGGATCTCCCTCAACTAATCCTAGGGGGTCGGTTTATAAAGCACCCGTACCCCCTGGTTTATTCTCCAAGGCGCACCCTCGATCCTACCCGGACACGGCATACGAACCCTAACCTTCCTTTACCGTAACCCACAATCCGGGTTAATGGGCCTACAAACTTGGGCCTTCCGCAAGTTCTTTATCCTTAGCCGGATCCCGCGCAGCATCCTTTGGGCCGGGTTATACCTTGGAGTTGGCCTACCGGGTTATTATCCCTCCATCAATCTGCTTCGTCGAACACGTGACCCGGGGGTTCCGTCCTCCGGGTCACCCCTTCTTTCGAGATGTTCTGAGCCACTATGGCCTCCGGGTATTTGACATAGGGCCTAACTCTATGTTGAATATTACCCATTTCATTGTTTTATCTGAGTCATACTTGTGCACTCCGCCAAGTTTGGCTCTCTTTATCGAACTCTTCCAGTGCAAGCCGTGCCGCGAAAGCGGTGACGGAGCACTTCTCGCTTGCGGCGGGGTATCCATCCAACGCCGTAAGAACTCACCAATGCCAACCCTTAATCTGAATTCCCACGTTAAACACTAGCAATTATCCTTCTTTTACTGCCACGACACCTCCCCACCCGGCGAGGAGAAACTGCCGGGTTACTCGGAGGGCCTCCTCGACATTTCCGAGAAATTCAACGCTTTCGCCCCTGACTCGGACAGGGAGGCCATCCAGCCCCTTCTCTCGAAAATATCTGTCTTATCCGCCCAAGGTCTCCTTGGGCTCAATCTGGTCAAGACATGGGTGGATTTCCGGATCCAGCCCAACTCTATTCGCACTAAGCTGATGTGCGATTACTCGGGGCACACCACGGATGCGCTCCGATACTCCACCAAGAACTACGCAGCCGGCGACACCAACAAGACCATCAAGGGATTCTTGACGGAGAAGTTGGAGGTGATCAAGAACATCGCCGGGTTACCGCCGTTCACCCGGGAGAATCCGGCTCCATCGGTGAGACCTAATACTTGTAGGCCTATTCTCACGCTCAACTTGACTCAGCCACTAATTCTTGCGTCCATGCTTTTATCTCAGGCTGACGACCCTTTCTGGAGCGTCGAGACCTCTCCTACTACCGGAGACCCGGAAGAAGAAGACGACCGGCTGACAAAGATGAGGGTATTTATCCGAATCTTGTATCATCTTCACTTGCATAAATTTCCTCTCATTTAACTTTTTCCATCGATACATACTCGGCTTGCAGGGCTGGAGGACGAAGACGTGAAGGATGAGGAGGACCCGGAGGCCACCGAATCTGATCAATAAATAACAGTCGGGGCCAAGAGGAAGGCCAGAGGAGTGGTGTCCAAGGTTCCTTATTCCACCATGTCTTCCGAACCCTACTCTTTTGATAACATGCACAGACTTAACCAACAACTATCCAACTCATCGCACTTGAAGGACTCTCTCCCGACCAAGCGTAGTGTGACCCGGAGTTCACCGGGCGATGATCCCCTAAACCCGGGTATCTCCACCTCACCAAACCGCCGGGCCGGTACTCCTCCTCCTCGCCCCTCCAAATCTCCTCGGCGTCACCCCTCCCCCAACCATCCTTTGGCCGGGCAGCTCAGGGTTCCACTATCAGCTCCTATGACAATCTCATCGGCTTCCAGCAGTGAACTCCCGGCGGATTACGCTGTGAACACCGGGTAAGTCTCCGCTGTATGATATCCCTTCGCACTCGATTATTTTCATCCGCTATTGTTGACTATTCCTCTCTTTTCCTTAGCGCCCAAGTCACGACTAGTGACCCGGAGAACATGGAGACGGATAACCGGGAGACGGAGGGGCCGACTGATAACATGGACGCCGCGACCGGCGGTGACGCTGAGAACAACCAGGAACAAGGCCCCTTGGGCGATCCAGTTCACCAGGCCGCCGGGTCTCCAGAGTCATCCGAAGCAGTGGACGACGAGATCGAGGTCCTGGACACGAGGATGGGTTCTCCAAACCAGGATACCCAGACAGTCCGGGTCTCGACCGCAAAGTCGGGGAAAGTTCGCCGACCAAGCGACCAAGCTGCCGGCTCTTCTGGTGTCCGACCCGAAGACATGACGTTTGCCCAGATGCTCGATGCCCTGCACACCTTGAGGGCTGATGAAGAAAATATCTCGGAAGCTTTAATAGCCAAACACGAGGTAAACCCGAATAATATTGCTTGTGTCCTTATCTAGTCCCCAAGTTCCGAGTGAATTGATTGATAATTTTCTTGGAACTTTACGGTATAACCGACTGATAGCCTGCTTTTTACCCGGCTAATCCTTCCTTGCGTCCGTGCAGTCCTTCGTGACCCAATCTGAGAAGAAATTGGCAAAGGCCACCAAGCTCATTGAGAAGGAGGTGGCTCTGCGTGAGGCGGCCGAAGCTGAGGCCAGGAGGAGTGGGAAGATCACGAGGACTTTGATACACCTCCTCGTGAATTGCTTTCCTCCGAGCTGTCCAAATGGCCCATAGTGTGATCAGCAGTTTAACAAACTCCGTATGCGGCAGTGAGTCGATCATGGAGAATAACCAGTTCTGCGCATCCGGGTATGAACAGTTAAGTGCATGCTCATATATTTCCTCGCCAACTAACACCCAAACACACCTGGCCATGTTGCATTCCAACAAACTGTGGCGCCAATTGTCTAGGGGGACCCCACAGATGAGACACTCAGCTTCCGTTGACATTTTCCTATGGCAGCGAACCTCAGCAGTAGGGATGCTTTGTTTTGCAAGTCTCCAAGCAAACACACGAACTTTCCCCGGGACCTTGGTCTTCCATAACTTCTTCCAAGTTCCCTCGTTCGAGTTTGACGACCCAACTGCATGATCCACCCAATCTTCTCTTCTTATTTTGGTAGCAATAACCATCCGATATGCTGACCGTACCGAAAAAACCACGCATTTCTCATAGTGCCATGCCCACGAGTCAGCCATAGGGGTAGTGCTGATAGGGATCGTGCTGATCACTTCAACATCCAACGGGCGTAAAACCTCCTCTAGCACCATCATATTCCATGTTGCCGATGATGAGTCAATTAACACGTGAACTTTAGTAGGAGCATCCCGTCCCGGAGTAGTAAACGGCCGTGAACAAACGTCCCGGGGAATCCAATTATGAGGCCTAATATTGGTCCACCTCCCGTCTCCAATTCTTCGGATTAGCCCATGTTTTAGAATCTCTCTCCCATCCAAAATAGATCTCCAAATTTGTGATGGTTTAGTTCCGAGCCTAGCTTCCAGGAATTCCGTATTAGGGAAATAGACTGCCTTAAGAATTTTGGCACTAAGAGAGGACGGGTTCTCCAAAATTCGCCATCCTTGCTTTGCCAATAGAGCAAGGTTAAATAACTCCATGTCCCTAAAACCCAAACCTCCCAGATGCTTTTGCTGACACATATCTTCCCATGATACCCAAGCGGTCTTTCTTTTGCCCTCCTTGCTCCCCCACCAAAACCTTCTCATCAGTGAATTCAAATGTTCGCACAAACCTTTTTGGCAATCTAAAGCAAGACATCGAGTATGTTGGTAGCGCTTGCGCCACTGATTTAATCAGCACTTCCTTGCCACCCACCGACAAACACTGCTCCAACCATCCTTGCACTCTCTTCCAAACACGATCTTTTAGGAATTTGAATGCTCCACCCTTCGACCGCCCCACATCTGAAGGCATGCCCAGGTACTTCTCATTCAGAGTGTCAACAGTCACATGTAGGATATTTTTTAGTTGCTCCCTTACCCCACTCGGGCACGAATTGCTAAAGTAAATCGAGGACTTGGAGAGATTTACTCGTTGGCACGACGCCCTGCAATATATCTCAATGATCTGATTCACCTCCTCCGCTGCCTCTATGTTGGCCTTGAGAAAAAAAAAGCTATCGTCTGCAAACAATAGATGGCTCACCTCCGGTGCCGTAGGAGCAACTCTTAACCCGAGGTTGATCGTATCTCTGCTTCTGTATTTCATTAGACAGGAAAAACCTTCTGCTACGAGGAGGAATAAATATGGCGATATTGGGTCGCCCTGTCGTATTCCACGGGTCGGTTTAAATTCATCCAGCTGATCTCCATTGAATAGAACTAAGAAAGAAACAGTTCTTACACACTTCATAACCGACGAAACTCAAACAACACCAAAACCCAATTTCAGCATAATCTTCTCCAAATACTCCCACTCCACCCTATCATATGCCTTCATCATATCCAATTTTAGCGCACACGCTCTATTTAGCTTTGCTTTATTGGTTTTCATAAAGTGTAAGATCTCATACGCTGATATGATATTATCCGTAATCAGTCTTCCAGGAACGAAAGCTGATTGTTCTTCAGAAATAATCTCCGATAGTACCTTCTTTAATCTGTTGGCTAGAACCTTGGATGCAATCTTATACAGTACATTGCATAGGCTGATTGGTCTGTACTGGCTCAATAGTGAAGGGTTAGTAATTTTGGGAATAAGAACAATGAAAGTTTTATTCAATACCTCCACACTGTCCTCCCCTCTTAAAATGCGGAGAACAATCATAGTCACCTCCCTTCCGCATACACTCCAATGTTTCTGAAAAAATGCGCCGGGAAACCATCGGGTCCCGGGGCCTTTGTAGGAAACATTTGGAACAACGCATTTTTTACCTCCTCCTCCTTATACTCCTTGGATAACTCGATGTTCATGGCATCCGTCACCTTGCATGGCACCACATCCAGAACCGCATCCACCTGTGCACAGCCCTCGGATTGGTACAGGAAGTCATAGAAATCCCTCGTCATGCTCATCATCTTCCCTTTATCTTCAGTCACTGTGCATCTTCTTTAGTCAGTCTCGAAATTTTGTTCTTCTTTTTTCGGTGAGTGGCCTTCTGATGGAAGAAACGGGTATTTTTGTCTCCTTCTTGCAGCCACTGTACTCTCGCCCTCTGCCTCCACATGACCTCCTCACGGTGATACAATTCAGCATGCCTACCTTGTGTTTTGATTTCCTCATATGAGGGGCCAACACGCCCCGGAGCCGAGCAAAGAATTTGGATCCTCCTTTTCAGCTCCCTTATCTCCCGTGCCACATTACCAAAAACTGACCCACTCCACGTAGTCATCTCTTTGCTCATCCGGTCCAATTTTTGGAAGATCTCCAAAGAATTATTGGCTCGAGTGTCCTCCCATCTATCCTTGACAAAATTTGCAAAGGATTCATGTTCTTCCCACATCTTTTCATATCTAAAGAGCTTCGGAAGCCAGTCCCTCCTTTGTGGACTATCACAATCCATCACCACAAAAAGAGGTACATGATCAGACTTAACGGCATGCATATGTCGTACTGCGGCCATGGGAAACGCCTCCATCCATGCTGGCGTTGCTAGTGCCCTATCGAGCCTAGCTCGCGTGTAGCTCCCTCCTGCTACACGTTTTTCGAATGTCCAGTTTGTGCCCGTGTAACCGAGTTCTACTAGCTCGCATACATGAACTGCCTCCCGAAAGCCCAACATCGATCTCTCCTCCCTTCTTCCTATCCCCCAGTGTTCCTCTCTTCTCAGCACCTCATTGAAATATCCCATGCAGAGCCATGGGAGGCTAGATTCTGGTTTAATGAATTTCATTAGATCCCACGTCTTGTGTCTCATATTACGTTGAGCTTCTCCGTACACACAGGTAATCCTCCACGGAGAGCAATCTGCCATACGGATCTCGCCATCAATATGGTAACGAGAATAGCGCAACAATGTGAAATCAACACCACTCTTCCAAAAAATATCCAAACCACCACTTCTTCCACTGCTACTAACCGCAAAACACCCATCATAGTCTAATGAACGAGTCAGACCCTCCACATGATGCTTTGATACTTGAGTCTCAACTATACATAAAATGGAGGGGGCAAAATCCCGCGCAAAACTGCGGAGTTCACGAACTGTCGCGTCATTGCCAGTTCCGCGACAGTTCCATATCCAGCAACTCATTGTGCCCGGCTGTCACCCTCGAGGGATGCCGCCGATGTGCTATTCTTTGAATCTTCCGTGCCCGTCTCCGTAACCTTCTTGGGTTTCTTCTTTTTCCTAGCCACATTTTCCGGCGATGGTGGAGGAACTAAAGGCCACTCCGCTACCACCAAACTCCTCTCCGTGACAACACTAGCTTTCTCATCTCCCGAACCCATACCTTCAGTGTTGAAATCAAGCCTCTTATTTGGTGTTCTAACAATACCTCCTTCCCTTTCCTCAGGTTCTTCCTCCATCAGGTCATGTGGTTTCTTCAGAGGGCTCGATGCCGTGTCCTCCAAGTCTTCCTCGGGCTCCATCTCACTGGAAGCTCTTTTACGCTGCTCATAGCCTGTACGGCCTCCCCTACCCCTTCCTCCAAATCTACTCATCATTGGAGCCCTTGACATAAATTGCCCCGGCCCCTGGTTCCTCCGCTTGGCTAACATCCACTTGCCATACTGGAGTGTTTTTTCATCATGAACACCATCGCCACATTATTCCATGTCATGTCCCATTATCCCACATACATCACAGAAGAAACCCACCTTCTCGTATTTCACATGCAATAACACACGTTCAGCTCCACTAACATTCAGGGGGTAAACCGTATGAGTGGAGCACTCACATCAATGCTCGCTCGCACTCTGACATAGTCCCCTTCGAACCATCATGGTGGGTTCATCTCCATGCTACGTACCTTGCCGATTCTGCGCGCTAACTGATCCACAATTGGTTGCGAGCGATATAATTCTGGAATAGAGTGTATCTGCGCCCACACCAATGTCCTATCAAGTTTAACCTCTGACGGATGTCTCAGTCCATCAAATTCCGCAATCACATCACTTGTTTCTTGAATAACCACGGACCTTGGTTGATCACCTTATTCCAGTCCCCCAAACAAAAGAATTTGAACGTGAACAAGTGATCATCAACCTCCCTCAGCTCTGGTTCATATGCTAAACCCAAACTCCACGTAGAGTTTCGAAAACTGACGCGGAATTTACCGCTTTCCGAGTCTGGACCCTCGCCACGGCCAGCCAGCGTGCTTCTTTTTTCAGATCTTGGAGTGCTTGATCCCCGATGAAAACATCATCCAATTCCCCTTCGCGTAGCTCGAGATTCTCTAAAGCCCTAGCCAGGGCTTCATCACCATCACCTTTGCTTGCTCTTCCGCCTGCGGTTTCGCCCGATCTCGACATTGTCTCGTCGCCGAAACCTATCTCCCTTGGCTCGACTTGCAGATCTTGTTGAGAAAAACCTTCGTGCACCTCTCTCTTAACGACCCCCTGAATTGATTCAGAGTCGGATAATGATTCCGATACCAAATCTCACACCGACAAGGGCATCGCCGGTGGAGCCATAAACCCTAGATCGCCTAGGTCTTGATGCGAGCATTCAGCCCTTAATGCTACTCCATGTATGATATTCGGAATTATATATGTGAAACCCGAACAGCCCGAGTCTCCCGAAATATGCAGAGCCCAACTTAGAACGAGAGGCCCAGTCCTTTTCTTTTCCTGGTACGAGGCCCACGCCCACCTCATCTCGCAGACACGCACGCACAGGCTCGGTCGAGCCTAACCCTAGCCTCTCCCAGTCCCAAGCCCCAACTCCCAATCACGAACGCACCCAGCCCCCAGGCGACTACAGGCGCCAGCCGCCGGTCGCCACTCGCCACGGTCGCCGTCGCCCCTCTCCCCTCGCGGCCTCGCCCAGCCACCGTGAGCCTCACCGCCTTCAGCCCCCGGCCTAGTCCGCAGCGACACAACCCCCGGCGCGCCCTCGCCTGCCTGTGCCCGTGATGGCGTGACCACTGACTAGGGCGGCAACAGGCGCCGAGTCGAGGGATCGAGGCGCAGGGCAGAACCGACGCGGACGACGAGCTTCCTCCCTCGGTCCGTCTCCAACTCTCCATCTTCCCCGCCCCGGACGGCCGGAAACGACGCGGCGCCTCCATCTTTTCTGTCCAGGGCCAGTGAGCAAAGGACAGAGAGGCGTGAGCACTGAGCAGTGTAAGTGCGCCTCCATCTTCCTCATCCTTGTAATTTTCAGTATATGAAATGTTGAATGCTAGATAGTTGTACCGTTGTTGACATCTGAATCCTAGTTTCGACCTGCTAATTTCGACCTGCTTATATGAATTTAGTATATGAAATTAGTACAAAACCAAGGTCTGCTTGCTTGATTGCTTGCTAATTTTGAATGCTAGTATATGAATTTAGTACATATAGTGAGCTTGCTTGCTAATTTCGACCTGCTTATAGTACAAAACCATGTGGTTTGCCTACTGATTTCTGTAAATATAGGGAGCACAACTGACACTGACAGAGAACCATTCATCTGAGATACCAGTCAATGACTAGTGCAATAATATATATCAATGTATATCGAATATCCATGTCTGACAATTGCCTTCTAATGAATATGCACATGAGCACTTGGACTGTTTTCAGTAATTTATTTTGTGGTTTGCATTCTATTTAGTTCAAAATTCTATATCTTGGGCTGAGGCATCCATCTTCTCCTTGCCCTTGCCAGACGGGTCCTGTCCCTTGACTTGCTCTTCAGCACTCTTGGTAGCAGCAGCACCCGGATCAGCAGTAGTGCCGGCCCGTGCGGGGGGAGGGACGACTGGCGTGGAAGTAGCAGGCGCAGAATCGGCCTCAGCCTTCTTCTTCGAGGCCTCCTCTCTCAACTGGGCAGCCTCCGCCTTCCATCGGGCCAGCATATCGTATGGCTTGGGAAGATCCGACTTGATAGCCTTGTCATCAGAATCATATGCTGGAATAATGACACTAAGGTCCAAACCATCGGCAATTATGCTGGCCGGGTGACGGACTTCCTTCTGGATGGCCTTGAAATTCTTCACGGAGAACTTGGACCCGTCGTGGTTAAACTCAGGAAACCCACCTATAAGCTTGGCCGGCTCGAGTTTGGGAAAATATGACTTAGCCAGCGCAAGACCCCGGGTTACCCCAACCCAGCAGGACGAGCGTTTTCAGTGCCCAATCCACTCGGGGACAGTGGAGCAAGCGTCCAGCAGCATCTTAAGGTTGCCATGCCCGGAACCCGGCCACCTCAGCTCCTTAAGGATCCATTTGGTTCCTGCGCACAGCTGCCGGATAGTGCTCTTGATGGTTTTTAGCTTGGTGATATCATCTTCGTCCGGGATTACCTCATCCGGACCTGCAGAGAATAGGAAAAAGCAGCGGGTAAGAAAATCCGACTATTTATCAGAATGAGAATCCGAGTTATAATTATCAAGTTAGGAATTGTACCCATCAAAGCACGATATGTGTCGGCGATTTGGACGGACAGCTTGGTCAGTTCATCTTCTGCTGCATGAGCCCTCCTCCTGTATTTCCTTGTGATCTTCACACTCCTCCTAGCTTCAGTTTCAGCTGACTCACGCAGAGCCGCCTCCTTCTCAACGAGCTTGGTGGCCTTCGCCAATGCCTTCTCAGAATGGGTCACGAAGGCCTGCGTGGAGACAAAAGGAAGGATTAGTCGGATATACTACAAAGTTCCAAGCAAATTATCAATAAGTTCACTTGGAACTTGGGGACTGGACAAGGATACAGATAATGTTACTCGGATTTACCTCATGTTTGGCTATCAAAGCCTCCAGGATATTTTCTTCATCGGCCCTCAAGGTGTGCAGGGCCTCAAGCATCTGGGAGAAAGTCATGTCTTCGGGCCTGACTCCGGAAGAGCCGGCAGCTTGATCACTCGGCGGGCGAACCTTCTCCGACTTTGGGGTCGAGACCCGGACCGTCTGGGTGCCCGGATTGGGAGAGCCCATCTTCGTGTCCAGGACCTCGACCTCGTCGTCCTCAGCCTCTTCAGAGGGCTTGGGAGACCCGGCTTCCTGCCGAGCCGGGTCGGCCAAGGGGTCTTGCTCCTGGTTGTTTTCAGCACCACCGCCAGTCGCGGCGTCCATATCGTCAGTCGGCTCCTCCGTCTCCCGGTTGTCCGTATCCATGACGTCCGGGTCACTGAGCGTGACCTGGGCCCTGAGGAAAGAAAAGAGATCAGCAACAAAAATTAAAGATTATCAAAGGGACTAGAGCATTGCTTAGCCAAAAATATGACTTACCCGGCATTCAGCACGAAATCTGCCGGAAGCGAGCTGCTGGACGTGGATGAAGCTGTCACAGGACCCGATAGAGGGACCCGGAGCTGTCCGGCTAACGGATGGTTAGGGGAGGGATGACGTTGAGGTGAGAAGGCTGAGGTGGAGGAGAGCCGGCACGGCGAACTGGTGATGTGGAGATGCCCGAGTTGAGGGGATCGTCACCCGGGGAACTCCGGGTCACCCTGCGCTTGGCCGGAAGAGGGACCTTCAAGTGTGATGAGTTGGATAGTTGTTGGTTAAGTTTACACATGTTAGCGAAAGAGTAGGGTTCGGAGGACATGAAGGAGTAGGGAACCTTGGATACTACCCCTCTGGCTTTCCTCTTGGCCCCAACTGTCACATCTTGTTCAGCTTCGCTCTTATCGGACTCGGTGGCCTCCCGGTCCTCCTGGTCGTCCTTGTCCTCCAACCCTGAAAGCCGGGAATGTACAGTCGGAAAAAAGTGAGATATGTGAAAGAGGAATGGTATAAGTGGAGTCGATCGAATACCCGGATAATACCTTCATCGTTATCAGCCGGCTCTTCATCTTCTTCCGGGTCTCCGGAGGAAGGGGAGGTCTCAACATTCCAAAAGACGTTGTCGGCCTGAGATAAAAGCATAAAAATGAGGGTTAGTGATTGTATCAAGTCAAAGTGTGAGGACAAGTGTATAAGTATCGGGATTTACCGCTGGAGCCGGGTTATCCCGGGTAAACGGCGCTAACCCGGCGATGTTCTTGATCACCTCCAACTTTTCCGTCAAGAAACTCTTGATGGTCTTGTTGGTATCGCCAGCTGGATAATTCTTAGAGGAATATCGGAGCGCGTCCGTGACGTGCCCCGAGTAGTCGCACATCAGCTTGGTGCGAATGGAGTTGGGCTGGATCCGGAAGTCCACCCACGTCTTAACCAAATTGAGCCCAAGGAGACCTTGGGCAGAGAGGACGGCTATTTTTGAGAGGAGGGGCTGGATCACTTCCCTATCCGACTCAGAGGGGAAAGCATTGAAGGTGTCGGAGAGATCTAAGAGACCCTCCGAGTAACCCGGCAATTTCCTCTCGCCGGGTGGGGAGGTGTCTCGGCAGTAGAAAAAGGAAAGTTGCCAATGCTTGACATGGGAATTGAGAGTGAGAGTCGGCATGGGAGAGTTCTTGCAGCGCTGGATAGAAACCCCGCCGCAAGCTAAGAGCGCCCCGTCACCGCTTTCGCGGCACGGTTTGCATTGGAAGAGTTCTACGAAAAGAGCCAAATTTGGCGGAATGCACAAATAAGACTCACAGAGGACAATGAAATGGGTTATGTTCAACATAGAGTTAGACCCTATGTCGAACACCCGGAGGCCATAATGGCGGAGGACTTCACGGAAGAAAGAATGACCCGGGGGGCGAAACCCCCGGATCACGTGCTCGACAAAGCAAATTACCTCGTCTGGGTTAGGGGAAGGCCGGGTCTCGTCACCCGGCACCCTCCAGTGGATCTCCTCTTGAGGGGGGAGGACGCCCAACTCGGCCAGCTCCTCCAGCTTGGCCTGGGTCACAGAGGGTCGCGCCCAGTTAGCGGATATTGACTGGGTCATCCTTGGCTTAGCCGACTGCTTCCCTTTGGTCTTGGGAGCCATTGATTCAGTCTGCAAAGATACAAGACAAAGAGGCGCGAAGCATGAGACTCAGAAATCATGGATTCTCCGGGTAACAATAAACAGTATGAGAATTATTAACTGTCCCGGGTATCGAGTATTGGTACAAAAACTATGGGATATCTACGCATCAGCAAGCATGTATGGAAGAAGGTTGATTGCCTATGTATCTAGCGCAAGTAAAAGAACCGGAAGAAGTGGAATTCCCGGGTATCAATGTCGGCCGCGGAAATTTTGGGCGAAATGGATCTAGATTGGAAAATTTCTGGACGATTTTGCGGAGAAATTGATGATTAAAAGTAATAGGGGAGTGATGTGTGACCATCTATTAAGCTATTGGGTGAGCTAGCGCGGGGCTATGCGGCCTAATCCGGTGTGGAACAAGAAACGGCTCGCGGCGGGCCAAGATCCAATCTAGGGCGAATAGCGCAAACAAAGGCTAAATCAGTGGGAGCGAGACACTTACCGACGCGGATTGGAGGAGGACGCGACGGTGGCAGATGGCGCAGTCGTGGTGCCCTCGTGCGATTCCCGGCGGGCAGCTTGGAGGCGCGGCGGCGGAGTTTTGCGGCGGCGCGGGATGAACTGTGGATGAACGCGGACGGCGGTGGCGTTGCTCCGGCGACGCGCGTGAGATCTCCGTGACGGTGCTCTGTGTGCCCGAGCGGGGATGCGCTGGTTAGGAGGAAGGAAATGGGAGCAATGGACCGTTGAGGTTAGGTCACCCCCTAGGTGCCTATATATAGGTACGGGTGGGGAAACCTAGGCTAACGGGCGGGAACCAAAACTTTCGGGATAAGGGATACCCGTCCGAGATTTTGGGGATATGCGTTAAGTGCCCGAGAGCAATATTCGGACAAGATAAGAAGGGAATCTCTTCCGTGATATTCGGATCAATTAATGAGCAAAGTGAGCCGGGTCTTTTGCATCCTCCTTGGAACATTGACCCGGAAAGTTAGAGATGGATTTAGAGAAAGCCGGGTTATTATATGGACCACCATTGGAGTTAGGCCTAGCTGTTTATTAAAGCAACCTAACCCGGCCTCTATAAATTTGTATGTTCATTATTTTTGCAGGGAATAGCGTGCGCTTCAAGGAGGATCCCGTGAAGCCCAAGCTATTCTGGGGACTACTGATGGAGGGATGGTAACCCGGTAGGCTAACGCCAAGGAGTAACTCGGCCCAAAGGACGTTGCGCAAGACCCGGCTTAGGATAAAGAAGCTTCTAGGAGGCCCAGGAACGAAGGCCTCGTAACCCGGATTGTGGGTTCCGGTAAGGAAGTTTAGGGTTTGTAAGCAATGTCCGGGTAGAATTCAGAGTGCGCCTTGGAGAGTAAGCCAGGGGGTCCGGATGTTATATAAGCCGGTCCCTAGGTTAGGGATAGACAAGCTTTGACGTGAGCAAGAACACGATCGCCAGATCGAGAGATTTCGAGTATCCATTGTAAGCCAGTATCAAGCTAGTATATTTGGATCATAGACTCGGCGACTTGATTGCCGGCTACCAGATCGCATATCACCATGGTTTCCTTCGAGCTAAACCCTCTCCCAAACACTCGAGTCGATTTGCCCCAAGACAAGTTACCCCCGGTAACGGCTGCCGTGATTATCCCACGACACTTGATACAGAGGGTATGGAGAAATGGTTATGCTCTGTGATGAATTGGAGATATGAATGCTTTGGTGGATTGTTATACTCCTAGGAAGTATTTATCTGATGCACTATACTGTGGGATTTTTGTGGGTATCATCCATGTGCTGGTAGTGGAAAATTTTCTGGGATTTACTCCCAGTCATTGCTGTGAAATGGTTCCCTTTGGATATCATACTGTGATAACTTCCTTTGGCTTGCTATCTGTTGAACAGATCCCACTAGCATGTGTGTCTTTAAAACTTTCTATGGGTATGCTATTTGTTGGTAGGTATTACTCTGAATTTTTATTCAGAGAATATGCCATCATCCAATGATTTCCTTTTACTGTTTCCATGTCCTAATATGATTGTGTTAAGTAGGACTGGAATTCGAGCCGAGCCGAGTCAGCTCGGCTCGACTCGCTCAAACTCGGTCAACTAACGAGTCGAGCTCGGCTCGACTCATTCAACAAACGAGCCCAAAATCAAAACTCGGCTCGGCTCGGTGAACTCGCGAGTAGCTCGCGAGCTACTCGTTTAACTTTTTTTTATTTTGTAAAACTATAAGAAGTCAATATTATATATTGTATATATAATTATTTTTCATTATTTGGGGCATGTATAATAAAATCATCACAATAATCGATGAAAACATGTCACCATCAAATAATTTGTAGTAAATAAACTACAATAATCAGTAAAAACATATTCACCTAGATAAGAATATCATTAGAAACTCTTTTTTATCGAGTTAAACGAGTTAAACGAGTACTCGTAAACTCGGCTCGTTTAGCTTGAACTCGTTTACCGTCGAAAATGAAAACTCGACTCGGCTCGTTGGACAACGAGTTCGAGCCGAGCCGAGTTGAGTTGCGAGCTACTCGTTTAACTCGTGAGTTTTAAGTTTTAATTTCAGCCCTAGTGTTAAGGTATCAGATCTTTAGATCTGGTGCCCAGCAATTCTGTTTGAGTGATATGATACAATAGCCCTTTGGCTTATGGTTTGCTTCAGGATCCTTTTTCTAATAAAATCTATACTTTGCTGATCTGATGCCTCTTTGCATCAAATGATAAGAAACGATTATTTCACATGATTCTTTTACTTCTTTGAAGTTTATTAGTTAAGAACATATGCTTGCACTTGTTTCTTTTGCCCCTAAGCCTATGATGCATAGCCTGAGGCCTATTTCTAATAAGAACGGATGCTTAACTTGATAGTTCTATTCCCCAATGATGAGTTATAGCAGAGCATCACTATGCCTCTCTGAGGGTACTAAAACCCCAACAAATCTTGTGTGCAACTAGCCAATAATTGGCTCAGAGGGTACCAAGAGATTCACCTTAGGTGATGATCAAAAGGGTTGGTGGATTTTGGTGCTTGTGGGTTGCTTGATTATCTCCTACTGCTTCCTGGTACCTTGGCCTTGTATTCTTGATTGCTAGCTTGCAATCAGATGCTCCAGTATATGTGGAGGTTTTATGAGTGGATGGTTTGGTTGGTGTGCTTCTCCTGTTCTTGGTTGCTTTTGCAACCCGAGCAATATCAGGGGAAAGTGATGTGTGTGCCCCTCTCTTGCGGCTGTTGTGGTTTTTATACCACAGTGGTGGTTTTGACAGCACAAAAGCATGTACATGAGTGTGCTGTGTGCCTGTATGCCAGTGAGGAGATATTTTCTCCAAGCATTCGACTGATCTTATCCTTGCATGTTATTTTTCTTGTGATGCTAGTTGTAATTCCTAGTCTCTACCTGTGAGGTTGGTCTGAGGCAATATTTAACAGAATAGATACTAAACATTTTGTATTAATCCCTGTGATGAGTTCATCGGTGCAACTCACTAAAAATCTGAGGGTACTAATCCCCCCTAACCATTCTGTTTTTGTTTTGTGTTTTGTTTTGCAGGTGTTGAAGATATCAGATGCTATGAATTAGATAGGTTTTAGTTCTAGGTTCAAATTCTTGTAATAACACATTTATAATATAGTTGTAATATTTCCCTTATGGAATGCATTGTAAAGACTTTGTAATTTGTGTGATTATTAATAAAGTTTAATTGTTTTCTATATCTATTCTTGTTGTTATTAGAGATATTCAATATTTGTGCTATTGATTTATATTTGGGATATCATCATGTTAATTCCATTTGAATTCAAATTCAAACAAAATTCAGATTTAAATTCTAACATTCCTAAATTTAAATTATTCAAATCATTAACTCCCAAATTCAAAATATAACCCAGAGGTCATGTCGAAATTCCATCAACTTCCAGTGTCTATCTCTATCTCAGAATCAGTTAATTGATGGAACCTCATTCACTCCAGGGTTTTAATTTTGCGAAAAAATTATTCAGGTTTTGCAAACACATGCATGCAGATGCATAAATTAATATTCTACCCCCGTGAGTTCCTAAACGCTGGGACATTACAGTCTTCCCTCCTTAACGAGAACTTCGTCCTAAAGTTGTAACAATAATGCCTGAAGAGCTCGGGGTAGTTTTCTCGCAATTCCTCTTCCTTCTCCCAAGTAGCCTCACGTTCAGGATGATGTTTCCACTGTACTTTACAGTACTTTATTGCTCGGTTTCGGAGTCTCTTCCAGTCTTCTGCTAGAATCTTTTCTGGTTCCTCCACATATGTGAGGTCTGATTCCAGTTCTAACTCCTCCTGATTAACGGAATCTTCCGGCTCCTTCAAACACTTTCGGAGTTGGGATACGTGGAAAACATTATTAACTTGCTTCAATCTCTCGGGTAGCTGTAGAGTATAAGCTACATTCCTATTCTGTGCCAGAATCTTGTAAGGTCCTATATATCGAGGACTTAATTTTCCCTTAACTCCGAATCTCATAAGCCCTTTCATCGGACTAACTCAGAGATAGACCATATCCCCGATCTCTGGTTCCCATGTCCTTCTTTTCTGATCTGCATAACTTTTTTGACAACTTTGAGTTATCTTCAAACGATCTCTGATAACATCAACAATATGTTGTTGATCATTGACATAATCTGGTTCAAATTCAGACTTGCCTCCGGTCTCGAACCAACAAATTGGTGATCTACACTTTCGTCCATAAAGTACTTCAAAGGGTGCAGCTTTCAAACTGCTTTGGTAACCGTTATTGTAGGAGAATTCTGCTAATGGTAGATGTTCATCCCATGATCCACCAAAATCAAGAGCACATGCCCGAAGCATGTCTTCCAAGATTTGATTAGTTCTTTAAGTTTGCCCTCCATTCTTGTAGCGTTCCCACATTTAAATAATGTAAGGACACCTGTGTTATTGTGCTAGTCCCTGGATCAATTGCTAGCACCACAGTACAAAATGAAATATCATGCAAATGCATCAAATTCTATTAAATCGCATGATCCAGTCTTTACAAAATAGTATTACAACTTGCATAGTCTTAGAAGACTAGCAGAAAACAAAGTATTACAGCGGAAAACATAGAACAACATTGAGCCCATCTTCTTCATGTGCCACAGGCAAAACATGTTGGCGATAGTCTCGAGATCCTAAACGAAATCCTCACTCGTCTTCAGAAACATCTGCAATATGGAATATGCAGCCACAAGGGAGTCGATACAATTTAATGTATTGGCAAGTAACACTATGGTGGATATAAATGGCAAGACTAATACTACATGCTCATTTGCCTGAGTGGAGTTTTGGCTAAGTTTGCATAAAGCCAGTTTTCTCCTATCACTTTTGTAAAACAAACTTTTCTTTTCAAAGGGTGGCAACATTGGATTAAGATCCAAGCACCACAACTACTGTTCACTTGGTCAAAATTTTACTTATTTAAAAATGGTGATGTGATTCTTCCGTCCATCCTTGTCCAGCTGCTCATAGTTGTCCATAACCGGGGACACGGCTAAGATCTTAGTTTGTTGACTCTGCAGAGCTTGTGCACTTTCACCTTCAGACCCAACTCAACCCAAACATCCTATACACCCTGAGTGCATTAAGGAAAGGAGAAGAATCGAGATGAGATCTTTCAGAAGCAAGAATCCAACCCAATGGCAAGACCCGTTCCACCTATAATTATGCTACATCTGCTTGTCAAGCCCAGGCTGAACCCTCACAACTTAGTTGATCAAGACAGATCCCATATGACTAAAGGCTGCACTGGAAGCAATCTAAACTTGGGGAACATCATAATCACTTTGTTCCTGGGTGGCATTCCTCAAGTGAACACCCCTCGGGGAGACACTCAACTCTCATCAGCCAAACAACCAAATCCACCCAGGTGGTTCATTGAAGTTGTTACTTAGAATTTTTTCACAACATCAAGTAAAAATCATTTGTCACATTGCATAGCATCTATCAAGTTCTAAGGCTATAAATACCAAGGATAAAAGGGATGGCTACACACTACTAGGATAGTAGCATAGCATAATATAACTTAGTAAAATTTCCTATCAATGCATACTACTCAAAAATCAACTAATGCATATAGAAAATAATGGGTAGTTGATGATGTGTTACTTGCCTTGTTGAAGTTGGTGAAGATATCACACTCTCTTCACAAAAGATCGTTGCTCTTCATACAATCTATTCATTGAAAACACAATAACAAAATAAACAAGCATCCTAGCAATCAAACACATAGGTGGAGAAAGCAAACATAGCAAATAACATAACAAAGGAGTTGGACCAAGTTGGCTAGGACAAGGTCAAGGTTTGAGTTTTCAAAGATTCATTCCATAATGGTTCAATACATTGTTATGGAGTTTCCAAGGGTTTACTTGTAAAGGACTAGGTTGAGTTTGTAGTGATCAAACTTTATTATAACCATACTTGTCGAGGAAGTTCCAAGAGTTCACCAAGGATAAACATATTACTTCTTCATCTAAAGTAATACATGCAAACACTTGGTCATATTCACCTTCAAAAATATTTGATTGACTATGTTAGTATTTTCCATTGTGGTTAGGATAGGTCTACTAACTTCATCATCAAAGGGAAAATATTACTAAGTCTTGGGTTTTCCATTTGGGTCAATGGTTGGACAAAACAACTTGTTATTCTTCAACTTGTATGGATTTCTCCAAGTCTTCACATGCTTGTCTTCTTGAAGATCATCTCCATGCTTCTATTGTAGTCTTTTTTTTCTTGGAGGGATTCTTCTCTTGGTCTTGATAGATTCTTCATTTGTTTTACTTCACTAATTGGTTTGGGTATGGGATGGGCACAAATACCACTAAGTCAATTTGAAGGAAAATAGAAGAAGGATAGAAATAGAGAGGAAGATGTCTTCTTCTTCATTTCTCCATACATTTGTACTTCATTGAGTTTCTTCTAGTTGTTGTGAAGCACAATTCCCTTACTTTAAATTCTTCAATGATCTTATTTGTAGCTCTTCATGTTGCCACTAAGTTGGAGATGAAGATTTCTTCTTGTGCTTGAGTCTTGATCTCTAATTTGCAAGCTTGATGATTTCTTGAAGCATGAAAGGGGAGTGGAGAAGTAGATAGAAAACTAAATTTCACTACTTGGTACTATATGTGATTGACACATTCTAAGGACTTGGCTTGGCTCCAAATAGACATAACATCAAGGAATAACAGTTGAAAACAATTCCTAAGACATGGTAAAGATGGATGAATCACTAGGTTAGGTTTTTGGTCAAAACACATGGTCATGGTCCAAGGATGTCCAAAATGGTTGGGCAAGTTTGTTTCTGGTTCAAGGTTGTCAAATGGAGCAATTTTGCAAAAGGAACTATAGTGAAAATATTTATAGAAATTAATCTATGTCAAAAATACTCAAATAGACAACTTAATTCTAAAATAAATTTTAATTTGTTCAAATATTATTTTGGGACAGAGGATATGAAAGTACACATCCTAAGGTTTCCAAATATATTTTATTTACAAATTTTGGATTTGTAGAATTTGAATTATGCCAAATTTCATCAAACAAGCATATTTGAATTTTAACAGTTTTAAGTTTGTCAAATTTGAATTTGGCCAGTGCCAAAAGTTTCTAGATGTCAAGGGCTTTTCAAAAAGTCCAAGATTGCTAAATTTGGGCTTATGGATCAAAAGATATGATAGATCTAAGGTGCAGGGACTAAACTGTAAAACTGCCAATTAATTCTAGCGGGAGAAATATTCATTTTAAGCTGGGCCACGTGGCTGATCCTGATTGGGTGCTGCTGCTGACTAGGCTGTTACGTGGCGTGCTGACTGGGCTGCTGATGTGGATAAGTCAACAGATCTGGGCCGTCCGATCCAGATCTGAGGGTTGCATACCCCTTCGAATAAGTGATCTAATCACCGTCGTTGGGCCATGATCTAACGGTGCTGGGAGGGCTAGGGTCCTCACCTGAGATCTCCCGCCGGAGAATGGCGACGGCGGCGGCGCTGCTCTCGGGAGTTCGACGGCGGCGCGTTCCGGTGGGCCTCCGGGCTCGGGGAGTGGTCGAGGAGGGTCAGGTCGACGTGACAAACTCGATGGAGTACCAGGCGTTGGCCGGAGTGGCCTCCCGTGGTGGCGCGGTGCAGACCAGAGGCGGAGGAATCCGGCGAGCACGGTACGACTCTCCCCCTGCGAGAAAAAGGCAATGGATGGGTCAGATGTGTGCGTAGATCCAAGGGGAAGGAAAGGAGGCATATAGGGGTGGCGGAGACGGGATACGGTGGCCGGGATCGACGATGCACGGCGGCGGGCAGATGGTCTCCGACGAGGAAATTCCTTGGCATGCGGGCATGAAATTGAGAAGGAGGAGGGGAAAATGGAGAGGGGGCACATGGCTATAAGGAGCTAGGGTCGGGGCAGGGATTAATGGTCTTAATGGAGAGAAATCAAGGAGAGAAAATTTCGGCTGTAACAGTCATGGCAGTTTCCAAACGGGGAAGAAGGAGGATGACGTCATTGATGACGTCGTCAATGATTTTCTTTTTAATTCCTGTTTTTAATATCTCTTGATTTAATAATCCAAATGACCCCATTTAAATTTCTAAAAATTTCTAAAAATAATATCTTTCTGTTTAGAACATTTTTATAAACTTTTCAACACATTGCACTTTTCATATTTTTGAAAATATAAATAAATCACTAATAGTGATAAATGTACATTTTAAATTATAAAAATAATAATATGAGTTTTTGATTAAATAAAATTTCAGAGACATTAAACATGTCAAATACTATTTTTGAAAGTCATTTCACATTATTTTATAAATTTAAGATTTCAGTGATTTACTAATAGTAACTTAATGCTATTTAATTAGTTCATATCAATTAATTAATATTGTTGATCAATAAATTTTGAATAAAACCACAAGTCATCATATTGTTTTCAAAACCCTCTTTTATGTAATTTCAAAACAATGCATTTTATTTTCACACCTTCATGTTTAAAACTTGGAAAAAAAGTTATTATTAACCATTTTATTCATCAAATACTTTTGAGGCTTAGAAATTTATTAAGGGTTAAGTCTTTGATTTTTATTGCCATAATTTTTCTTCAAAGTAATGTTGGAGTTGTAAACATTTTAGGTAAAGGTTTGTTAAGAAAAATATATTCCCTTTATATAAAGAATCTTATTTTTGAATAAAGTTTTAGAGTTTAAGGAACAAGGCATAATTGGATTGGTAAACTCAATTTCATTGAAATATGTATTGTTTTCTTTTGTTTTTATACTTTATTTGGTTTTGGTGACTTGCATAACATGGAAACAAAAAGTTTCAAATTTTTTGTGATTTTTGCACTTTCCAAAAATCAGGGATGTTACAAGTCTGAGGATGGTAAGCAGTACTGAAATCTAGTTGAGATCCCAAAGCTTTATGTATCTTCTTCCAAAATTCAGAAGTAAACACAGATCCTCGATCTGAAACTATTCTCTTTGGTACACCATGTTTATTTACTATCTCCTTGACATAAATATTCACCAGCTTCTCGGCGTTATCCTTCTAATTGACTGCTAGAAAATGTGCACTTTTGGTCAATCTATCTACAATGACCCAAATCATATCCTTTTGGGTTTTAGTCATTGGTAGACCAGTAATGAAATCCATGCCAATCTCTTCCCACTTCCATTCCGGAATTTCCAAGGGTTGTAGTGGTCCTGCTGGACTTTGATGTTCAGCCTTTACTCTCTGACATGTGTGACATTCAGAAACATACTTGGCAATATCTCGCTTCATATTGTTCCACCAAAATATGTCTCTGAGATCCATGTACATCTTGGTACTCCCAAGGTGAATAGAGTACGGTGTCTCATGTGCCTCCTGAAGTATCAACTTCTTGATCTCCGGAATATCAGGTACACAAAGCCTCTTGTTGAACCATAATGAGCTATGTTCACCTAAATGAAATACGGAAGGTCTTCCTTCCTCAATTCTTTGGAGTTCTTCTTTTATGAAAGGATCTTCGTCTTGCCGCCGAATTATCTCATTTCTGAGATCACTTTTCCTTTCCTCCATGACCTTCATGGTATACAAGCCCCCTAAAGATTGTACCTCCAGGATCTCAATCTCTGCTTGTTCTATTTCTCTCTTCAGCTCTTTTGGCAATTCACATTGAATTGGTTGACTGTCAGTACTCTTCCGGCTTAACGCATCAGCTACCACATTGGCTTTCCTGGTGTATAGTTGATGGTAAGATTGTAATCCTTGATCAATTCTAACCATCTTTTTGCCTCATATTTAATTCTTTCTGAGTGAAGAAATATTTGAGACTCTTATGATCCGTGTAAAGCTCACACTTTGATCCATAAAGAAATGACCTCCATCTCTTCAAAGCAAACACTACAGCTGCCAATTCCAAATCATGAGTTGGGTAGTTAACTTCATGTGGTTTGAGCTGTGTCGAACCATAAGCTATAACCTTACGATCTTGCATGAGTACACAACCCAATCAATTCTTGGATGCATCACAATATACGGTGTAATCCTTGTCTGGTTCAGGTACTGCTAAGATTGGAGCTGTTGTTAATCGTTTCTTCAACTCTTGAAAACTGGCTTCACACTTATCTGACCATATGAAAGGAGTATTCTTCCTTAGCAAATTGGTCATTGGCCCGGCTATTTTAGAAAATCATTCGATGAATCTTCAGTAATACCCGGCCATTCCAAGGAATCCTCGAACTTCCTTGACATTGGTTGGTGCCTTCCAATCCAGAACTGACTGTACTTTATCAGGATTTACTTCAATACCTTCTTTGCTGATAACATGTCCAAGAAATTCTACTTTGTCTAACCAAAACTTCTTGGGAGATAACACATGGTTTTATTTTTGCTTTGTTTTTCTCTCTTTTCTTTGAGTAAAGGGGTTGTATACTTCTGTAGTAACTCATTTGTATCTTTGTTTTCATGTTTTAGTAGTGCCAAGTAAGATTTCTGACGAGAGTTGGAGTTGATTTTCGGATTTTTGCGCAGGAAACAGATTTCTGCTGTCCACAGTAAAAAATCGTATAATTCATACAAAAATCAGAATGACCTGAATTTTTTTGTGCTTATCCTTCAGCTAATTAAGCAACTTTTTCATTCTTTAAGTTTTTCTATTTGAGCAACTTAAGTGCCCCAAAAAATTCTTCTTTACAGACTGTTCTGGTTTTGACAAATTCTGCCATTTTTCTTGCATTTGCTCTTTTACGATGTCAAGTGGATTTCTTTACTTCACAAAACATCATTGGATGTAGCTAATGTTTAAAAGTATCAATAGCACTTGTGCCATACATAACCCATGTATTTTTATTTGTTGCACTAACTCTCTAATGCGAATTACTGTTTGAGTATGGTGTGAAGGAAGTTTTCAAGTGTCAAGAGAAGAGGTGATATATGTGATCAAGAAGAGTGCAAGGTCAAAGCTTTGGGTGCCCCCATGCTTCATCCCAGCATATTTTTAGAAGACTCAAGCATCTAATCTTGGGTATGCCCAAGGCATCCCCTTCTTCATCAACTATCTATCAGGTCACTTCTCGTGAGGCTATATTTTTATTCGGTCACATCATATGAAGTTTACTTGGAGCGTCTGTTTGTTTTTATTTCGTTTTCTTTGTTTTCCTTGCTGCAATAATGTCATTTGACCTATCATCCTTGTTTGGGAGAGAGACACGCTCCGCTTTTTAATTTGAATACTTGCTATGCTAGTATTTTTAGTTTTTCTTCTAGTTACTGCAAAAATTCATGTTTAGCTCTTGATTTCATTGCATCTGTTTTTCAGAGCTGTTAGTTTTAGTAGTGTTATGTGAGTACTCTCATGTTTTCTTGTTGTATCATGTATAGTATTTTTGTTAAAGCATGTTTCGTTTGGTGTTTGATGGAAATAAAAAAATGCTACGTGTGGTAGATGGCATAACGAAAAAGCTTGCATATTCTTGTAGATCACTAAACTATTTCACTTGATTTTTTGTTGTTATTTTGAGATATTAATATGCTTAATGGTAAACTTGCTTGTTTAGTAAAGTAAAAACAATTAATGGTTGGTCTAGAAGCTTGAAACTGTGCCACGCTCAAATAACCAGTTGATAGAATAATGGTATATGACTTCCTTTGCTGAGAGCAATCATGATAGCATTTTGTTACGTGCTACGGTCGGGGTAGCTAACAGTGACTTGTCACTGCCACGGACCCTCTTGGATTGATTTTCATTATGCCGTGTGATATCATGATTTTATTTGGAACGTTTTAAGTTGTGAGTTCTATGTTGCGGTTTTCTGGCACTTCCACCATCCATATTTGCTAGCCTCTTCGGTATTGTGCATTGCTCATTCTCACAATGGGAGTTGGTGCAAACTTCGCCAGTACATCCAAACCCCGTGGGAGAACTTTGTTCTTCTACACATAAGCCAAAATTTATCTTCCTCAAAAAAGCCACCATGCCTACCTACCATGGCATTTCCATAGCCATTCTGAGATATATTGCCATACAACATCCATCATCACTATGTTACTTGTCATGCTTCATTGTTATTTTGCATACTGCTACACTGGCAGGAGCATTTAGTTTTATTGACGTCAGAGATATTTCAGTTTGAGTTATGAGTACTAAAAGTGTGATGATTAATTGTAAAATAGAGTGTTGCCCCTACCAGTGAGGTTATAAATAAAAAAAGAGAAAAGGCCAAAAAGAGAAAAAAAAAAAGGCAAAACAGAGATAATAAAGAGAGAGGGGGCAGTACTGCTATCATTTAGTCCACACTTGTGCTTTGTTAGCATCATTACTTCAGTTTGGAGAGAGTTTTCATATTATGACTTACATAACTATGTGGGGAACTTACATTATAGAACTTGGCTTGTATATTACAATGACGAGCCTTCTCAAAAGAGCTCTAGGTCTTCGTGAGCAAGCAGGTTGGATGCACCCCCACTAGTTCCATTGGAGAGCTTTCATACACTTATAGCTCTATGTGCATCCATTGTGTGGCAATCACTACTCCTTGCATAACTTCGATTATAATACTTCCTCTTGTCTAATGATCACTTTCAGTTGTGTGAGACTTTCTTCCATTGACCATCCAACCCCCCCCCCCATAATGTTTTTTAGCCATAACATCCTGGTGCCAGGAACCAATACAGAACGCTTGCTTGTTTCAAGTGCACAATTATTTGAATGATTTTCCTACGTGCATATTGTTGTCACTTGACTTGATCCTAACAGGAGTTGTTGTGAGAGTTTGATGCCTTGGATGATTATATTGTTGTTCTTGAAGCTTAAATCATCTTTAATATACTTTGCACAGTGGATTGTCTTTTAGTATTGATTCATTGAAAAGTTTTACTTTGTTATTCTTAATGGTTTATACATTATTATATTTGATATCAACTATAAACCACAACCTTTATTCATTTGATCCTAGTTTACATGCTTTACATTACTATGATGATCAAGTTTATGTTGGCAGCATGTCACCTCAGAAATTATTGTGTTTTTTATCGTTTACCTACTCGAGGACGAGTTGGAACTAATCTTGGGGATGTTGATACGTCATAAACATATCCTTAATTTCTGATGTTCCATGTTGTTTTCATGTTGTTTCCCACATGTTTTCTATACAGTTTATGTCATTTTTATCGATTTCCGGACTAACCTATTGACAAGATGCCACAGAGCTAGTTCCCTGTTTTCTGCTGTTTTTAGTTTCAGAAAAGTTGTTCTGGAAATATTCTCGGAATTGGAAAATTCGAAGCCAGGAAATCTTAGAAATCTCGGAGGTTCCACGGGGTCCTTAAGAGACCCATAAGGGGGCCTCAGGGGGCCCACACCATAGGGCGGGTGTGCCCCCTCTTGGCCGCGCCGGGGGGTGGTGTGGGGCCCCCAGGCCTCCACCGCCTCTGCCCTTTCACCTATTTATTTCCCCAAAGGCAAAAACCCTAGAGATATACCACTTTTACCTGAGAAACACCCGAGGCCGCCATCACCGTCATCCCGAGATCGGGGGGTTCTGGAGTTCTCCCCGGCACCCTGCCGGAGGGGGAAATCATCACCGGAGGGGTCTACACCACCATGCCCTCCTCTGAAGTGATGCGTGAGTAGTTCATCCCTGGACTACGGGTCCATAGCAGTAGCTAGATGGTTGTTATCTCCACTTTGTACCTCATGTTTAGATCTTGTGAGCTGCCTAACATGATCAAGATCATATTTATGTAATGCTACATGTTGTGTTTGCTGGGATCTGATGAATGTTGGATGCTATGTCTTTTGATTATCACTCTATCATGTTATCATCATGCTCATGTTATTTATGATCTTGCATGCTCTCCGTTATTAGTAGATGCTCTGGGCAAGTAGATGCTAGTAACTCCAAGAGGGAGTATTTATGCTCGATAGTGGGTTCATGCCTCCTTTGCATCTGTGCTCGAGTGACAGAAATGTGACGGATGGAGGATGTGTTGTTGCCATTAGGGAGAAAACAACAATGCTTTGTCTAAGGATGATGTTATTGTTTACATTACACACTTTGTTACTGCGATTATCTGTTGCTTGCAACTTAATACCCAACGTTTGTTCGGATGATATTCGGAGGGTGGATTATTAGTCATAGATGCAGTTGGATAACGCTCTATGTATTTTGTTGTAATGCCTGCATGAATCACATAGTAATATTTATGTCTTACATATGCACTATGGTGCAACCTTCATTTCTGTCGATTGCCCAGCTGTAGTTTGTTCACCACACATGTTATTTATCTTTCACGGATAGACACCACTAGTGAACCGTGGACCCCGGTCCTTTTTCCTCATACTGATAAACACCTACTGCTTTCATACTGTTCGTACTATTTTCCACACCATACGTTTAACCTCTTTGTGTTCAGCAAAACCGGTGAGATTGACAATCTCACTACTTTGTTGGGATAAAGTGATTTGATTGTGTTGTGTAGGTTCCATGTTGCCGCTGAACTGGTAGTGCACCCTGCCACCTCAGCTGCATCAACCTTCAGAGATTGCTTGTCCTCCTACTGGTCTATTCAACCTTGGTTTCTTTTCTAAGGGAAAACTTGCTGCTGCACTCTTCACAACCTTTCTCTTCGGATTTACCAACGAGGGCGTCTACAGGCCATTATCGGGTCACACGGAGGACAAGATTCCATGGCAAGTTCGTGGAAGGGTTGTCACCAGGAAGCAATTGACAAATTTTAGCAAGGTTCATGCTTTTGTCTCTTTGATTGAGCCCAAGAAAGTCTATGAAGCTCTCGAAGATCAAGATTGGCTTGAAGCCATGCATGATGAACTCAACAATTTCGAGCGCAACAAGGTTTGGAAGTTAGTGCCAAGACCCAAGGATTGCAAGAATGTTACTGGAACCAAATGGGTGTTCAAGAACAAGCAAGACAAAGATGGTATCTTCATTTGCAACAAGGCAAGATTTGTGGCCCAGGGGTTTTCTCAAGTCAAAGGTGTTGATTTCGGTGAAAATTTTGCCCCCGTAGCTCGTCTTGAATCTATTCGCATCTTACTTGCTTATGCATATCATCATAATTTCAAGCTACAACAAATGGATGTTAAGAGTTCTTTCCTAAATGGTCCCATTAATAAGTTAGTATATGTCAAGCAACTTCCGGATTTCGAGGATTCCAACCACCCCCGATTATGTCTACAAACTCGATAAAGCGCTCTATGGACTTAAACAAGTTCCATGTGTGTGGTACAAGCACCTTAAAGAGTTTCTAGTAGATCGTGGGTTTAATGTTGGTTTAATCGATCCCAACCTCTTTACCAAGACGGTTGGAGGTGACTTGTTCATATGCCAACTTTATGTGGATGACATCATTTTTGGGTCTACTAACACTTTGAGTTTTGCAAGCTTATGACCGATAGGTTTGAGATATCTATGATGGGAGAAATGGAGTTCTTCCTTGGCTTTGAAGTGAAACAATATCATGAAGGAACCTTCATCAAACAAGGCAAGCACACTCAAGACATGCTCAAGATATTCAATATGCATGATGCCAATCCTATGAAGACTCCCATGTCCATAACCATTGACTTGAAACCCGATCCGAATGGTAAAGAGGTAGATCAAAAGGTATACCGCTCAATTATTGGCTCTTTACTTTACCTTTGTGCATCTAGATCGGATATCATGTATAGAGTAGGTAAATGTGCAAGGTTTCAAGCCTCTCCGAGGCAAAGTCATTTGGAAGAGGTTAAACGAATCTTTCAATATCTAGTTCATACCCCAAATTTTGGTCTTTGGTATCCCAAGGGTTTAAGTTTTCAGATAATTGGGTATTCGGATGCGGATTATGCGGGAGAGAAGACGGATAGGAAGTCTACATCCGGGGGTTGCCAATTCCTTGGTCGCTCCTTGGTGTGTTGGTCTTCGAAGAAGAAAAATTGCATTTCTCTCTCCACCACCGAGGCCTAGTACATCTCCGCGGCAAGTTGTTGTGCTCAATTTGTTTGGATGATGCAAACCTTGAAGGGTTATGGTATTCATTTTTACAAGCTGCCTCTTCTTTGTGACAATGAGAGTGCAATCAAGATCGCCTACAACCTCGTTCTTCATTCCAAGGCGAAGCACATTGAGATCCGTCATCATTTTATTCGGGACCATGTTGAGAAGGGTGATATTGATCTCTCATATGTATCAACCAAGGATCAACTTGAGGATATCTTCACGAAGGCCCTTGTTGAACCAAGATTTCGATCTTTGCGGAATGAACTAAATGTCATCGATTCGTCCAACTTCACTTGAGACCTTGCATAAGTACCTTCACTATACGGGTCATTAGGTTTGGATGTAGGCATGGACATAGGGGGAGCATCACTCAACTCATTAGTGTACACTCCTCTTATTATGCAGAAATCAATTCTTCATTGCATATCTAGTCATTTTGTGACTCATTGTGCTTAATTGTGAGTAGTACTCTTGGACCCAAGATACATATTCTTGGTGCCAAAGTACGCACTCAAACATGGTGGCCACGGCCACCAACCTCCTACTTAAGGAGTTGGTTTTATTTGGCTCTTTCACATGCATACTAGTATCCCCCTTGGAAACTTGTGCGAGTTTGGCTTTTTCTTCTTTGCATCTTGCAAATTCGCGTCAAGTACTGCATCTCGTATGACAGTTACAACTATCCAACCTATGCCTCCTTTCCCCAAAAGCTCATTTCCATCTCAATGCTCCCGTTTTTTTTAATCTTGGCGCGATGAAAATGGGTCGAGCGGAACCTCCGGTGAAACCACGGTAGCTCTGCTGCGTCTGCCCTACCGGTGCCTCACCGATACTACCGCTGGTGCGTACTTTTCGCCCAGCGGATCTGTGCCGCACCGCACCGCGTAGGCAGGGAGCGGTACCTCCGGTGTTTTTACTAGTAGTACCGCTCGCTGCGGTTCTGCGGGGATAACCCTAGGATGAGCGGGGGAAGAGATCTTTAGATCTCATTTTCCCCACTCGCCCCACCTCATCCTCCTCACAACCGCCACCGCCCCCAATCTCTCCGCTGCCAGGACGAGCTCCCCCACCGTTGGGAGGCCCCCTCCTAGCCTTGGACCGCTCCGTGGATCTTCCTCGTCCTCCAATCTTCGCCATGGATGCGGGTACATTGCTCCCTCTCTCTCCCATCTCGTTGACGGATGGAGATGCACTAGGAGCACCATGTTATTCGCATTTAGGTGTATGGAGTTGGGATTCGCGAGTGCAAACCCTAGAAATTTAGGTTGTGACCACTAGGCATAAATTACTTCGATTACTAGGGTGGCTTGTTTTACCTATGCCCCTATCTCGTTGTTATCCCTCTCTATTGTTCACCCATCTTGATTTCTTTGATTTGTGCGTTGTTTAAACTTGGGCATTCTCTCTTCACCGTGCTTTTCTGTCTATCTCTTTCATAGATGCATATGGTTCAAGGGGAGTTTGTACCATGAAGATGGGTGGTCGCAAGGCAGCGCGAGTCGGTGAGATTGAGGAAACCCTGGATCCTTCTCAACCCAAGCGCAAACCAAGGTTCCCGGGTCTAGAGAACACTTTGCCCCGGACGGAGAAATCTGCCTCTCAAGTGTATGAGAGTGTCTTTTTAGCTACTCGCCGTGAGAACCCGTACAACATTGATCGAGATCGCTTGATGCCACATTTTCGGGGACGAGACAGTCGGTTTCATACCGTCTTCCAAGATCAGATTTACAATGAGATTCTCATGAGGAAGCCAAAGGACAATGTTGCTCGTAAACATGCTATTAATCTTGGTCACATGGAGAGGAATCCCAACTATTTTGGTGAAGCTCTAGAGATCGTTGATGCTTTTGGTCTCCACCCCATCATGCAAGTGCAACAAGATTTTGATGAGGGTCTTGTCTGTGAGTTCTTGGCCACCGTTTACCTTGCAAATGAAACTGAGTGTCACCTCATTTGGATGACGAAAGGAGAAAATTTCAATCTCAAGTGGTCCGAAGTGGGTGTTCTTCTCGGTGGCTATCCGGATTTTGGCCCTTTTGGTAGTGGTCCCGAGTATGATAGTGAGTGGTTTCAAGTTCACTTTGCCAACGGCTCTACCATCAACAAGGATCAACTCACTCCCCTCTATCATTGGAAGAAGTTTCATTTGGGTTCACCAAGAGCCTCTACCCCACCTATGACACCATGCTTCGTATCTTTCGGGAAACAATCAACCCCAAGGCAGACAATATTGATGATATCCAAGGCTATCTCAAGAATCTCATGCTCCTTACTCATGAGAATAGGCTCTCCGGTACGAATAAAAAACTTTTTGTGCTTGAGTATATTTGGAATGAACTATGGCATGTAATTGTGAAAAGGAAGAATGCTTGCTTTGGGCCATTCATCATGAAAATCATCTTGCATGTGTGGAGTGACAAGCACCCGAAGGATCCCCTTGATGACACCAATTGGATCTCACACACGGAGAAGAGGCTTCTTGTCAAGGACCATACCGAGCCGGTTGTGCATCCCACTCTTGCTCCTCGCAAGGGCAAGGCCAAGCCATAGGTCATTATTGATGATGATGAAGAATAAGAAGCAGGGCCCTCTCACCCTCCTCCTTTTGACAATGCTTTCGAGTGGATGGCTCGGGCTCTCAAGAAGGTGTTCCGTGTGAACAAGCAGATAGACAAGCATCAGTGGAAAGTTCACTATGACAAGGAGCCCAAGCACCGCAAGTCAGCACATGCAGAAAGGATGCAGGGGAGATCGTGGAGTCTCCCATGGAACATAGCATTACTACTTGGGGCAACTGGCAAACCAAGGACTCCCGGGGAAACATCATTGAATGGTCTGATGAGGAACCTGGAGAACAAGTGACTAGCTCTCGTTGTCATGCCCGTCCTCCAAGCATGGACAACTCCTCCGAATGAACCTTGGGGCGTTAGCATCAGACTTTCTCCTTTTTGCTATCTTGATGCCAAAGGGGGAGAGATATCTATTTAGGAGCGTTGGGCGTTTTCATGGGGCTTCTCTCTCAAGACTTGCTATCTTTATGTTGCCTCTTCTTACTTGATAGAGTCGGTTATTTGTGGACTTCATGTTTATTGTTCGTATTGTGTGAACCTCGTGATGCATGGTGTAAGACATGTGAACCTCGTGCTCTAAATTTATCGTATTTATGGGTTCCCTAGTATTTGTGTTAGCAAGTTTGCTCATTGTTATCATTTCTATCTTGCTCGGTCCATTCGCCATGAAGGGAGCATATCTCTAGGGGGAGCTCCGTCCATGTTGTTGTGACCTAGTGGTGCAAATGGTTGTGTTGTCATCAATTACCAAAAAAGGGGAGAATGAAAGATCATCTTCCGTTTTTGATACTTGATGAAAACATAACTAAAGGACTAATCGTTATTTTGAGCATATGCAGGGTCTACTTTATACTTCACAATATGCCCGGTACTCTCCATAATATCCTCAATGGCATTGCAATAATTCGTCAAAGGAAAAAAGCTCAAAAGGACAAACTTGGGAAACAGTTTTTACAGATAGCGGAGGTACCGGTGAAACCACCGGTAGTTCTGCTCCCTGCTGTTTCCCAGCACAACCCCAGGCAGGGGAATCCGGTGGTGGTACCGGTGGTACCTCCGTCAAAACCCCCTTCGGGCGGCTCACGGCGAAGCCTGCAGCGGAGGCCACCGGTGGTACCGGTGGGCGGAACCTCCGGTGTTCCCATCGGTACCTCCGCCAATTCAACTGGGATGCAGCGATCGGATCACCACCGGTGGAGCTACCAATGGTGGTTCTGCTAAAATGATGCTCGGGTGCTACAACGGGAAACCATCCTTGTCTCCTTGTTTACACTTGTGATTTATCTTGTTACGTTTCGTTTTACTTCCATTGTGTATCATATCTTGTATCACATAGGTTGATCACCTAGATGGACATCTAGAGAATCTTGTATTACTTGTTTAACCCAAACTAATAGAGAAAAGAAGAAAAATTGATAGTCAACCTATTCACCCCCCTCTAGTTGACCATAGTGCACTTTCAACTGTGCTGAGCCGCGTGCCTTACCGAGATCAGGAGTGGTGACTCGTGTTTCGTGCTCGGCACGTTCGAGACGGCGCACGAGGCCGCCCGAGGTCAGTGATGAATTCCGACGATGTCTCGACGCGCCAGCAGGCGCAAGACTAGGCGTCGCCGCCGCGCCTAGTCACCGACGAGGACCGCCGCCGCAGCCGTGCGCGTGAGCGCCGCCTCCTTGCCGCCGAGCATGACGAGTGCATCATGAAGGAGTGGCGTGCGCGGTTCCCGAAGGACATCGCTGACGAGCGCGCGTTCTGGGCGCAGCGAAAGGCGGAGCACGTTGCGCGTCGGGAGGACAAGCGCCGCCGGAAGGCCGTCGTCCATGCGCATATGGACGTCGGTGTCGGACTACGATGATCCTTGGTACGAGGATCTTTTCACCTCGTCGGATTACACCACTGCGGAGGAGGACGAGGAGTAGTTTTTAGTTTTTTATTTTTATTTTATTTAAGTTTGAACTCTGTCGCTTGAACTACAGGATGAACACGAATAATTCTCTCTATTTTTTCTTGTCTTTTTTTTATCTTGTTTTGTAATTTTTCTGTGCGCAAGTGTGTTCTGCGCGCCATTTAGCGCGCCTGGAAAATCACGCGCGCATCACGCTCTATGTGTCGCGCATCTGAAAATGCCTGTGACACATTTGCGTGTTAAAAGTGACAAACACAGCTGCAAAGTCGATTTAGCGCACAAAAAATATGAAGCCACCCTTTGGAGATATATAAGAGCATCTCTAACGGTCGTAAAAAAGTAGAGTCGCGCCCAAAAACTGCCATTTTAGCACGCGCGGGACAAAAACAACGCTCCAGCAGTTGTCCAACGATAGCGCCGCGTCCAAAAAACATCCAGCACGCGATGGACGGGGCTGCAAATTCGGTGCAGCAGCAACGACATGGTGCAATATTGCGCTTAGAAATCTTAGAGCATCTCCACCGGCACCCCAAAGGCCCAATGGGGGCCCGGACAAAAAAAACCGCCGCAGCGGCACCCCCCAATGGTGTCCACCGCCAAGTTTCCGCCCGGGCCCCCCCAGCCCACCCGCCAAACTTGGGGGCCTGCCTGGTGGCGCCGGACATTGTCCGGTCACCCCACCCGACAGAGAGCCCCCGCCCGTCAGCGACACAAACCGCCCTGGCATGAGTTAAGGCTTCGTGCAGGAGGCCGATGCGCGTTAATGCCGCTCGCCAGTTCCCAATGCGACGGGACGCCGGCCTATAGCACGCCAGCGAGTTAATCCGGCGACACGACATGATGCTTCCGGTGTTGGGCGTTGCGCCTTTCCCATGTGAGGCATTTACGGTGTTGCCGCCCTTGGACTGAGGATAAAAGGCGCCCCTCCCCCTCGTCGTGCACATCGCCTCCCCTCCCCCTCGCGAGCGCCATGGCCAACACCTGGGAGGTCTCCGGCACCAACCTGACGAGCGGGCGCACCATCAACACGGACGGCGCATGGGAGCTCTACCGGTACGGGCTCCTCGCCCCTCCGTACTGCCGCATCCCAAAGGAGTGGCACATCTCCGACGGCGGCCTCGTCGTCCCACCGGTCCCCCGAACGGCGGAGCAAGTCCGCCGCTACATCACCAGGCGTCGTAGTTGGATGACGTCGGCAGAGCGCTGCCTCCCCGAGAACGACGACGGCCAGCACAACGGGGAGCACTGGATCGACCGCTTCGAGGAGGAGCGACAGGCCATCATCAACATCGTCAACGGCCCAAACGTCCTCCTGTCGCGGTGGAACACCGTCGGGCGCCGCCGCTGGTGGAATCGGGCTGGCCACACCGTGGCTAGCGAGGCAGCACGCCACGATGGGGAACGTCCTCCCGCTCCGGCTGTTGACGCTGCCGTCGCTGCGGCGCACCCCCATCGAGCAGAGGCAGAAGCGGGGAGCCCCAGGCATCGTCATCC
>CM054063.1:247545413-247795669 GCA_028641055.1 Alopecurus myosuroides
GAAACCTAGGCTAACGGGCGGGAACCAAAACTTTCGGGATAAGGGATACCCGTCCGAGATTTTGGGGATATGCGTTAAGTGCCCGAGAGCAATATTCGGACAAGATAAGAAGGGAATCTCTTCCGTGATATTCGGATCAATTAATGAGCAAAGTGAGCCGGGTCTTTTGCATCCTCCTTGGAACATTGACCCGGAAAGTTAGAGATGGATTTAGAGAAAGCCGGGTTATTATATGGACCACCATTGGAGTTAGGCCTAGCTGTTTATTAAAGCAACCTAACCCGGCCTCTATAAATTTGTATGTTCATTATTTTTGCAGGGAATAGCGTGCGCTTCAAGGAGGATCCCGTGAAGCCCAAGCTATTCTGGGGACTACTGATGGAGGGATGGTAACCCGGTAGGCTAACGCCAAGGAGTAACTCGGCCCAAAGGACGTTGCGCAAGACCCGGCTTAGGATAAAGAAGCTTCTAGGAGGCCCAGGAACGAAGGCCTCGTAACCCGGATTGTGGGTTCCGGTAAGGAAGTTTAGGGTTTGTAAGCAATGTCCGGGTAGAATTCAGAGTGCGCCTTGGAGAGTAAGCCAGGGGGTCCGGATGTTATATAAGCCGGTCCCTAGGTTAGGGATAGACAAGCTTTGACGTGAGCAAGAACACGATCGCCAGATCGAGAGATTTCGAGTATCCATTGTAAGCCAGTATCAAGCTAGTATATTTGGATCATAGACTCGGCGACTTGATTGCCGGCTACCAGATCGCATATCACCATGGTTTCCTTCGAGCTAAACCCTCTCCCAAACACTCGAGTCGATTTGCCCCAAGACAAGTTACCCCCGGTAACGGCTGCCGTGATTATCCCACGACACTTGATACAGAGGGTATGGAGAAATGGTTATGCTCTGTGATGAATTGGAGATATGAATGCTTTGGTGGATTGTTATACTCCTAGGAAGTATTTATCTGATGCACTATACTGTGGGATTTTTGTGGGTATCATCCATGTGCTGGTAGTGGAAAATTTTCTGGGATTTACTCCCAGTCATTGCTGTGAAATGGTTCCCTTTGGATATCATACTGTGATAACTTCCTTTGGCTTGCTATCTGTTGAACAGATCCCACTAGCATGTGTGTCTTTAAAACTTTCTATGGGTATGCTATTTGTTGGTAGGTATTACTCTGAATTTTTATTCAGAGAATATGCCATCATCCAATGATTTCCTTTTACTGTTTCCATGTCCTAATATGATTGTGTTAAGTAGGACTGGAATTCGAGCCGAGCCGAGTCAGCTCGGCTCGACTCGCTCAAACTCGGTCAACTAACGAGTCGAGCTCGGCTCGACTCATTCAACAAACGAGCCCAAAATCAAAACTCGGCTCGGCTCGGTGAACTCGCGAGTAGCTCGCGAGCTACTCGTTTAACTTTTTTTTATTTTGTAAAACTATAAGAAGTCAATATTATATATTGTATATATAATTATTTTTCATTATTTGGGGCATGTATAATAAAATCATCACAATAATCGATGAAAACATGTCACCATCAAATAATTTGTAGTAAATAAACTACAATAATCAGTAAAAACATATTCACCTAGATAAGAATATCATTAGAAACTCTTTTTTATCGAGTTAAACGAGTTAAACGAGTACTCGTAAACTCGGCTCGTTTAGCTTGAACTCGTTTACCGTCGAAAATGAAAACTCGACTCGGCTCGTTGGACAACGAGTTCGAGCCGAGCCGAGTTGAGTTGCGAGCTACTCGTTTAACTCGTGAGTTTTAAGTTTTAATTTCAGCCCTAGTGTTAAGGTATCAGATCTTTAGATCTGGTGCCCAGCAATTCTGTTTGAGTGATATGATACAATAGCCCTTTGGCTTATGGTTTGCTTCAGGATCCTTTTTCTAATAAAATCTATACTTTGCTGATCTGATGCCTCTTTGCATCAAATGATAAGAAACGATTATTTCACATGATTCTTTTACTTCTTTGAAGTTTATTAGTTAAGAACATATGCTTGCACTTGTTTCTTTTGCCCCTAAGCCTATGATGCATAGCCTGAGGCCTATTTCTAATAAGAACGGATGCTTAACTTGATAGTTCTATTCCCCAATGATGAGTTATAGCAGAGCATCACTATGCCTCTCTGAGGGTACTAAAACCCCAACAAATCTTGTGTGCAACTAGCCAATAATTGGCTCAGAGGGTACCAAGAGATTCACCTTAGGTGATGATCAAAAGGGTTGGTGGATTTTGGTGCTTGTGGGTTGCTTGATTATCTCCTACTGCTTCCTGGTACCTTGGCCTTGTATTCTTGATTGCTAGCTTGCAATCAGATGCTCCAGTATATGTGGAGGTTTTATGAGTGGATGGTTTGGTTGGTGTGCTTCTCCTGTTCTTGGTTGCTTTTGCAACCCGAGCAATATCAGGGGAAAGTGATGTGTGTGCCCCTCTCTTGCGGCTGTTGTGGTTTTTATACCACAGTGGTGGTTTTGACAGCACAAAAGCATGTACATGAGTGTGCTGTGTGCCTGTATGCCAGTGAGGAGATATTTTCTCCAAGCATTCGACTGATCTTATCCTTGCATGTTATTTTTCTTGTGATGCTAGTTGTAATTCCTAGTCTCTACCTGTGAGGTTGGTCTGAGGCAATATTTAACAGAATAGATACTAAACATTTTGTATTAATCCCTGTGATGAGTTCATCGGTGCAACTCACTAAAAATCTGAGGGTACTAATCCCCCCTAACCATTCTGTTTTTGTTTTGTGTTTTGTTTTGCAGGTGTTGAAGATATCAGATGCTATGAATTAGATAGGTTTTAGTTCTAGGTTCAAATTCTTGTAATAACACATTTATAATATAGTTGTAATATTTCCCTTATGGAATGCATTGTAAAGACTTTGTAATTTGTGTGATTATTAATAAAGTTTAATTGTTTTCTATATCTATTCTTGTTGTTATTAGAGATATTCAATATTTGTGCTATTGATTTATATTTGGGATATCATCATGTTAATTCCATTTGAATTCAAATTCAAACAAAATTCAGATTTAAATTCTAACATTCCTAAATTTAAATTATTCAAATCATTAACTCCCAAATTCAAAATATAACCCAGAGGTCATGTCGAAATTCCATCAACTTCCAGTGTCTATCTCTATCTCAGAATCAGTTAATTGATGGAACCTCATTCACTCCAGGGTTTTAATTTTGCGAAAAAATTATTCAGGTTTTGCAAACACATGCATGCAGATGCATAAATTAATATTCTACCCCCGTGAGTTCCTAAACGCTGGGACATTACAGTCTTCCCTCCTTAACGAGAACTTCGTCCTAAAGTTGTAACAATAATGCCTGAAGAGCTCGGGGTAGTTTTCTCGCAATTCCTCTTCCTTCTCCCAAGTAGCCTCACGTTCAGGATGATGTTTCCACTGTACTTTACAGTACTTTATTGCTCGGTTTCGGAGTCTCTTCCAGTCTTCTGCTAGAATCTTTTCTGGTTCCTCCACATATGTGAGGTCTGATTCCAGTTCTAACTCCTCCTGATTAACGGAATCTTCCGGCTCCTTCAAACACTTTCGGAGTTGGGATACGTGGAAAACATTATTAACTTGCTTCAATCTCTCGGGTAGCTGTAGAGTATAAGCTACATTCCTATTCTGTGCCAGAATCTTGTAAGGTCCTATATATCGAGGACTTAATTTTCCCTTAACTCCGAATCTCATAAGCCCTTTCATCGGACTAACTCAGAGATAGACCATATCCCCGATCTCTGGTTCCCATGTCCTTCTTTTCTGATCTGCATAACTTTTTTGACAACTTTGAGTTATCTTCAAACGATCTCTGATAACATCAACAATATGTTGTTGATCATTGACATAATCTGGTTCAAATTCAGACTTGCCTCCGGTCTCGAACCAACAAATTGGTGATCTACACTTTCGTCCATAAAGTACTTCAAAGGGTGCAGCTTTCAAACTGCTTTGGTAACCGTTATTGTAGGAGAATTCTGCTAATGGTAGATGTTCATCCCATGATCCACCAAAATCAAGAGCACATGCCCGAAGCATGTCTTCCAAGATTTGATTAGTTCTTTAAGTTTGCCCTCCATTCTTGTAGCGTTCCCACATTTAAATAATGTAAGGACACCTGTGTTATTGTGCTAGTCCCTGGATCAATTGCTAGCACCACAGTACAAAATGAAATATCATGCAAATGCATCAAATTCTATTAAATCGCATGATCCAGTCTTTACAAAATAGTATTACAACTTGCATAGTCTTAGAAGACTAGCAGAAAACAAAGTATTACAGCGGAAAACATAGAACAACATTGAGCCCATCTTCTTCATGTGCCACAGGCAAAACATGTTGGCGATAGTCTCGAGATCCTAAACGAAATCCTCACTCGTCTTCAGAAACATCTGCAATATGGAATATGCAGCCACAAGGGAGTCGATACAATTTAATGTATTGGCAAGTAACACTATGGTGGATATAAATGGCAAGACTAATACTACATGCTCATTTGCCTGAGTGGAGTTTTGGCTAAGTTTGCATAAAGCCAGTTTTCTCCTATCACTTTTGTAAAACAAACTTTTCTTTTCAAAGGGTGGCAACATTGGATTAAGATCCAAGCACCACAACTACTGTTCACTTGGTCAAAATTTTACTTATTTAAAAATGGTGATGTGATTCTTCCGTCCATCCTTGTCCAGCTGCTCATAGTTGTCCATAACCGGGGACACGGCTAAGATCTTAGTTTGTTGACTCTGCAGAGCTTGTGCACTTTCACCTTCAGACCCAACTCAACCCAAACATCCTATACACCCTGAGTGCATTAAGGAAAGGAGAAGAATCGAGATGAGATCTTTCAGAAGCAAGAATCCAACCCAATGGCAAGACCCGTTCCACCTATAATTATGCTACATCTGCTTGTCAAGCCCAGGCTGAACCCTCACAACTTAGTTGATCAAGACAGATCCCATATGACTAAAGGCTGCACTGGAAGCAATCTAAACTTGGGGAACATCATAATCACTTTGTTCCTGGGTGGCATTCCTCAAGTGAACACCCCTCGGGGAGACACTCAACTCTCATCAGCCAAACAACCAAATCCACCCAGGTGGTTCATTGAAGTTGTTACTTAGAATTTTTTCACAACATCAAGTAAAAATCATTTGTCACATTGCATAGCATCTATCAAGTTCTAAGGCTATAAATACCAAGGATAAAAGGGATGGCTACACACTACTAGGATAGTAGCATAGCATAATATAACTTAGTAAAATTTCCTATCAATGCATACTACTCAAAAATCAACTAATGCATATAGAAAATAATGGGTAGTTGATGATGTGTTACTTGCCTTGTTGAAGTTGGTGAAGATATCACACTCTCTTCACAAAAGATCGTTGCTCTTCATACAATCTATTCATTGAAAACACAATAACAAAATAAACAAGCATCCTAGCAATCAAACACATAGGTGGAGAAAGCAAACATAGCAAATAACATAACAAAGGAGTTGGACCAAGTTGGCTAGGACAAGGTCAAGGTTTGAGTTTTCAAAGATTCATTCCATAATGGTTCAATACATTGTTATGGAGTTTCCAAGGGTTTACTTGTAAAGGACTAGGTTGAGTTTGTAGTGATCAAACTTTATTATAACCATACTTGTCGAGGAAGTTCCAAGAGTTCACCAAGGATAAACATATTACTTCTTCATCTAAAGTAATACATGCAAACACTTGGTCATATTCACCTTCAAAAATATTTGATTGACTATGTTAGTATTTTCCATTGTGGTTAGGATAGGTCTACTAACTTCATCATCAAAGGGAAAATATTACTAAGTCTTGGGTTTTCCATTTGGGTCAATGGTTGGACAAAACAACTTGTTATTCTTCAACTTGTATGGATTTCTCCAAGTCTTCACATGCTTGTCTTCTTGAAGATCATCTCCATGCTTCTATTGTAGTCTTTTTTTTCTTGGAGGGATTCTTCTCTTGGTCTTGATAGATTCTTCATTTGTTTTACTTCACTAATTGGTTTGGGTATGGGATGGGCACAAATACCACTAAGTCAATTTGAAGGAAAATAGAAGAAGGATAGAAATAGAGAGGAAGATGTCTTCTTCTTCATTTCTCCATACATTTGTACTTCATTGAGTTTCTTCTAGTTGTTGTGAAGCACAATTCCCTTACTTTAAATTCTTCAATGATCTTATTTGTAGCTCTTCATGTTGCCACTAAGTTGGAGATGAAGATTTCTTCTTGTGCTTGAGTCTTGATCTCTAATTTGCAAGCTTGATGATTTCTTGAAGCATGAAAGGGGAGTGGAGAAGTAGATAGAAAACTAAATTTCACTACTTGGTACTATATGTGATTGACACATTCTAAGGACTTGGCTTGGCTCCAAATAGACATAACATCAAGGAATAACAGTTGAAAACAATTCCTAAGACATGGTAAAGATGGATGAATCACTAGGTTAGGTTTTTGGTCAAAACACATGGTCATGGTCCAAGGATGTCCAAAATGGTTGGGCAAGTTTGTTTCTGGTTCAAGGTTGTCAAATGGAGCAATTTTGCAAAAGGAACTATAGTGAAAATATTTATAGAAATTAATCTATGTCAAAAATACTCAAATAGACAACTTAATTCTAAAATAAATTTTAATTTGTTCAAATATTATTTTGGGACAGAGGATATGAAAGTACACATCCTAAGGTTTCCAAATATATTTTATTTACAAATTTTGGATTTGTAGAATTTGAATTATGCCAAATTTCATCAAACAAGCATATTTGAATTTTAACAGTTTTAAGTTTGTCAAATTTGAATTTGGCCAGTGCCAAAAGTTTCTAGATGTCAAGGGCTTTTCAAAAAGTCCAAGATTGCTAAATTTGGGCTTATGGATCAAAAGATATGATAGATCTAAGGTGCAGGGACTAAACTGTAAAACTGCCAATTAATTCTAGCGGGAGAAATATTCATTTTAAGCTGGGCCACGTGGCTGATCCTGATTGGGTGCTGCTGCTGACTAGGCTGTTACGTGGCGTGCTGACTGGGCTGCTGATGTGGATAAGTCAACAGATCTGGGCCGTCCGATCCAGATCTGAGGGTTGCATACCCCTTCGAATAAGTGATCTAATCACCGTCGTTGGGCCATGATCTAACGGTGCTGGGAGGGCTAGGGTCCTCACCTGAGATCTCCCGCCGGAGAATGGCGACGGCGGCGGCGCTGCTCTCGGGAGTTCGACGGCGGCGCGTTCCGGTGGGCCTCCGGGCTCGGGGAGTGGTCGAGGAGGGTCAGGTCGACGTGACAAACTCGATGGAGTACCAGGCGTTGGCCGGAGTGGCCTCCCGTGGTGGCGCGGTGCAGACCAGAGGCGGAGGAATCCGGCGAGCACGGTACGACTCTCCCCCTGCGAGAAAAAGGCAATGGATGGGTCAGATGTGTGCGTAGATCCAAGGGGAAGGAAAGGAGGCATATAGGGGTGGCGGAGACGGGATACGGTGGCCGGGATCGACGATGCACGGCGGCGGGCAGATGGTCTCCGACGAGGAAATTCCTTGGCATGCGGGCATGAAATTGAGAAGGAGGAGGGGAAAATGGAGAGGGGGCACATGGCTATAAGGAGCTAGGGTCGGGGCAGGGATTAATGGTCTTAATGGAGAGAAATCAAGGAGAGAAAATTTCGGCTGTAACAGTCATGGCAGTTTCCAAACGGGGAAGAAGGAGGATGACGTCATTGATGACGTCGTCAATGATTTTCTTTTTAATTCCTGTTTTTAATATCTCTTGATTTAATAATCCAAATGACCCCATTTAAATTTCTAAAAATTTCTAAAAATAATATCTTTCTGTTTAGAACATTTTTATAAACTTTTCAACACATTGCACTTTTCATATTTTTGAAAATATAAATAAATCACTAATAGTGATAAATGTACATTTTAAATTATAAAAATAATAATATGAGTTTTTGATTAAATAAAATTTCAGAGACATTAAACATGTCAAATACTATTTTTGAAAGTCATTTCACATTATTTTATAAATTTAAGATTTCAGTGATTTACTAATAGTAACTTAATGCTATTTAATTAGTTCATATCAATTAATTAATATTGTTGATCAATAAATTTTGAATAAAACCACAAGTCATCATATTGTTTTCAAAACCCTCTTTTATGTAATTTCAAAACAATGCATTTTATTTTCACACCTTCATGTTTAAAACTTGGAAAAAAAGTTATTATTAACCATTTTATTCATCAAATACTTTTGAGGCTTAGAAATTTATTAAGGGTTAAGTCTTTGATTTTTATTGCCATAATTTTTCTTCAAAGTAATGTTGGAGTTGTAAACATTTTAGGTAAAGGTTTGTTAAGAAAAATATATTCCCTTTATATAAAGAATCTTATTTTTGAATAAAGTTTTAGAGTTTAAGGAACAAGGCATAATTGGATTGGTAAACTCAATTTCATTGAAATATGTATTGTTTTCTTTTGTTTTTATACTTTATTTGGTTTTGGTGACTTGCATAACATGGAAACAAAAAGTTTCAAATTTTTTGTGATTTTTGCACTTTCCAAAAATCAGGGATGTTACAAGTCTGAGGATGGTAAGCAGTACTGAAATCTAGTTGAGATCCCAAAGCTTTATGTATCTTCTTCCAAAATTCAGAAGTAAACACAGATCCTCGATCTGAAACTATTCTCTTTGGTACACCATGTTTATTTACTATCTCCTTGACATAAATATTCACCAGCTTCTCGGCGTTATCCTTCTAATTGACTGCTAGAAAATGTGCACTTTTGGTCAATCTATCTACAATGACCCAAATCATATCCTTTTGGGTTTTAGTCATTGGTAGACCAGTAATGAAATCCATGCCAATCTCTTCCCACTTCCATTCCGGAATTTCCAAGGGTTGTAGTGGTCCTGCTGGACTTTGATGTTCAGCCTTTACTCTCTGACATGTGTGACATTCAGAAACATACTTGGCAATATCTCGCTTCATATTGTTCCACCAAAATATGTCTCTGAGATCCATGTACATCTTGGTACTCCCAAGGTGAATAGAGTACGGTGTCTCATGTGCCTCCTGAAGTATCAACTTCTTGATCTCCGGAATATCAGGTACACAAAGCCTCTTGTTGAACCATAATGAGCTATGTTCACCTAAATGAAATACGGAAGGTCTTCCTTCCTCAATTCTTTGGAGTTCTTCTTTTATGAAAGGATCTTCGTCTTGCCGCCGAATTATCTCATTTCTGAGATCACTTTTCCTTTCCTCCATGACCTTCATGGTATACAAGCCCCCTAAAGATTGTACCTCCAGGATCTCAATCTCTGCTTGTTCTATTTCTCTCTTCAGCTCTTTTGGCAATTCACATTGAATTGGTTGACTGTCAGTACTCTTCCGGCTTAACGCATCAGCTACCACATTGGCTTTCCTGGTGTATAGTTGATGGTAAGATTGTAATCCTTGATCAATTCTAACCATCTTTTTGCCTCATATTTAATTCTTTCTGAGTGAAGAAATATTTGAGACTCTTATGATCCGTGTAAAGCTCACACTTTGATCCATAAAGAAATGACCTCCATCTCTTCAAAGCAAACACTACAGCTGCCAATTCCAAATCATGAGTTGGGTAGTTAACTTCATGTGGTTTGAGCTGTGTCGAACCATAAGCTATAACCTTACGATCTTGCATGAGTACACAACCCAATCAATTCTTGGATGCATCACAATATACGGTGTAATCCTTGTCTGGTTCAGGTACTGCTAAGATTGGAGCTGTTGTTAATCGTTTCTTCAACTCTTGAAAACTGGCTTCACACTTATCTGACCATATGAAAGGAGTATTCTTCCTTAGCAAATTGGTCATTGGCCCGGCTATTTTAGAAAATCATTCGATGAATCTTCAGTAATACCCGGCCATTCCAAGGAATCCTCGAACTTCCTTGACATTGGTTGGTGCCTTCCAATCCAGAACTGACTGTACTTTATCAGGATTTACTTCAATACCTTCTTTGCTGATAACATGTCCAAGAAATTCTACTTTGTCTAACCAAAACTTCTTGGGAGATAACACATGGTTTTATTTTTGCTTTGTTTTTCTCTCTTTTCTTTGAGTAAAGGGGTTGTATACTTCTGTAGTAACTCATTTGTATCTTTGTTTTCATGTTTTAGTAGTGCCAAGTAAGATTTCTGACGAGAGTTGGAGTTGATTTTCGGATTTTTGCGCAGGAAACAGATTTCTGCTGTCCACAGTAAAAAATCGTATAATTCATACAAAAATCAGAATGACCTGAATTTTTTTGTGCTTATCCTTCAGCTAATTAAGCAACTTTTTCATTCTTTAAGTTTTTCTATTTGAGCAACTTAAGTGCCCCAAAAAATTCTTCTTTACAGACTGTTCTGGTTTTGACAAATTCTGCCATTTTTCTTGCATTTGCTCTTTTACGATGTCAAGTGGATTTCTTTACTTCACAAAACATCATTGGATGTAGCTAATGTTTAAAAGTATCAATAGCACTTGTGCCATACATAACCCATGTATTTTTATTTGTTGCACTAACTCTCTAATGCGAATTACTGTTTGAGTATGGTGTGAAGGAAGTTTTCAAGTGTCAAGAGAAGAGGTGATATATGTGATCAAGAAGAGTGCAAGGTCAAAGCTTTGGGTGCCCCCATGCTTCATCCCAGCATATTTTTAGAAGACTCAAGCATCTAATCTTGGGTATGCCCAAGGCATCCCCTTCTTCATCAACTATCTATCAGGTCACTTCTCGTGAGGCTATATTTTTATTCGGTCACATCATATGAAGTTTACTTGGAGCGTCTGTTTGTTTTTATTTCGTTTTCTTTGTTTTCCTTGCTGCAATAATGTCATTTGACCTATCATCCTTGTTTGGGAGAGAGACACGCTCCGCTTTTTAATTTGAATACTTGCTATGCTAGTATTTTTAGTTTTTCTTCTAGTTACTGCAAAAATTCATGTTTAGCTCTTGATTTCATTGCATCTGTTTTTCAGAGCTGTTAGTTTTAGTAGTGTTATGTGAGTACTCTCATGTTTTCTTGTTGTATCATGTATAGTATTTTTGTTAAAGCATGTTTCGTTTGGTGTTTGATGGAAATAAAAAAATGCTACGTGTGGTAGATGGCATAACGAAAAAGCTTGCATATTCTTGTAGATCACTAAACTATTTCACTTGATTTTTTGTTGTTATTTTGAGATATTAATATGCTTAATGGTAAACTTGCTTGTTTAGTAAAGTAAAAACAATTAATGGTTGGTCTAGAAGCTTGAAACTGTGCCACGCTCAAATAACCAGTTGATAGAATAATGGTATATGACTTCCTTTGCTGAGAGCAATCATGATAGCATTTTGTTACGTGCTACGGTCGGGGTAGCTAACAGTGACTTGTCACTGCCACGGACCCTCTTGGATTGATTTTCATTATGCCGTGTGATATCATGATTTTATTTGGAACGTTTTAAGTTGTGAGTTCTATGTTGCGGTTTTCTGGCACTTCCACCATCCATATTTGCTAGCCTCTTCGGTATTGTGCATTGCTCATTCTCACAATGGGAGTTGGTGCAAACTTCGCCAGTACATCCAAACCCCGTGGGAGAACTTTGTTCTTCTACACATAAGCCAAAATTTATCTTCCTCAAAAAAGCCACCATGCCTACCTACCATGGCATTTCCATAGCCATTCTGAGATATATTGCCATACAACATCCATCATCACTATGTTACTTGTCATGCTTCATTGTTATTTTGCATACTGCTACACTGGCAGGAGCATTTAGTTTTATTGACGTCAGAGATATTTCAGTTTGAGTTATGAGTACTAAAAGTGTGATGATTAATTGTAAAATAGAGTGTTGCCCCTACCAGTGAGGTTATAAATAAAAAAAGAGAAAAGGCCAAAAAGAGAAAAAAAAAAAGGCAAAACAGAGATAATAAAGAGAGAGGGGGCAGTACTGCTATCATTTAGTCCACACTTGTGCTTTGTTAGCATCATTACTTCAGTTTGGAGAGAGTTTTCATATTATGACTTACATAACTATGTGGGGAACTTACATTATAGAACTTGGCTTGTATATTACAATGACGAGCCTTCTCAAAAGAGCTCTAGGTCTTCGTGAGCAAGCAGGTTGGATGCACCCCCACTAGTTCCATTGGAGAGCTTTCATACACTTATAGCTCTATGTGCATCCATTGTGTGGCAATCACTACTCCTTGCATAACTTCGATTATAATACTTCCTCTTGTCTAATGATCACTTTCAGTTGTGTGAGACTTTCTTCCATTGACCATCCAACCCCCCCCCCCATAATGTTTTTTAGCCATAACATCCTGGTGCCAGGAACCAATACAGAACGCTTGCTTGTTTCAAGTGCACAATTATTTGAATGATTTTCCTACGTGCATATTGTTGTCACTTGACTTGATCCTAACAGGAGTTGTTGTGAGAGTTTGATGCCTTGGATGATTATATTGTTGTTCTTGAAGCTTAAATCATCTTTAATATACTTTGCACAGTGGATTGTCTTTTAGTATTGATTCATTGAAAAGTTTTACTTTGTTATTCTTAATGGTTTATACATTATTATATTTGATATCAACTATAAACCACAACCTTTATTCATTTGATCCTAGTTTACATGCTTTACATTACTATGATGATCAAGTTTATGTTGGCAGCATGTCACCTCAGAAATTATTGTGTTTTTTATCGTTTACCTACTCGAGGACGAGTTGGAACTAATCTTGGGGATGTTGATACGTCATAAACATATCCTTAATTTCTGATGTTCCATGTTGTTTTCATGTTGTTTCCCACATGTTTTCTATACAGTTTATGTCATTTTTATCGATTTCCGGACTAACCTATTGACAAGATGCCACAGAGCTAGTTCCCTGTTTTCTGCTGTTTTTAGTTTCAGAAAAGTTGTTCTGGAAATATTCTCGGAATTGGAAAATTCGAAGCCAGGAAATCTTAGAAATCTCGGAGGTTCCACGGGGTCCTTAAGAGACCCATAAGGGGGCCTCAGGGGGCCCACACCATAGGGCGGGTGTGCCCCCTCTTGGCCGCGCCGGGGGGTGGTGTGGGGCCCCCAGGCCTCCACCGCCTCTGCCCTTTCACCTATTTATTTCCCCAAAGGCAAAAACCCTAGAGATATACCACTTTTACCTGAGAAACACCCGAGGCCGCCATCACCGTCATCCCGAGATCGGGGGGTTCTGGAGTTCTCCCCGGCACCCTGCCGGAGGGGGAAATCATCACCGGAGGGGTCTACACCACCATGCCCTCCTCTGAAGTGATGCGTGAGTAGTTCATCCCTGGACTACGGGTCCATAGCAGTAGCTAGATGGTTGTTATCTCCACTTTGTACCTCATGTTTAGATCTTGTGAGCTGCCTAACATGATCAAGATCATATTTATGTAATGCTACATGTTGTGTTTGCTGGGATCTGATGAATGTTGGATGCTATGTCTTTTGATTATCACTCTATCATGTTATCATCATGCTCATGTTATTTATGATCTTGCATGCTCTCCGTTATTAGTAGATGCTCTGGGCAAGTAGATGCTAGTAACTCCAAGAGGGAGTATTTATGCTCGATAGTGGGTTCATGCCTCCTTTGCATCTGTGCTCGAGTGACAGAAATGTGACGGATGGAGGATGTGTTGTTGCCATTAGGGAGAAAACAACAATGCTTTGTCTAAGGATGATGTTATTGTTTACATTACACACTTTGTTACTGCGATTATCTGTTGCTTGCAACTTAATACCCAACGTTTGTTCGGATGATATTCGGAGGGTGGATTATTAGTCATAGATGCAGTTGGATAACGCTCTATGTATTTTGTTGTAATGCCTGCATGAATCACATAGTAATATTTATGTCTTACATATGCACTATGGTGCAACCTTCATTTCTGTCGATTGCCCAGCTGTAGTTTGTTCACCACACATGTTATTTATCTTTCACGGATAGACACCACTAGTGAACCGTGGACCCCGGTCCTTTTTCCTCATACTGATAAACACCTACTGCTTTCATACTGTTCGTACTATTTTCCACACCATACGTTTAACCTCTTTGTGTTCAGCAAAACCGGTGAGATTGACAATCTCACTACTTTGTTGGGATAAAGTGATTTGATTGTGTTGTGTAGGTTCCATGTTGCCGCTGAACTGGTAGTGCACCCTGCCACCTCAGCTGCATCAACCTTCAGAGATTGCTTGTCCTCCTACTGGTCTATTCAACCTTGGTTTCTTTTCTAAGGGAAAACTTGCTGCTGCACTCTTCACAACCTTTCTCTTCGGATTTACCAACGAGGGCGTCTACAGGCCATTATCGGGTCACACGGAGGACAAGATTCCATGGCAAGTTCGTGGAAGGGTTGTCACCAGGAAGCAATTGACAAATTTTAGCAAGGTTCATGCTTTTGTCTCTTTGATTGAGCCCAAGAAAGTCTATGAAGCTCTCGAAGATCAAGATTGGCTTGAAGCCATGCATGATGAACTCAACAATTTCGAGCGCAACAAGGTTTGGAAGTTAGTGCCAAGACCCAAGGATTGCAAGAATGTTACTGGAACCAAATGGGTGTTCAAGAACAAGCAAGACAAAGATGGTATCTTCATTTGCAACAAGGCAAGATTTGTGGCCCAGGGGTTTTCTCAAGTCAAAGGTGTTGATTTCGGTGAAAATTTTGCCCCCGTAGCTCGTCTTGAATCTATTCGCATCTTACTTGCTTATGCATATCATCATAATTTCAAGCTACAACAAATGGATGTTAAGAGTTCTTTCCTAAATGGTCCCATTAATAAGTTAGTATATGTCAAGCAACTTCCGGATTTCGAGGATTCCAACCACCCCCGATTATGTCTACAAACTCGATAAAGCGCTCTATGGACTTAAACAAGTTCCATGTGTGTGGTACAAGCACCTTAAAGAGTTTCTAGTAGATCGTGGGTTTAATGTTGGTTTAATCGATCCCAACCTCTTTACCAAGACGGTTGGAGGTGACTTGTTCATATGCCAACTTTATGTGGATGACATCATTTTTGGGTCTACTAACACTTTGAGTTTTGCAAGCTTATGACCGATAGGTTTGAGATATCTATGATGGGAGAAATGGAGTTCTTCCTTGGCTTTGAAGTGAAACAATATCATGAAGGAACCTTCATCAAACAAGGCAAGCACACTCAAGACATGCTCAAGATATTCAATATGCATGATGCCAATCCTATGAAGACTCCCATGTCCATAACCATTGACTTGAAACCCGATCCGAATGGTAAAGAGGTAGATCAAAAGGTATACCGCTCAATTATTGGCTCTTTACTTTACCTTTGTGCATCTAGATCGGATATCATGTATAGAGTAGGTAAATGTGCAAGGTTTCAAGCCTCTCCGAGGCAAAGTCATTTGGAAGAGGTTAAACGAATCTTTCAATATCTAGTTCATACCCCAAATTTTGGTCTTTGGTATCCCAAGGGTTTAAGTTTTCAGATAATTGGGTATTCGGATGCGGATTATGCGGGAGAGAAGACGGATAGGAAGTCTACATCCGGGGGTTGCCAATTCCTTGGTCGCTCCTTGGTGTGTTGGTCTTCGAAGAAGAAAAATTGCATTTCTCTCTCCACCACCGAGGCCTAGTACATCTCCGCGGCAAGTTGTTGTGCTCAATTTGTTTGGATGATGCAAACCTTGAAGGGTTATGGTATTCATTTTTACAAGCTGCCTCTTCTTTGTGACAATGAGAGTGCAATCAAGATCGCCTACAACCTCGTTCTTCATTCCAAGGCGAAGCACATTGAGATCCGTCATCATTTTATTCGGGACCATGTTGAGAAGGGTGATATTGATCTCTCATATGTATCAACCAAGGATCAACTTGAGGATATCTTCACGAAGGCCCTTGTTGAACCAAGATTTCGATCTTTGCGGAATGAACTAAATGTCATCGATTCGTCCAACTTCACTTGAGACCTTGCATAAGTACCTTCACTATACGGGTCATTAGGTTTGGATGTAGGCATGGACATAGGGGGAGCATCACTCAACTCATTAGTGTACACTCCTCTTATTATGCAGAAATCAATTCTTCATTGCATATCTAGTCATTTTGTGACTCATTGTGCTTAATTGTGAGTAGTACTCTTGGACCCAAGATACATATTCTTGGTGCCAAAGTACGCACTCAAACATGGTGGCCACGGCCACCAACCTCCTACTTAAGGAGTTGGTTTTATTTGGCTCTTTCACATGCATACTAGTATCCCCCTTGGAAACTTGTGCGAGTTTGGCTTTTTCTTCTTTGCATCTTGCAAATTCGCGTCAAGTACTGCATCTCGTATGACAGTTACAACTATCCAACCTATGCCTCCTTTCCCCAAAAGCTCATTTCCATCTCAATGCTCCCGTTTTTTTTAATCTTGGCGCGATGAAAATGGGTCGAGCGGAACCTCCGGTGAAACCACGGTAGCTCTGCTGCGTCTGCCCTACCGGTGCCTCACCGATACTACCGCTGGTGCGTACTTTTCGCCCAGCGGATCTGTGCCGCACCGCACCGCGTAGGCAGGGAGCGGTACCTCCGGTGTTTTTACTAGTAGTACCGCTCGCTGCGGTTCTGCGGGGATAACCCTAGGATGAGCGGGGGAAGAGATCTTTAGATCTCATTTTCCCCACTCGCCCCACCTCATCCTCCTCACAACCGCCACCGCCCCCAATCTCTCCGCTGCCAGGACGAGCTCCCCCACCGTTGGGAGGCCCCCTCCTAGCCTTGGACCGCTCCGTGGATCTTCCTCGTCCTCCAATCTTCGCCATGGATGCGGGTACATTGCTCCCTCTCTCTCCCATCTCGTTGACGGATGGAGATGCACTAGGAGCACCATGTTATTCGCATTTAGGTGTATGGAGTTGGGATTCGCGAGTGCAAACCCTAGAAATTTAGGTTGTGACCACTAGGCATAAATTACTTCGATTACTAGGGTGGCTTGTTTTACCTATGCCCCTATCTCGTTGTTATCCCTCTCTATTGTTCACCCATCTTGATTTCTTTGATTTGTGCGTTGTTTAAACTTGGGCATTCTCTCTTCACCGTGCTTTTCTGTCTATCTCTTTCATAGATGCATATGGTTCAAGGGGAGTTTGTACCATGAAGATGGGTGGTCGCAAGGCAGCGCGAGTCGGTGAGATTGAGGAAACCCTGGATCCTTCTCAACCCAAGCGCAAACCAAGGTTCCCGGGTCTAGAGAACACTTTGCCCCGGACGGAGAAATCTGCCTCTCAAGTGTATGAGAGTGTCTTTTTAGCTACTCGCCGTGAGAACCCGTACAACATTGATCGAGATCGCTTGATGCCACATTTTCGGGGACGAGACAGTCGGTTTCATACCGTCTTCCAAGATCAGATTTACAATGAGATTCTCATGAGGAAGCCAAAGGACAATGTTGCTCGTAAACATGCTATTAATCTTGGTCACATGGAGAGGAATCCCAACTATTTTGGTGAAGCTCTAGAGATCGTTGATGCTTTTGGTCTCCACCCCATCATGCAAGTGCAACAAGATTTTGATGAGGGTCTTGTCTGTGAGTTCTTGGCCACCGTTTACCTTGCAAATGAAACTGAGTGTCACCTCATTTGGATGACGAAAGGAGAAAATTTCAATCTCAAGTGGTCCGAAGTGGGTGTTCTTCTCGGTGGCTATCCGGATTTTGGCCCTTTTGGTAGTGGTCCCGAGTATGATAGTGAGTGGTTTCAAGTTCACTTTGCCAACGGCTCTACCATCAACAAGGATCAACTCACTCCCCTCTATCATTGGAAGAAGTTTCATTTGGGTTCACCAAGAGCCTCTACCCCACCTATGACACCATGCTTCGTATCTTTCGGGAAACAATCAACCCCAAGGCAGACAATATTGATGATATCCAAGGCTATCTCAAGAATCTCATGCTCCTTACTCATGAGAATAGGCTCTCCGGTACGAATAAAAAACTTTTTGTGCTTGAGTATATTTGGAATGAACTATGGCATGTAATTGTGAAAAGGAAGAATGCTTGCTTTGGGCCATTCATCATGAAAATCATCTTGCATGTGTGGAGTGACAAGCACCCGAAGGATCCCCTTGATGACACCAATTGGATCTCACACACGGAGAAGAGGCTTCTTGTCAAGGACCATACCGAGCCGGTTGTGCATCCCACTCTTGCTCCTCGCAAGGGCAAGGCCAAGCCATAGGTCATTATTGATGATGATGAAGAATAAGAAGCAGGGCCCTCTCACCCTCCTCCTTTTGACAATGCTTTCGAGTGGATGGCTCGGGCTCTCAAGAAGGTGTTCCGTGTGAACAAGCAGATAGACAAGCATCAGTGGAAAGTTCACTATGACAAGGAGCCCAAGCACCGCAAGTCAGCACATGCAGAAAGGATGCAGGGGAGATCGTGGAGTCTCCCATGGAACATAGCATTACTACTTGGGGCAACTGGCAAACCAAGGACTCCCGGGGAAACATCATTGAATGGTCTGATGAGGAACCTGGAGAACAAGTGACTAGCTCTCGTTGTCATGCCCGTCCTCCAAGCATGGACAACTCCTCCGAATGAACCTTGGGGCGTTAGCATCAGACTTTCTCCTTTTTGCTATCTTGATGCCAAAGGGGGAGAGATATCTATTTAGGAGCGTTGGGCGTTTTCATGGGGCTTCTCTCTCAAGACTTGCTATCTTTATGTTGCCTCTTCTTACTTGATAGAGTCGGTTATTTGTGGACTTCATGTTTATTGTTCGTATTGTGTGAACCTCGTGATGCATGGTGTAAGACATGTGAACCTCGTGCTCTAAATTTATCGTATTTATGGGTTCCCTAGTATTTGTGTTAGCAAGTTTGCTCATTGTTATCATTTCTATCTTGCTCGGTCCATTCGCCATGAAGGGAGCATATCTCTAGGGGGAGCTCCGTCCATGTTGTTGTGACCTAGTGGTGCAAATGGTTGTGTTGTCATCAATTACCAAAAAAGGGGAGAATGAAAGATCATCTTCCGTTTTTGATACTTGATGAAAACATAACTAAAGGACTAATCGTTATTTTGAGCATATGCAGGGTCTACTTTATACTTCACAATATGCCCGGTACTCTCCATAATATCCTCAATGGCATTGCAATAATTCGTCAAAGGAAAAAAGCTCAAAAGGACAAACTTGGGAAACAGTTTTTACAGATAGCGGAGGTACCGGTGAAACCACCGGTAGTTCTGCTCCCTGCTGTTTCCCAGCACAACCCCAGGCAGGGGAATCCGGTGGTGGTACCGGTGGTACCTCCGTCAAAACCCCCTTCGGGCGGCTCACGGCGAAGCCTGCAGCGGAGGCCACCGGTGGTACCGGTGGGCGGAACCTCCGGTGTTCCCATCGGTACCTCCGCCAATTCAACTGGGATGCAGCGATCGGATCACCACCGGTGGAGCTACCAATGGTGGTTCTGCTAAAATGATGCTCGGGTGCTACAACGGGAAACCATCCTTGTCTCCTTGTTTACACTTGTGATTTATCTTGTTACGTTTCGTTTTACTTCCATTGTGTATCATATCTTGTATCACATAGGTTGATCACCTAGATGGACATCTAGAGAATCTTGTATTACTTGTTTAACCCAAACTAATAGAGAAAAGAAGAAAAATTGATAGTCAACCTATTCACCCCCCTCTAGTTGACCATAGTGCACTTTCAACTGTGCTGAGCCGCGTGCCTTACCGAGATCAGGAGTGGTGACTCGTGTTTCGTGCTCGGCACGTTCGAGACGGCGCACGAGGCCGCCCGAGGTCAGTGATGAATTCCGACGATGTCTCGACGCGCCAGCAGGCGCAAGACTAGGCGTCGCCGCCGCGCCTAGTCACCGACGAGGACCGCCGCCGCAGCCGTGCGCGTGAGCGCCGCCTCCTTGCCGCCGAGCATGACGAGTGCATCATGAAGGAGTGGCGTGCGCGGTTCCCGAAGGACATCGCTGACGAGCGCGCGTTCTGGGCGCAGCGAAAGGCGGAGCACGTTGCGCGTCGGGAGGACAAGCGCCGCCGGAAGGCCGTCGTCCATGCGCATATGGACGTCGGTGTCGGACTACGATGATCCTTGGTACGAGGATCTTTTCACCTCGTCGGATTACACCACTGCGGAGGAGGACGAGGAGTAGTTTTTAGTTTTTTATTTTTATTTTATTTAAGTTTGAACTCTGTCGCTTGAACTACAGGATGAACACGAATAATTCTCTCTATTTTTTCTTGTCTTTTTTTTATCTTGTTTTGTAATTTTTCTGTGCGCAAGTGTGTTCTGCGCGCCATTTAGCGCGCCTGGAAAATCACGCGCGCATCACGCTCTATGTGTCGCGCATCTGAAAATGCCTGTGACACATTTGCGTGTTAAAAGTGACAAACACAGCTGCAAAGTCGATTTAGCGCACAAAAAATATGAAGCCACCCTTTGGAGATATATAAGAGCATCTCTAACGGTCGTAAAAAAGTAGAGTCGCGCCCAAAAACTGCCATTTTAGCACGCGCGGGACAAAAACAACGCTCCAGCAGTTGTCCAACGATAGCGCCGCGTCCAAAAAACATCCAGCACGCGATGGACGGGGCTGCAAATTCGGTGCAGCAGCAACGACATGGTGCAATATTGCGCTTAGAAATCTTAGAGCATCTCCACCGGCACCCCAAAGGCCCAATGGGGGCCCGGACAAAAAAAACCGCCGCAGCGGCACCCCCCAATGGTGTCCACCGCCAAGTTTCCGCCCGGGCCCCCCCAGCCCACCCGCCAAACTTGGGGGCCTGCCTGGTGGCGCCGGACATTGTCCGGTCACCCCACCCGACAGAGAGCCCCCGCCCGTCAGCGACACAAACCGCCCTGGCATGAGTTAAGGCTTCGTGCAGGAGGCCGATGCGCGTTAATGCCGCTCGCCAGTTCCCAATGCGACGGGACGCCGGCCTATAGCACGCCAGCGAGTTAATCCGGCGACACGACATGATGCTTCCGGTGTTGGGCGTTGCGCCTTTCCCATGTGAGGCATTTACGGTGTTGCCGCCCTTGGACTGAGGATAAAAGGCGCCCCTCCCCCTCGTCGTGCACATCGCCTCCCCTCCCCCTCGCGAGCGCCATGGCCAACACCTGGGAGGTCTCCGGCACCAACCTGACGAGCGGGCGCACCATCAACACGGACGGCGCATGGGAGCTCTACCGGTACGGGCTCCTCGCCCCTCCGTACTGCCGCATCCCAAAGGAGTGGCACATCTCCGACGGCGGCCTCGTCGTCCCACCGGTCCCCCGAACGGCGGAGCAAGTCCGCCGCTACATCACCAGGCGTCGTAGTTGGATGACGTCGGCAGAGCGCTGCCTCCCCGAGAACGACGACGGCCAGCACAACGGGGAGCACTGGATCGACCGCTTCGAGGAGGAGCGACAGGCCATCATCAACATCGTCAACGGCCCAAACGTCCTCCTGTCGCGGTGGAACACCGTCGGGCGCCGCCGCTGGTGGAATCGGGCTGGCCACACCGTGGCTAGCGAGGCAGCACGCCACGATGGGGAACGTCCTCCCGCTCCGGCTGTTGACGCTGCCGTCGCTGCGGCGCACCCCCATCGAGCAGAGGCAGAAGCGGGGAGCCCCAGGCATCGTCATCCGCGACGGTTCACGCCGCCACACCCCTTCTCGCCGGCGCTCTCTACCTCGGGACGCCTTTTTCTCCGCCAACAGCGCCCGGATCCGCAGCCGCGCGCCATCGTCAAGGAGGAGCCGCGGGTAAGGAGGAGCCGCAGTTCTATGAGGCGGTGTACAGCCTCCCGTCACCGCTGCGCGACCTGATGGACGGTGACCGCCCCGGTCTCCTTGCTGCCATGGTCAGGTCGGTGGCCACGCTGGAGCAGGAGTCGCCGGGTTGGCTGCAGACGATACAGTCCACCGCGGTGGATGCATCCGACATCCGCAGCAGTTGCAGCAGCGTGGCCACGGCCACCTCCAGCAACCACAACGCTCGCAACGCCCCCTCCTCCAGCGACGCCGACCCCTACTCCAGCCACGCCGGCGCCTCCTTCAAGGGGAAAGTCGCCGTGCTCGACGCCAGCGACGACGACGACGACTTCGACTGGGGCGACGACGAGTAGGGTAGGGTTAGGGTTAGGTCCGGCGGCGCATTTGCAATTTCATTCAAATTATGTAAAATGTTTCTAAATTTGAATGAAATTGCGAATTTTAATTAGGCGTGCACAAGGTGTTTGTGTTTATAACCTATAAAAGATGATCGCCGGTTGGGGGACGCCGCGGTGGCACCCACCCACCAAAATCGTGGACACGGTTCGGCGTCCCCGTAGGGCGTTCAATTGGAGGTGCCGGACACGAATTTGATGGGTGCCCGTGGAGATGCTCTTAGCACGCGAATTTTTTAGCCATCTAGAAAAATTGATATCGCCTGCGGCGCATTAAAACCGGTAAAGTGGCGCTGCGAAGTTTTTTTTAGCGCGTCAAGTTATTGCGCGTCTTTTCGAGATGCTATAAGGAGCGGACTTTGACGCGGACCGGCACAACCTGGCCTGCCGAGCACACGTGCTAACAAGCTGGCCCGCCAGCACAGGCCCAGTCCAGTTTTGTCTAGGAACTCACGTCGGGCATATTTCCCGATTCCCGAATCCCGAACCCGAAATTCCCGATCCCAAACCCGTATATCCCGAACCCGAAAATCCTGAGGGACATCTCGGGTAGCTGTTTTGAAAACCCGATTTTTTTTGGGTAATTCGGATTTTTTTTGAGGTAAATAGCGGATCTTTATTGATCGATGACAAAAGGAATGTTTACAAAATCCGGTGGATTAACTAACCACACATTCCTACCACTGTCAAGTCCTAGAGAGCCCTTTGCTATTTCGTGTGCTTCCCAGTTAGACTCCCTGCACTCGTGGATGAACTCTACTTCTTCCAACCCCAAAACCCTTCTTGATATCTCGGCAATTACTGTACCATACCTGCCTCTACTCACCATATTGATATCTCGCACCACAGTCGCACAGTCTGACGCAATTCTTACTCCCCTTAATCTCCGGTCTTCTGCCAGGGTCACACCCTCCCTGCACGCCAACGCTTCCGGTGTGCCAGGATCCGACTGCCCGTATACCACCAATACTGATGCTCCTAAGAACCCTCCATTAGCATCTCTGAAAATTGCTGCCGCGGCTCCTTTTGTACCCAGACTATTAGTAGCCCCATCAACATTACCCTTGGACCAGCCCACCGGAGGAGCTAGCCATCTCTTCACCCTTCTCCCATTTGTGATTGGTCTCGTAATGTTCTTGTCGTGGGATAATCACGGCAGACGTTACCGGGGGTAACTTATCTTGGGGCAAGACGACACTGGTGTTTGGGAGAGGGTTTAGCTCAGAGGAAAACATGATGATATGCGATCCGGTAGCCGGCAAGCAAGTCGCCGAGTCTCCGATCTCGATATATTAATCTCAACTCTCGTGTTACACTGGATACTCGATACCTAGCGATATTGCTCGAACTCTTGGGGGGCCTCTGAACCTAACCTAGGGGCCGGCTTATAAAGCATCCGGACCCCATGGCTTGCCCTCCAAGGCGCACCCTGAATCCTACCCGGACACCGCATACAAAACCCTAACTTTCCTTACCGTAACCCACAATCCGGGTTACCAGGCCTACAAACTTGGGCCTTCTAAAAGTTACTTTATCCTTTGCCGGATCTCACGCAGTGTCCTTTGGGCCGAGTTACACCTTGGCGTTGGCCCACCGGGTTATCATCCCTCCATCAGTAGTCCCCAGAATAGCCCGGGCTTCACGGGATCCTCCTTGAAGCGCTTGCTATTCCCTGTAAAAATATCAGACGTACAAATCCAAAGAGGCCGGGTTAAGGTGCTTTGATAAACAGCTAGGCCTAACTCCAAGGTGGCCATATAGTAACCCGGCTTTCTCTAGGTCCTTCTTTACTCTTTCCGGGTCAACGCCCTGATAAGAATGTCAAAGATCCGACTTACTTTACTTGATAACTGATCCTGATATCACGGAGAAGATCTCCTCCTTATCTCTGTCCGGATATCTCGTCCAGCACTTAAAGCATATCTCATCAAATCCAGGCAGGTATCCGTTATTCCGAAATTTCCGGTTCCCGTCCGTTAGACTAGGTTTATCCGCCCGCACCTTATAAATAGGTGCCCAGGAGATAACCTAACCCCCAACGGTTCATTCCAGCTCCTCACCTTTCCTCATCTCTCGTGCTTGCGCAACACCACCACGGGAACCTCAAGCTCACCGCCGGAGCAAAACCGCCACCGGCTACGTTCATCTTCGAACCGCTCCGCGCCGCCGCCAAGCTCCGCCGCCACACCCTCGTCTGGCCCGCCGGGAGTTGCGAAGGGACATTCAGACTGCGCTATTTGCCGCCGCCGCGTGCTACTCCAATCTCCTTCAGTAAGTTCCTTGTATCCATCAATTCAACCTTGCAATTTTTCGATTTACTCTAGATTGGATCTAGGTCAACCCGCGGGCCATTTTTCCTGTCGCGCCGGATTAGGTCGCTTAGAGGCTTGCTAACTCCTCCAATAGCTTGATTAATGGTCACACACCACTCTCCTATCATCACTAATCATCAATTTCTCCGTAGAATCGTCCGCAACCTTTTCAATCTAGATCCATTTCGCCAAAATTTTCCGCGCCTGTCATTGACACCCGGAAAACCCTCTTCTTCCGGTTCTTTTGCTTGCAGTAGATACATGGGCAATCATCCGTCTTCCTCAAACACCTTTCAATACGTAAGTACCCCATAGTTTTTATAATGATGCTTGATACCCGGATAACTTGTAACCTTGCTTTGTAGAGTGATACCCGGACAATTCTTAACTTCCATGCTTTCTTGATACCACTCGCAAATACTCGGATAGCTCATGGTTTCCGAGTCTTACTTCTCGTACCTTTTTGCCTTGTGTTTTGCAGGTTGATCCCATGGCTCCCAAGAAGCAAGGGAAACCACCAGCCAAGGCTAAGACCACCAACTCCATATCCGCCAACTAGGCGCGATCCACCGTTACGAAGGCCAAGTTAGAAGAGCTGGCCGAGTTAGGGATTCTCCCTTCTCAAAAAGATATCCATTGGAGGGTGCCGGGTGATGAGACCCGGCCCACGCCTGCCGCCGACGAGGTAATCTGCTTCGTCGAACACGTGACCCGGGGGTTCCGTCCTCCGGGTCACCCCTTCTTTCGAGATGTTCTGAGCCACTATGGCCTCCGGGTATTTGACATAGGGCCTAACTCTATGTTGAATATTACTCATTTCATTGTTTTATCCGAGTCATACTTGTGCACTCCGCCAAGTTTGGCTCTCTTTATCGAACTCTTCCAGTGCAAGCCGTGCCGCGAAAGCGGTGACGGAGCACTTCTCGCTTGCGGCGGGGTATCCATCCAACGCCGTAAGAACTCACCAATGCCAACCCTTAATCTGAATTCCCACGTTAAACACTGGCAATTATCCTTCTTTTACTGCCACGACACCTCCCCACCCGGCGAGGAGAAACTGCCGGGTTACTCGGAGGGCCTCCTCGACATTTCCGAGAAATTCAACGCTTTCGCCCCTGACTCGGACAGGGAGGCCATCCAGCCCCTTCTCTCGAAAATATCTTTCTTATCCGCCCAAGGTCTCCTTGGGCTCAATCTGGTCAAGACATGGGTGGATTTCCGGATCCAGCCCAACTCTATTCGCACTAAGCTGATGTGCGATTACTCGGGGCACACCACGGATGCGCTCCGATACTCCACCAAGAACTACGCAGCCGGCGACACCAACAAGACCATCAAGGGATTCTTGACGGAGAAGTTGGAGGTGATCAAGAACATCGCCGGGTTACCGCCGTTCACCCGGGAGAATCCGGCTCCATCGGTGAGACCTAATACTTGTAGGCCTATTCTCACGCTCAACTTGACTCAGCCACTAATTCTTGCGTCCATGCTTTTATCTCAGGCTGACGACCCTTTCTGGAGCGTCGAGACCTCTCCTACTACCGGAGACCCGGAAGAAGAAGACGACCGGCTGACAATGATGAGGGTATTTATCCGAATCTTGTATCATCTTCACTTGCATAAATTTCCTCTCATTTAACTTTTTCCATCGATACATACTCGGCTTGCAGGGCTGGAGGACGAAGACGAGAAGGATGAGGAGGACCCGGAGGCCACCGAATCTGATCAAGAAATAACAGTCGGGGCCAAGAGGAAGGCCAGAGGAGTGGTGTCCAAGGTTCCTTATTCCACCATGTCTTCCGAACCCTACTCTTTTGATAACATGCACAGACTTAACCAACAACTATCCAACTCATCGCACTTGAAGGACTCTCTCCCGACCAAGCGTAGTGTGACCCGGAGTTCACCGGGCGATGATCCCCTAAACCCGGGTATCTCCACCTCACCAAACCGCCGGGCCGGTACTCCTCCTCCTCGCCCCTCCAAATCTCCTCGGCGTCACCCCTCCCCCAACCATCCTTTGGCCGGGCAGCTCAGGGTTCCACTATCAGCTCCTATGACAATCTCATCGGCTTCCAGCAGTGAACTCTCGCCGGATTACGCTGTGAACACCGGGTAAGTCTCCGCTGTATGATATCCCTTCGCACTCGATTATTTTCATCCGCTGTTGTTGACTATTCCTCTCTTTTCCTTAGCGCCCAAGTCACGACTAGTGACCCGGAGAACATGGAGACGGATAACCGGGAGACGGAGGGGCCGACTGATAACATGGACGCCGCGACCGGCGGTGACGCTGAGAACAACCAGGAACAAGGCCCCTTGGGCGATCCAGTTCACCAGGCCGCCGGGTCTCCAGAGTCATCCGAAGCAGTGGACGACGAGATCGAGGTCCTGGACACGAGGATGGGTTCTCCAAACCCGGATACCCAGACAGTGCGGGTCTCGACCGCAAAGTCGGGGAAAGTTCGCCGACCAAGCGACAAAGCTGCCGGCTCTTCTGGTGTCCGACCCGAAGACATGACGTTTGCCCAGATGCTCGATGCCCTGCACACCTTGAGGGCTGACGAAGAAAATATCTTGGAAGCTTTAATAGCCAAACACGAGGTAAACCCGAATAATATTGCTTGTGTCCTTATCTAGTCCCCAAGTTCCGAGTGAATTGATTGATAATTTGCTTGGAACTTTACGGTATAACCGACTGATAGCCTGCTTTTTACCCGGCTAATCCTTCCTTGCGTCCGTGCAGTCCTTCGTGACCCAATCTGAGAAGAAATTGGCAAAGGCCACCAAGCTCATTGAGAAGGAGGTGGCTCTGCGTGAGGCGGCCGAAGCTGAGGCCAGGAGGAGTGGGAAGATCACGAGGACTATGATACACCTCCTCGTGAATTGCTTTCCTCCGAGCTGTCCAAATGGCCCATAGTGTGATCAGCAGTTTAACAAACTCCGTATGCGGCAGTGAGTCGATCATGGAGAATAACCAGTTCTGCGCATCCGGGTATGAACAGTTAAGTGCATGCTCATATATTTCCTCGCCAACTAACACCCAAACACACCTGGCCATGTTGCATTCCAACAAACTGTGGCGCCAATTGTCTAGGGGGACCCCACAGATGAGACACTCAGCTTCCGTTGACATTTTCCTATGGCAGCGAACCTCAGCAGTAGGGATGCTTTGTTTTGCAAGTCTCCAAGCAAACACACGAACTTTCCCCGGGACCTTGGTCTTCCATAACTTCTTCCAAGTTCCCTCGTTCGAGTTTGACGACCCAACTGCATGATCCACCCAATCTTCTCTTCTTCTTTTGGTAGCAATAACCATCCGATATGCTGACCGTACCGAAAAAACCACGGATTTCTCATAGTGCCATGCCCACGAGTCAGCCATAGGGGTAGTGCTGATAGGGATCGTGCTGATCACTTCAACATCCAACGGGCGTAAAACCTCCTCTAGCACCATCATATTCCATGTTGCCGATGATGAGTCAATTAACTCGTGAACTTCAGTAGGAGCATCCCGTCCCGGAGTAGTAAACGGCCGTGAACAAACGTCCCGGGGAATCCAATTATGAGGCCTAATATTGGTCCACCTCCCGTCTCCAATTCTTCGGATTAGCCCATGTTTTAGAATCTCTCTCCCATCCAAAATAGATCTCCAAATTTGTGATGGTTTAGTTCTGAGCCTAGCTTCCAGGAATTCCGTATTAGGGAAATAGACTGCCTTAAGAATTTTGGCACTAAGAGAGGACGGGTTCTCCAAAATTCGCCATCCTTGCTTATCCAATAGAGCAAGGTTAAATAACTCCATGTCCCTAAAACCCAAACCTCCCAGATGCTTTTGCTGACACATATCTTCCCATGATACCCAAGCGGTCTTTCTTTTGCCCTCCTTGCTCCCCCACCAAAACCTTCTCATCAGTGAATTCAAATGTTCGCACAAACCTTTTTGGCAATCTAAAGCAAGACATCGAGTATGTTGGTAGCGCTTGCGCCACTGATTTAATCAGCACTTCCTTGCCACCCACCGACAAACACTGCTCCAACCATCCTTGCACTCTCTTCCAAACACGATCTTTTAGGAATTTGAATGCTCCACCCTTCGACCGCCCCACATCTGAAGGCATGCCCAGGTACTTCTCATTCAGAGTGTCAACAGTCACATGTAGGATATTTTTTAGTTGCTCCCTTACCCCACTCGGGCACGAATTGCTAAAGTAAATCGAGGACTTGGAGAGATTTACTCGTTGGCCCGACGCCCTGCAATATATCTCAATGATCTGATTCACCTCCTCCGCTGCCTCTATGTTGGCCTTGAGAAAAAAAAGCTATCGTCTGCAAACAATAGATGGCTCACCTCCGGTGCCGTAGGAGCAACTCTTAACCCGAGGTTGATCGTATCTCTGCTTCTGTATTTCATTAGACAGGAAAAACCTTCTGCTACGAGGAGGAATAAATATGGCGATATTGGGTCGCCCTGTCGTATTCCACGGGTCGGTTTAAATTCATCCAGCTGATCTCCATTGAATAGAACTGAGAAAGAAAAAGTTCTTACACACTTCATAACCGACGAAACCCAAACAACACCAAAACCCAATTTCAGCATAATCTTCTCCAAATACTCCCACTCCACCCTATCATATGCCTTCATCATATCCAATTTTAGCGCACACGCTCTATTTAGCTTTGCTTTATTGGTTTTCATAAAGTGTAAGATCTCATATGCTGTTATGATATTATCCGTAATCAGTCTTCCAGGAACGAAAGCCGATTGTTCTTCAGAAATAATCTCCGGTAGTACCTTCTTTAATCTGTTGGCTAGAACCTTGGATGCAATCTTATACAGTACATTGCATAGGCTGATTGGTCTGTACTGGCTCAATAGTGAAGGGTTAGTAATTTTGGGAATAAGAACAATGAAAGTTTATTCAATACCTCCACACTGTCCTCCCCTCTTAAAATGCGGAGAACAATCATAGTCACCTCCCTTCCGCATACACTCCAATGTTTCTGAAAAAATGCGCCGGGAAACCATCGGGTCCCGGGGCCTTTGTAGGAAACATTTGGAACAACGCATTTTTTACCTCCTCCTCCTTATACTCCTTGGATAACTCGATGTTCATGGCATCCGTCACCTTGCATGGCACCACATCCAGAACCGCATCCACCTGTGCACAGCCCTCGGATTGGTACAGGAAGTCATAGAAATCCCTCGTCATGCTTATCATCTTCCCTTTATCTTCAGTCACTGTGCATCTTCTTTAGTCAGTCTCGAAATTTTGTTCTTCTTTTTTCGGTGAGTGGCCTTCTGATGGAAGAAACGGGTATTTTTGTCTCCTTCTTGCAGCCACTGTACTCTCGCCCTCTGCCTCCACATGACCTCCTCACGGTGATACAATTCAGCAAGCCTACCTTGTGTTTTGATTTCCTCATATGAGGGGCCAACACGCCCCGGAGCCGAGCAAAGAATTTGGATCCTCCTTTTCAGCTCCCTTATCTCCCGTGCCACATTACCAAAAACTGACCCACTCCACGTAGTCATCTCTTTGCTCATCCGGTCCAATTTTTGGAAGATCTCCAAAGAATTATTGGCTCGAGTGTCCTCCCATCTATCCTTGACAAAATTTGCAAAGGATTCATGTTCTTCCCACATCTTTTCATATCTAAAGAGCTTCGGAAGCCAGTCCCTCCTTTGTGGACTATCACAATCCATCACCACAAAAAGAGGTACATGATCAGACTTAACGGCATGCATATGTCGTACTGCGGCCATGGGAAACGCCTCCATCCATGCTGGCGTTGCTAGTGCCCTATCGAGCCTAGCTCGCGTGTAGCTCCCTCCTGCTACACGTTTTTCGAATGTCCAGTTTGTGCCCGTGTAACCGAGTTCTACTAGCTCGCATACATGAACTGCCTCCCGAAAGCCCAACATCGATCTCTCCTCCCTTCTTCCTATCCCCCAGTGTTCCTCTCTTCTCAGCACCTCATTGAAATATCCCATGCAGAGCCATGGGAGGCTAGATTCTGCTTTAATGAATTTCATTAGATCCCACGTCTTGTGTCTCATATTACGTTGAGCTTCTCCGTACACACAGGTAATCCTCCACGGAGAGCAATCTGCCATACGGATCTCGCCATCAATATGGTAACGAGAATAGCGCAACAATGTGAAATCAACACCACTCTTCCAAAAAATATCCAAACCACCACTTCTTCCACTGCTACTAACCGCAAAACACCCATCATAGTCTAATGAACGAGTCAGACCCTCCACATGCTGCTTTGATACTTGAGTCTCAACTATACATAAAATGGAGGGGGCAAAATCCCGCGCAAAACTGCGGAGTTCACGAACTGTCGCGTCATTGCCAGTTCTGCGACAGTTCCATATCCAGCAACTCATTGTGCCCGGCTGTCACCCTCGAGGGATGCCGCCGATGTGCTATTCTTTGAATCTTCCGTGCCCGTCTCCGTAACCTTCTTGGGTTTCTTCTTTTGCCTAGCCACATTTTCCGGCGATGGTGGAGGAACTAAAGGCCACTCCGCTACCACCAAACTCCTCTCCGTGACAACACTAGCTTTCTCATCTCCCGAACCCATACCTTCAGTGTTGAAATCAAGCCTCTTATTTGGTGTTCTAACAATACCTCCTTCCCTTTCCTCAGGTTCTTCCTCCATCAGGTCATGTGGTTTCTTCAGAGGGCTCGATGCCGTGTCCTCCAAGTCTTCCTCGGGCTCCATCTCACTGGAAGCTCTTTTACGCTGCTCATAGCCTGTACGGCCTCCCCTACCCCTTCCTCCAAATCTACTCATCATTGGAGCCCTTGACATAAATTGCCCCGGCCCCTGGTTCCTCCGCTTGGCTAACATCCACTTGCCATACTGGAGTGTTTTTTCATCATGAACACCATCGCCACATTCTTCCATGTCATGTCCCATTATCCCACATACATCACAGAAGAAACCCACCTTCTCGTATTTCACATGCAATAACACACGTTCAGCTCCACTAACATTCAGGGGGGTAAACCGTATGAGTGGAGCACTCACATCAATGCTCGCTCGCACTCTGACATAGTCCCCTTCGAACCATCATGGTGGGTTCATCTCCATGCTACGTACCTTGCCGATTCTGCGCGCTAACTGATCCACAATTGGTTGCGAGCGATATAATTCTGGAATAGAGTGTATCTGCGCCCACACCAATGTCCTATCAAGTTTAACCTCTGACGGATGTCTCAGTCCATCAAATTCCGCAATCACATCACTTGTTTCTTGAATAACCACGGACCTTGGTTGATCACCTTATTCCAGTCCCCCAAACAAAAGAATTTGAACGTGAACAAGTGATCATCAACCTCCCTCAGCTCTGGTTCATATGCTAAACCCCAAACTCCACGTAGAGTTTCGAAAACTGACGCAGAATTTACCGCTTTCCGAGTCTGGACCCTCGCCACGACCAGCCAGCGTGCTTCTTTTTTCAGATCTTGGAGTGCTTGATCCCCGATGAAAACATCATCCAATTCCCCTTCGCGTAGCTCGAGATTCTCTAAAGCCCTAGCCAGGGCTTCATCACCATCACCTTTGCTTGCTCTTCCGCCTGCGGTTTCGCCCGATCTCGACATTGTCTCGTCGCCGAAACCTATCTCCCTTGGCTCGACTTGCAGATCTTGTTGAGAAAAACCTTCGTGCACCTCTCTCTTAACGACCCCCTGAATTGATTCAGAGTCGGATAATGATTCCGATACCAAATCTCACACCGACAAGGGCATCGCCGGTGGAGCCATAAACCCTAGATCGCCTAGGTCTTGATGCGAGCATTCAGCGCTTAATGCTACTCCATGTATGATATTCGGAATTATATATGTGAGACCCGAACAGCCCGAGTCTCCCGAAATATGCAGAGCCCAACTTAGAACGAGAGGCCCGGTCCTTTTCTTTTCCTGGTACGAGGCCCACGCCCACCTCATCTCGCAGACACGCACGCACAGGCTCGGTCGAGCCTAACCCTAGCCTCTCCCAGTCCCAAGTCCCAACTCCCAGTCACGAACGCACCCAGCCCCCAGGCGACTACAGGCGCCAGCCGCCGGTCGCCACTCGCCACGGTCGCCGTCGCCCCTCTCCCCTCGCGGCCTCGCCCAGCCACCGTGAGCCTCACCGCCTTCAGCCCCCGGCCTAGTCCGCAGCGACACAACCCCCGGCGCGCCCTCGCCTGCCTGTGCCCGTGATGGCGTGACCACTGACCAGGGCGGCACCAGGCGCCGAGTCGAGGGCTCGAGGCGCAGGGCAGAACCGACGCGGACGACGAGCTTCCTCCCTCGGTCCGTCTCCAACTCTCCATCTTCCCCGCCCCGGACGGCCGGAACCGACGCGGCGCCTCCATCTTTTCTGTCCAGGGCCAGTGAGCAAAGGACAGAGAGGCGTGAGCAGTGTAAGTGCGCCTCCATCTTCCTCATCCTTGTAATTTTCAGTATATGAAATGTTGAATGCTAGATAGTTGTACTGTTGTTGACATCTGAATCCTAGTTTCGACCTGCTAATTTCGACCTGCTTATATGAATTTAGTATATGAAATTAGTACAAAACCAAGGTCTGCTTGCTTGCTAATTTTGAATGCTAGTATATGAATTTAGTACATATAGTGAGCCTGCTTGCTAATTTCGACCTGCTTATAGTACAAAACCATGTGGTTTGCCTACTGATTTCTGTAAATATAGGGAGCACAACTGACACTGACAGAGAACCATTCATCTGAGATACCAGTCAATGACTAGTGCAATAATATATATCAATGTATATCGAATATCCATGTCTGACAATTGCCTTCTAATGAATATGCACATGAGCACTTGGACTGTTTTCAGTAATTTATTTTGTGGTTTGCATTCTATTTAGTTCAAAATTCTACATGTCATGTTTAATGTTGCTGTTGAAATGATGTCAAAATTGTGTCGAAATACTGTCGAATTGCTGTCAAAATTTTCTGAAAAACCTGAATGTTCTGTTCAGTAGTCTGTATTTCGGGATAAACGTGATTTCCCGAACCCGAATTGTCGGGTATCATTTTTTTGGGATGAATTTCGGGAGTCATTTTTCCTAACCCGAAATATTTTTTCCCCGAAAAACCCGACCCGAAATTTCGGGAAAACCCGAACGCCCGGCGTGACTAGGAACCACAACTCGGGAGGTTCCCCGAGACACCGACCAGACCTCGCCGCACCCTCTCCGCGCAACGCCGCCGTCCCTCACGCCACCTCACCTACTGTCCTCCCTGTCGACGCCGGGATCCTTTCCCCCGGTCCTCCCTCTCAACTCTGAGGCTCCTCCCTCCCGGCGACGCACTGTAGCGTGCTGTCCCCGTCGAGCAGATCGTGAGGTCGACGCCGCCTGCCGCCCTACACCCCGCGCCCCCGTCCTGACGCTCGCTGGCTCTGGTCACCGGCTCTTCCATCACCAGTTCAACACGTGAGTACAGTTTTCTGTTGCTAATTAAAATTTATTTCCAAACTGAATCTTATGTGTGTGCAAGTGCAAGTATGCTAGCTGTTGCTGTGTTACCGAACTGAATTCTAATATCTGCTGTACTGCTGGCCTCTTGACAAAATGAAATATAATGTGTAATATGTTTGCCTAACTGAATTTTAAGGTGTGATGTTCTACTGGCGTGTTACGAAACTGAATTTTAATTTGTGATGTAATGCTGTGTTGCCAAACTGAAAGCTACCATGCTGCTATCAAAGTGTATGCATTTGTTGAACTTGTTTCATCAGATATTTTGGTTAGACAGTTTGTCGATCTAACTATGTGCCTATTTTTGTTTCCGGTTTCCATACCTAATACGTAGTCCCATACAACCGCATTCGAATCTGCAACAGACCACTATCCGCTCCGATCCTAATCAGGAAAAAAAAGGTGGAGGATATAGTCAGAGCAAAATCCGATCCAATCCGTTTACATCTCTAACATGGATCCATGTCGACCCCCATCAGGCGAGCCTTAGGCATATTGACCAAGTAGCATGTAGTGCACAAATTAGTTCAAGCAATTTGTCCGTCTGTAATCTGACAGAGAGATCTAGGAGAACTTTTGGAATCATTTTGTTCGAAATTGTTTAACAGAAAATCTCATTGCTGAAATCTGTGTCAGAAAAAAGGGGGAAGAATTTGTCCTCCAGAACCAAGTAACTCTATGGGTTTTAATCAAAACCTGAAATCAATAGTTTGGTTCAGGTGATTGTACACAATTATCAAACTTTTTAGTATTTGTATTTTGTTAGAATAGGTTCATAGGAGACAGTAATGGTCATTCTTTCCTGCCAATTTTTTTTTGAAAGAACCCATCATCATCTTTCTTTTAGTTATGCCGTTGATCTGGTGGGTGGCCTTCATGTGGGGTTTAGAAATTGATGATTTTGGGCTGGTCTCTGCTTCGTAAGGAACATTAATACAAAAAGTATCGTCTGTATAGAGCTTCGAATGTCAGCTCAGAATTCAGTCTGAAGCTTGTTGTTGATAAAAGGCTGTTTCCAAATATTGCATAAGGTGGAGAAATGTCCCATTTTTTTAGCGACTTTTGTTTTTCTTTATAGAAATCTATGGTAATATGGTATGTTTTATTCTGCTTTGGCTCACTACTATTTTTCGATGAAGTGACTAGAGTTAGATTGCATACCTTTTCCCGTTTCTTTGCCTTGCTGAGTCCTTTTTCTACCTGTCCAATGTAGTGACAGTGATCCAACGTTTGCAAATGCTTCAAGGAAGCAACATTTCCAACCAGAAGACCTTGTATGAAGTTCTATCTGTGAGTGAAGATGCTACGTACGACGAAGTCCGCACGGCGTACAAGTCTGCTGCTCTAAACACACATCCTGACAAAGCACAGGCAACTCTGGAGCCATCTGTGTCTTCCAGCGAGCAGCATGGTTTCTTTGGCGTGCAGGAAGCGTGGGAAGTCCTACGATATCCTAAATCTCGAGCAGAGTACGACAAGCAGCTGCAGTCATCCAGACAGAGCATTGAAATTATTGCCTCTGATATCGAGATTGATGATATGACCGTTGAAAGTTCTGCCGATGGTGTGGAGCTACTGTACCCTTGTAGATGTGGTGACTATTTCTCGATCACTTCTCGTGAGCTTAGCGAGATGGGAATTTCGGTGAGCGAAGACGGGGAAGTAGAAGTACAGGCGCCTGACGAATCTGTATCGACGTCTGTTGTTCTGGGCTGTGGCTCGTGTTCTCTTAAAGCACGCTTGGTTATAAATAGAACTTGATTACTCGTTTTTTTTCCTCGGGCTGTATGTTGGTCAGCAGATATTGATTTAAGCATGTTTTTTTATCCCATCTTTGGATAGGTACACCTCTGATTATATTAGTACATTCTTTCTTTTGCAGTATATGAACACCTGATGGTTGTAATGTATGTCAGTTGCTGCTGCTGGGAATTAATGGCGCTTATATGGGTTGTCATTGTTAAGGGAAACGCTGGAGATCATGCGGGGGATCGCTGTTTTCATCCCCCGCCTCGACCGCTTTCCAAGTGGGGGCAGAGATAACGTGTGGAGGGCGGTTGTCCAGGGCCCACCCCGAGACTTATCTCTTCGATACATCGCACGCACATAGCGTTTTTCATCCGTGCGCGCTCGCCATGGCCGATCCACGCCGGCGAGCTCTGACCGCTCCGTTTTCGCCGGCGACCTCCGTGTGCCGCGTTCCCGGGCCGCGCTCCTCGTCGTCCTCCTCCCCCGCGGCGGCCGCCGCGCTCGCCCTTCCTCCTCTGGAAGCTCCTCTTGCCGCGTCGGCCACCTCCCGTGGAGCTTTGCGCCATGGCCGCCGTCCTCCTCCGCAAGCTCCTCTCCTCGCCGCCACGGGCGGGAGCGAGTACCACGGCGAGATCCTGCCCACCACCAGCACCGGCCGTCTCCGGTGCCGCGTTCCCGGGCCGTGGTAGAGTTGAAGATGGACATGGCCACCGCGCACAAGCTCTTCTACAGCAAGCCCAGCGCCGTGATAGAGTCAGAGATGGACATTTTTTTTGTACAAATAGTTGCTACAATAGGGGTTTTTTTTTGCTTCTTTTTTATAAATTTTTTGCTACTGTAACTCCGGCGAGGTCCGATTTTTTGCTCTAATAGCATAATTGTTTTGCTACAATACGGTTATTTTTTTGCTCTTTTAGTATAATTTTTTTGCTCTGCTATTCCTCCGGTGAGCAAAAGTCTCCGGCGACGGCTCTGGCGAAATCGACTTTTTGCTTCTGTAGCAAAAAAAATTGCTCAAGTAACTCCGGCGAGGTCTCCGGCGAGGTCTGACCTTTTCCTGCTTTTTTTGGGGTGAAACGTTTTTTTGCTACGGGAGCAAAAGCGGGACATTTTTTTGCTACGGGGAGCAAAAGCGGGGCTTTTTTTTGCTACGGGGAGCAAAAGCGGGATTTGGCCAAAAAAAAGAGGACACGTGTCAGCAGGGGGAGGCGGGGGATGGAAAATTTCCATCCCCGGGGGACGCCCAGCAGTTCCCCATTGTTAATGCGTAATTATGACTTTGATGCTCTCACCGGCCACCTGCTCTGATGTTCACCTCTGCAACAGCTAAAATGAATGCTCACTGCTCTCGTCTGTGACTTGGATGATTCCTGGCCTCCAGTCCCTTGGATGATCTATCAGTATTTTGTTGTTGTTGGAACCTATACGCCGTTAACGGCAATTCGTCACCCGTACTGCTGTACAACATGGCTTTTCTCTTGTGCTCCAGTTTTTTTTTTTTTTTTTTGATAAAGGGCTTTATTACTCAAAAAGTTTAAGCATTACACCCGGCCTCTGCATCATAAAATGCACACAGCCGAAATCCGAAACAGTAAATAAACAGAACGACAATACTACAAAACAACCGCTGTAGACTGTCGGAGCTATGGAGCCGCTATCCGTAGATCAAGTGGCCATCCATGTGGGATAAAAATATCCCTCGCCACCTGCTCCAGTCGTGCACATGCCTCCATAAAAAGGCCTCGTATATCCCCTCGCTGTAATGTGGACCACGAACGGAGAATACCTGTGCTTCGGAATAGAACCTGCATACGAGAAAAGTTTTTATCATTGAAAATCTTGTCATTTCTACATAGCCAGAGCGACCAAATAACGGCAAGCGCTCCTACCCTAATAATAGTCTTAAAACGTTTATCTACCCCATTTAACCAGTTGCCGAATATGTTCGCAACGGAAGTAGGTTGATAAAGATTCGAAGCCATTTGGATAGCTGACCATATAGAACGCGCAAACGTGCAATCAAAGAATAGGTGTTTAATTGTCTCATCGTGAGTACAAGAAACACACCTAGAGCTCCCATGCCAATTACGTTTGACAAGATTATCTTTTGTAAGTATGACTCCCTTACGAAGATACCACGCAAAAATCTTAATCTTCAGCGGTACCTTCATACGCCATACATTTTTGAAAATATCGACTGGCAAGTCTGATTGGATCATAGCTCTGTACATGGAGTCCACCGAGAACAAACCGTTCTTAGTGATCTTCCAACGAAACTCATCTGTGCCTGGTGTAAGATTAACCATAGTTAATCTATCCACCAAAGCCTGCCAGGACAGAAGTCGAGGGCCGATTAAATCTCGTCGAAACGTGACATTAGGAGGTGATGTCTGCATGACCGTAGCCAGCGTATCATCCTTATGTCGCGCTATCGTGTATAAAGCCGGATATTGTTCTCGGAGTGTGGTATTACCTAACCATTTGTCCTCCCAGAACCGTATCTGTGATCCATCCTTAATTTTAAATACCCCATAGCGAAAAAATTTATTTTTGTTCGCCATAAGTCCAGCCCAAAAGTGTGAATCACCTGGTTTCCACATAACCTGTGATATTGCTTTCGAGCCTATGTACTTACGTTTAAGGATGGTTTGCCAGACCCCTTCTTCGGTTAATAGTTTGAACATCCATTTACCAAGTAGGGCTGAATTCTTGACTTGAAGGTCATGAATACCCAACCCCCCTGATCCCGTGGACGACAAACTACATCCCATCTGGCCAATCGATATTTCTTTTTCTCATTGTCGCCTTGCCAAAAGAACCTTGATCGGAAATAATCCAATCTTTTTAGGACTCCTTTAGGTAACTGGAAGAAAGATATCATATACAGTACCATATTAGTTAGGACTGAGTTAATGAGTACCAATCGACCACCAAGCGACAACAATTTGCCTTTCCAACTAGCTAGCCTTTTCTGCAGACGTTCTTCAACATGGCCCCATTCTGCATTAGTCAATCTCCTATAATGTATTGGTATTCCCAAATACTTGATAGGAAATTGACCTTGCTCACATCCGAATAGTTCGGTGTATTGTGCAACTGCTTCTTGGGCCTCGCCAAAGCAAAACAATTCACTCTTGTGGAAATTAATTTTTAATCCGGATAGTTGCTCGAACACCGAAAGAATTAACTTCAGGTTCGCCGCTTTCTCCAAATCATGTTCCATAAAGAGAATTGTATCATCTGCATATTGAAGGATAGACAATCCCCCATCAACCAGATGTGGGATTACTCCCTCAATTAGGCCATTTTCCTTTGCTCGGTCAATCATGATCGCTAACATATCAGCCACAATATTAAACAATACGGGCGATAGCGGATCACCTTGTCTCAAGCCTTTTTTTGTTTGGAAGTAACGGCCAACATCATCATTGACTTTGATGGCCACGCTACCTCCAACCACAAAACTGCGAATTAGAGCGCACCACTGTTCTGAGAATCCTTTCATTCTCAGTGTCTGTTGGAGAAACTCCCAATTCACTTTATCATAGGCCTTTTCAAAGTCTATTTTAAAAATTACCCCATTAAGTTTTTTTGAGTGCAGCTCATGTACGGTTTCGTGTAAGGTCACGACCCCATCAAGGATGTTCCTACCCTGCATAAATGCAGTCTGTGTAGGTTTTACCACATGATCTGCCACAGAATTCAACCTAATAGTTGCAACTTTCGTAAAGATTTTGAAACTAACGTTTAGAAGGCAGATTGGTCGATACTGTTGTATTTTTTCTGCGTTCAAAACCTTAGGTAACAAAACGATTTCCCCAAAGTTAAGGCGATACAGCTCCAGTTGTCCACTCTGCAAGCAATCAAACATTTCGATGAGATCATGTTTAATGATCTCCCAGAAATGCTGATAAAACTCGGCCGGACAACCATCTGGACCAGGTGCCTTGTTATGTTCCATTTGGAATATCGCCTTCTTGATCTCTTCTTCTGAGAAGGGAGCATTAAGAAAAGCATTTTCCTCTATGGATACTTGAGGAATATCATCTGTGCGGTTCTCGTCCATAGTTATATTAACTACTTCGGGAGGCCCAAACAGATCTTTATAGAACTTTGTGATATAGGCCTTGAGATGCTCTTGTCCCTCAATGAGACCTTCATCTTGATGGAGAGAGTGAATTCGTTTTTTCCTATGTCTGCCATTAGCAACATTATGAAAATAACGCGTATTCGAATCTCCTTCAAGAATGAATTGAGCCTTAGATCTCTGATACCATTTGAGTTCCTCTTCTCGCAACATTTGTGCTACTTTCGCATTGGATTGACTTTTAAGTTCAACCTCTTGCAAAGATAACAGCCTAGTTTCTGCAAGACGATCTAACTCATCGATAATGGAACAAAGACGCTCTTTTTCCTTCTTGAGCAAACCAGTCGTATGTCTCGCCCATCCACGGAGATACTTACGCAGATTGCGCATTTTATTATTCCATCTCCGTATTGGGTTATCACCTAACACCGGTTTGGTCCAAACTTTCTTCACTAGTTCATCAAAACCATCACGTAAAAACCAACCTAGTTCAAACTTGAACTGTGTCTGGCCTATTGGTTTTGATGTGCCAGTTGAAAGTAGAAGGGGAGCATGATCCGACAGAGCCTCAATACGTTCTAGAGCGCGTACCGTAACCAATGGGAACTTATCTTCCCAATCGGTACTCATCAATACGCGATCTAGTTTTTCGTATGTTGGTTCTGGCAGACTATTTGCCCAGGTGAACTGTCTTCCGGTCATGTACACCTCTCTCAAATCCAAGCTATCAATGACAGCGTTAAATAAGAAAGGCCAATGACCGTCAAACCGTCCCCGGCTTTTCTCGTGTGGGAACCTTAGCAAATTAAAATCTCCTCCAATTAAAATTGGATGTGGATTATTGTTCGCCAAGTTAACCAGCTCACGAAGAAAAGCCTCCTTAAGCTCCTCCTGGGCAACACCATACACAGCGACTAAACTCCATATGAAGTTGTCGGCACGGTTACGGAGGTGTAATTTAATATGAAAATCACCATCCGACCTTGCTAACACATCAAAGGAGTCAGTTTTAACGCCTAGTAGAATGCCACCCGATCTACCACGTGGAGGAATAGAGTGCCAAGTGAAGTCTAAACCCCCTGATAGGCGGTTCAGAACACTCGCTTGAAAATCTCTCCTTCCGGATTCGGAGATCGCCACAAACTCCAAATTATGATCCTTGACATATTGTGCAATATTCAAATGTTTAGCCAAGTCGCCAAGACCTCTGCTATTACTGAATAAGCCATTCATCGGGAAACAATTGGGTTTTTAGGCGATCTCGCGGATTTCCGCGGTACGTTCTTCCTCTTATCCTTAGCGGATTTGGATTTCCGACCAGATGCATACAGATCAATTAGAGATCCGAGCCCGTCGTCATCCATTCCCACTTCGGTCACTTCCCCCACTAGATGAGATAAAAGCTGTCCATCCGAAGAGGCATTCGCTGAATCATCATCCATGTGTGGTATGTCTACCTTTGCAGAAGCACTCGGTTTGACCGTTAAACGGTCATATTCCATGCGCCTCAATGCATTGGCCGACAAAGTGATCTCATGTTCATTTCTACCTGAACAGACACCAACTACATCTAGACTAGATGCAACCTTGGAATCTGAAAACGAAAGAAATGACTTATGATGCAAAGACGTACCCGAAGATGGTGATGAGAACATCGCCGCCTTGCGGCGCATAGCTTTGGCCATTGCGTCCTCGTCCGTCGATGATGCACCATCCGCGGCCACCACATGACGTGCACTACGCCTCGGCACCATCGGGTCCAGCTGCGTCGACACGGCGGAGGGGGGTAATGTTGAAGAAGAAACCCCCCCGAACGCAGTGTCCACCACGGCGCACTTGGCCACCGCACCAGCATCCGTCGTTGCCGAGTCGAGCCGCTGTGGTGCGGCCCGCGCCGCAGCGCTGCCAGCAGCAACCGGCCCAAGGCCAGTCACTCCCGCCTGTGTCACGTCGCCAAGGACTCGCGCCTGGGCGCCAGCAGACTGAGCAACGCCCAGCCCGAGCTGCACCGTGCTGGACTCGGTGGGCTGCGTCCTGCACCCGTCCGCACTTCCCATCTGCTGCACATGCGCAACAAACAACTGGCCGTCGCCCAGCTGACCGTCCGCAGCTCCCAGCCGATCCACTGCATCCAACTGCTGCATGTGAGAAACAGCAAGCTGTTGGTCGCCCAGGTCGCGAACTGCAGCCCCCGGAGCAACCTCAGAACCACCAGCAGAAGCCTGTGATATCGACGAAGGCGACAACGCCGCCTCGGAGAGTAAGCCTAGAAGACCCCCTGGAGTACATTGCCCCACAATCTCCTTCCCTCGCGGCGTCTGCGGTGACGGATTTAGAGGTGTGAGCGCATAGCTCCTCAGCAACTCCAACGCCTCACTACGGACATGTCCCACATCGGATGGCGGGGAAGGATCAACGGCCATACTCGTGGGGCCATTCCCGGCCCCCGGCGGATCCAGAGCAGCTGAGTCTTGCACATCCTCCTCCATGCCTCTACCCGACGAGTCCCCGTGCACCTTGTGATCCCAAACACATGGAACAAAGCCCGGCTCTGGAACGTAGTCCTCAGCTTCTGGGCGGAAAGTGAAAGCATACCCCTTAAGTCGAACCACCCCATCAGTAGCAATATAAGGACCCACCTCATCCACTTTCTCAAACACTTCATCATCGGCCAAAGCGATACGGATCCGAACAATGCCCCTCCGACGGAGAGCCAACAGGTCAACGTCCAAAGTAGCACCAATCAAAGAACCAACTGCCCACAACCCTCGAAAGTGTCGCAACTGGTGAGGAACCCCCTCAACGTGAACCCATGCCTGGTGTAAATCCAGCTTCGGCTCAATCGCCACGGGCATCCACTTGCTAAACAGCAACCTGGTAGACTGAGACGGGATACCGAAGTCCATGCCATCAAACCTAGCGAGTTCCTCCGCCGAAGGAAAAGCGAGGGTGAAAGAGCTATCTCCATTCGGCAAAGCCTCCCACTTCCATCTCTTGGCTGAACTCATTCGTGCCACCGTCGACACCACTTGGCTAGCGGTGGCCGCTGTTCCCTGCACTGTCACCAAAGCAACCGGACCAACAGGTGAGGCGAGCTGATCCATAAAGACATCATCCGGAATCTGCGAGAACATCGTGCGCTTGTGAGCAACCCCAGCAATAAAAACTGTCGGCTTCGGCAACTTGAGGATAGCACATTTCTTCATTGGATGTCTGTCACTGTCACACACGTAGCAGTAATGATGAACCGGGCAATCCCTCGTCGCGTGAGTGTCCACATCACACCTCCAGCATCTAGTCTTGACCTTTTTGTTGACAATTGGCGGAACCGCAGCAACATCGGGCACCCCGGGAACAACTGTGGCTTGCACCAGTTGCTCAACCAAGTTACCCGGTAATGCCGCAGCCTCCACACTCTCCAAGCTCTGACCATGATCAGCAATCACCACCGGGGCAACCGTTGCCTTCTTCTTCTTCTTTTTCCTTGCAGGAGCCCCCACTGCTCGGCCCGCCGCAACTGTGCCAAGTGCAAAAGGCGGCACAACGGCCGAAGTGGAGCCAACGACAGCCACAGTTGGCGCCCTGACTGGGAAAGCGCCTCCTGCCTGCACAGGAACAGGAGCCGTCGGCGCCCTAGCAGCCACAGCTCCTGGAACAGGTACCACGGACGTCGGTGCTCTAGCATCCACTACCGCTGCAGCAGGCATCAAGTTCGACGTCGCCCTAGCAGCCAAAGCTGCTGCAGCATGATTCACAGGCGCAAACGTGGGAGGGCCGGCGGCTGGACCAAGACCGTGAGCAGCGCCACGGCCGCCCGCAGCTCCACGACCCCGACCAGCACCAGGCGCCGCCGGTGGCGGGACGAGTTGACTCCCAGGACGGCCCGGTGCCGCCATTGGCGCAGGCGATCGCAACACGTCTACAAAGGATCTCTTCGAGCTCGGTGCAGATTCGTCCGCGTCGAACAGCAAAACAGGGACAGACGACGCAGACTCGGGCGACTTGGTGCTTGACGTAGACGGCGGCTTCCGTGCGTCCGATAGGATGCTAGGTTTCCTCAGCGTTCTCTCCCACAGGCCATGTAGGCAAGAGCCCAGGTAAGCCCATGGCCTTTCCGGAGCCCCATGCAACTCGGACCCACCTCCTGCAGAATTCGAACTCGATCCCTCAGCGCCCTCCAAGATCTCCGCCGCGATCGGATCCCCATCATCCGGGCGCCTCGTCGATGCCGCCACCGTCGCCGGGAAGAAGTCTCCGAGAATAGGCGGGGGCGTAACGCGCGGTCGTGGGACCGGGCCACGCCAACCCACCCGCACCGGTTGCTTCCGCAAGTGAAAGGTCGTCGCCGAGCTTCCGCCCGCCCCGTCGCTCGCCGGTGAAGGCGGCGTCGTAGAACGGTCATCGTCCGTCGAGCTTCCGCCTTCGGACCTGCAAAAACGAACAGAATGCGTACCTCCGTCGGCTCCGCTTGCACTTCCCTTTTCCCAGAACCTCGAATCCTTCGTCGGAAAGCCAACTCGGCTCCAGAACTCACTCGCGATCTGCTCGTCCGACAGCTCCGGCCGCCGCACAAACGAATCGGAAACCAGCCTCTCTTCAGACAGGACCTCCTCCGCCGCGGACGTCGCCGTCAGACCAGCCTCCTTCACTGCATCTTGGCCCTCGGAGAGCGCCCAAAAACGTGAACCCGCCGGCGCTTCCACCGTCGGCAGGCCACCAGGGGCCAGCGTGAGCCGGCGACGGCCAAGCCCCTGCCCGAGCGGTGCCCCCGGATCGCCCTCCGGAACGCCCCCCGGATCGCCTCTGTCCATCACTGACATCTCTCGTCGTTACTTCACTGCCATCTTCGGAACGCCCCCCGGTACCCAGACTCTTCTGGTCTCTGCTTCCACGCTGCGTGTGCTCTGCTTCTGGCCTCCAGTTTTGTTGCATATACGCGCATGCTGCTTTGCCATGTGCGGCAAAACATTTGTACAGAGACTGCGACTCTCTTGAAAACGTTTCGTTTTCAGGGCCCCCAAGTTGATACACTGGGATGGGGAGAGGAATCTCTGTGCACCTTGTTCTTGGATGATTCCACCTGAGAGCTACGTAAAGCCACCAGCAATGTTGTGTTGCATCTCTCCTGTAGCGTTTGCGTGAAGAGAGTAGGTCGTTTGCTTGCCGCGCGATGGCATGGTCTGATGATCAGCGCAGGAGGCTTTCGAAGCATGATTTTACGCTGCCGCGGCAAATGAAAACGCACATACCAAATTGTCAAAAAAAAAAAGCACATAGAAAACACGCGCACGTGTAGCCAAGCCGGCCGGTTTATATGAACTCCGGCGACGTTTTACTGTCTATAAAAGCAGATATCCTACTAGTGAGCATGTGGTTGTGCTGCTGACGCATTGACAGTGCAGTTTCCGTCCTTCTTGGAGCGATACACGTCTTTTTCAGTGGACTACCACGATGGTGATACTGTTTATACGCACATCTCCATTGTCAGCAAAGAGATGGAATCCATCGCCGATCGCGTGACCGTTTTGCACAAGCAACTGGATCGATCGATCGGAGCAATGCTTTGCTTGGCGCACGAGTGGCACCAGCCCAGGCTGAGGCTCCCGCCCGCTAATCACCGCAAGCCCCTCTCCTCCGTCATCAGGGAGACCTATGCCCACTGCCATTTCCCCCTGCGCTAATGGGATGGTCCACGGCGCCGGATGGAGCTCCGGCGAGGACGGCGCGCTCGACCTCGACACCAAGCAGGCAATAGCACAATATCCTCTACTGTAGTTAAATTGGTCAGGGCCAGGGGGTTGAGCATACGGCGCGTCCGTGCTATACATTTGATGAACCGCACGTGCAGGTGATACTGAACAAGATGCGGAACACAGAGACTCCCCGACCACGTCGATATGGTCGTTCGCTCCACTCAATCCGAGGAGTGGAGTCCTAGTGGTGGAGGAGGAGAAGAAAGAGGTGGAGGCGAGGGAGCGAAGGCGACGAGCCGGGAGGCGACCGTGGCGTCGTGGACGGACATGGACCGGCCGGCGACGCGGGAGGTCTTCCGCGAGTGCGAGGGGTGCCCGTTCGGGCTTGTGCCGGCAGACTCGTGGAAATGGCGCAAGCGGAGCAACGTCGCCGCGACCCCGGCTCCCGCTTGCAGCTACAAGAACACTACCAGTACCAGTTAACCAGCGTCACCATTACAAACAGAACAAGTTTAATTTCTCAAAAAAATGAAGTAAACCCCCAAATCCTGGTATACAACGAACTGCGTCCGGACAGGACTGACTAGAGTGGAAATCAGCTGCAGCAGAAATGAACTACAGTAAAAGGCAGTGGAAAGAAGGGAAAGGCGTCATCAGATCAGCCGTGTGCGTCGCCGACGCCGTCGTCTCGGCGGCCGAAGAGGAGGGCGGCGAAGCTGGCGGCGGCGCAGACCGCGGCGACGGCGTTGCCCTCGCAGAGCAGCACGCGGAAGGCGAGCCGCGCGATGTCGGCCGTCGCGCGCCGCCCCTCGGCGACCAGCGACCTCCTGGGCTTCCCGGCGAACGCCAGCAGCACGAGCACGGTGGTCCAGGTCATCAGCATGGCCGGCGCGGCCACGGCCAGCGCGGCGCCCATCGACAGCAGCCCGAACACGGCGCCGTACATCACGGACGCGTACAGCGCCGCGGGCCACACCGCGGCCGCCCCGCCCGCCGCCGCGTAGTACCACGCGCGCACGGACCCCAGCAGGCTCCACGAGGAGGAGAGCAGCGCGGCGTACACGGCGAGGAAGAGGGCCACCCAGGTCCGCCGCTTGCTCATGGCCCCGAGCAGGAGGGAGGTCCAGGGGGGCCACGCCGACGGGACCGGCTCGGCTGCCTCCTGATCTGCCATAGATGGAGCTCGGATTCTTGGTCTGCTCGATTCCGGCGGTAGTAATTTGGGGGCTTTGCGGGCGTAGTGCTCTGGTTTACTTGTCTGCTCGGTGAAGGCAAGCCTGGGATGCCGAATCGCTTCTTTGCTTTCTCTGCTTGCTCATCTCTTTTTTTTTTTCAGAACTTTTACAGGTGGTGGTGGTGCTCATCCTCTTTCTTTTGTTTACCTCGCCTTTGTTTTTTCGGGAAAGCACGAAGTGCTGCAACATGGCGGTGTCGGGCCGGCACGTCAGGAGCCCGTCGTGCCTCGGGCCGTGTCGGGCTAAGCCCTGCGCCGGCGCGGAGACATCCCTTTCATTTTCTTTAAACTCGCTCTCCCGAAGCATTTTATAAATAAAACCAAACGGCCAAACCGATACAGAGAGAGGGGTGAGAAAACTCTCATAGAAAACAGATCAAATATGAAACAAAACGAAATGGAGTAGCCACAACCCAAAGACGCACACACGACAACTAACTAGATGTGCCAACACGTCTCCTTATGAATCCACCGGACATCGTCACATCTCACTCATCAAGACGTCGCCGGAGAAGGGTGTGACCCCTCTTGCTCGGGACCGTGGAGCACCGATTCTGCCAGCAAATATCAAGGAAAGAGAGTGGTGATAACAACATCAGTGTAAAAGGTAGGAGGTCGCCGAGAATGCCCCACGCCCTGAAGGAGCCTCGAGACGGGATCTGACTTGCCCACTCATGAAAACAAAACAAGACCAAGAAGCACCAGATCTCTATAGCAACGCCCTCAAGAGGGTGACGACGCATCGCGACGTCATCGTCGAGACCAAGACGGTTAAGGGTTTTCGCCCGGAGCTCTGATACAGGGAAGGTGACCACACCGATGCCCCCAAGAGGCCACAACACCAGCAGGCATCACCGCCGATGGCACTGAAGTAATGAGGTTTCACCCGGGAAAGCCTTCGCAACATATCCCAGTACATCGGACCACCCACAGTCATCAAGTCGCACCTCTAGGACACGATCTAGGAGCCGCCATTGCCTAAGAATTATAAACACCAAGATTCCTCACAACCTGCTCCTCGACGCTCACACATCCAGAGGGATAGGCCACCACCACTGCAACACCGCTCGCCAAGGAGCCGGATGCGAAGACCACCATCCAGGGCCGCCGCCCCGGCATCCAGGAATGACACACCGCCACCACAATGACATCAGAGTACCGAGAGGCCGACACCTTGACATGGACCATGGAGGATCGGAACCAACATGCCATAACCGCCAACACGCAACGGGAGTCCTCGGCCATGGGTGCCGGTGACGAAGGGATGGATCCTAGGCCTGTCGGGTGTGCCTACCCGGTCTCAGGCCCACGGCCCAGGCTCTGAAGGAGGCGTCACGGATTATTCTAGAAGGCCCAATTGAAGCCCACCCGCAATGCCTTGCGGGTTAAGATAGGAAACTTGTAACCGACATAGGGTTAGAGTTCGAGTCCTACACGGGTATGGTTTGAGACCTGGCCACCTATATAAGGCCAGGAGAACCACCGGGAGAGGACCAAGCAATATCGCACCACCAAGCCTTGAGCTCGAGATCGTACTTTCGACTTGAGCAATCCCCCATTGTAACTGATCTACTCGTGAATACAGATCGACAGAGGCAGGAGTAAGGGTTTTACCTCTACGAGGGCCCCGAACCTGGGTAAATCGTGTCCCCTGTCTAGCCGACGATTGTCACCAGCGCCTACACGTTCTCCTAATCGAAACCCTATGGGAGCACCCGAGGGACTTGTTGAGATGCAGATTCGACAATTGGCGCCGTCTGTGGGAACGGCGGGCGCTGGATCTCCGGCAACCTTCGACTTCAACTCCGACCAACCCAATTCAGATCGGATCTGTCGTAGTCACCCCCCACTCGCCGAAATCACGTTCGGTGTTCAGCGATCTGGAGAAGAGCGTCATCTTGACGTTCGGAAGATTCAAGTTCTACACCAACAAAGAAGGGATCCTCCACTTCCCCGAAGAATCGGGATCTGAGTCAATTTCCAGCCCAGGAGCAGTCGATTCACGACCCTGCTTGGCGGAAAGTGACGAGTCCATCCGCCTCAAACCGGCAATTTCCATACCCTCTCTACAGTGGAGCCGTCTCGGGTCAGGGAGGCTTTCCAAGCTACGCCTAGGACTCGCAAGCCACATCTGGCTCAGGTCTGCATGGCAGGATCAGAACAGCCACCCGCAGAAACTGAACAAAGCGCGAAGGAACGCGCCGAAATCAACGTCTCGCGAGACGCCTGGGTCCGAGCAAAGGAGGCTATCCGCACAAGCAAACCACCTACAGCCGAAGCCCCACACGAAGACTTAATCGCCTACCACTATCATCTAGTGAGAGCGGCCACTGCGATCAAAGACGCTCGGGAAGATTTAGCCAAGCGAAAAAGACTAGCAGAGGAGTCAAGTCAACGTCGAGCTGAGCTGTCCCTAACACCTTCTGTGGGAAACCGCCCCCAGAAGAAGGGATGCGCCTCAAGAACCGCGACCATGGACGGCGAGTCCTTAAGCGGAATCAACAAATCACTTATGCGCGTGGACGAAGATGGAAACATCCATCCGCAAACTCCCACAGCCGTGGTGCTACCGCAGCTACCTACATGCAGATAAATCAACCAGGGGAAAATGACCCCCGCACGGAACAATACAAGCAGGTGCAGAAAGGACTAGGTATGGCAGCTGCAAAACTCGCCCTCTATGATCGCAGGAAAGCAGCCGAATAGAAGGACAAAGAAGAACCCCGTGCATGCATGGGCACATCACCTGACAAGGAGAGGTCACCCCGCCGAACACGAGGGAAAGAAGCTCGACGACGAGGAGATAGCCCGAGTGGCAGCGATAGCAGCCCAAGGGGCCGAGGCCGTAGCCGCAGCCCGAGAAAGGATCGAGATCGCAGCCAGCGGAAGGATCAAGATCGCAGCCCGCGGAAGGATCGAGATCGCAGCCCGCGAGGAAATCGAGATTGCAGACCGCGAGGAAATCGAGATCGCAGCCCCGGAAGGATCAAGATCACAGCCCGCGAGGAAATCGAGATCGCAGCCCGCGAAAAGATCGAGACATCAGCCGCTCGCGACACCGCAGCAAAGAACCGAGAGGAGACGCCAATCGCGATGAGCCTGGATACAACGCACGATCAGACATCACCCAGCGCAAGGTTGATAAAGGTCGAGCGGCCAGAAACCGTGCGCGCTCCCCATCCACCTCCTCCGATGACGAAGTCTGCGGAGCCTTATGCTTCACCCGCAGCATCCGCGAGGCACCGCTACCCAAAATATTTAAGCTATCCACGGAAGTACAGAAATACGATGGTTCGCAAGAACCTTCGGCCTGGTTGTCAGATAGCCTCACGGCAGTAAAATGCCAACGTGGGAACAAAAACACAGCTATGCAGTACCTCAACCTACACCTGGTCGGCGCTGCCCGCAGCTGGCTCGAAGGAAGGCCGAAGGCGTGCTAGAAGTCTTGGGACGATCTAAACCTCGACTTCTGCAAAAATTTCCAGGCAACGTACAAAAGACCTGCGACCATCGAGGAGCTACGAGCTTGCAAGCAGAAAAGTGGCGAGTCTACTCGCGAATATATTCAGCGATGGACCACCCTAAGGAATACAACGGGAAATATTTCAAAAGAAGTCGCGGTTGAAGCATTCGCCAAAGGAGCACGACGAACTTTTTTCAGGGAAGAACTGGGGCGACTACCACCCAAAACCATGGGAGAATTGATGGCCATAGCCGATAGATGGGCAAACGGTGAAGACGCAGTACGCAATGAGAAAGACTCATCCCCAACACGTGATGACGATCGCCATAGTCGAAAGAAAAGAAGAAAGAACTACGACCATGATGACAGAGAAGAATTTGTGGCAGCGGAGTTCACCAAAAATCGCGACAGCGGGTATTGTGGAAAACGCGAGTGGAAGCCAAAGAAAGAAGACCCCGAGGAGGACCTCGACGGATACTGCACGCTACATCTATTTACAGATAAGCGCACATGCAAAACTAAGGCAAAACACCTACTCAAGGATTGCCGAAAGTTCATCGATATCCATGAAGCCCTCCTGAAGAAGAACAGAGCAGCAATTAATCAGGGTTACCCGTAGCTTCTTGGAGGAGGAACTCAAGGATTTCAACAGCCGCAAGCCCTGCCCCCGGCAGGAAACCAAAACGCAATGGTAGCTGCGCTGCCAGCGCCACCCGCCCCAAATCAGGGAGCCAACGGGTACCCGAACCCAGCAGAACTCATAGGCATGATTCAAAAGGTCTGTCCATCACGCAGAGCTCAGAAGACAAACACACGACAACTATGTATGGCTGTACAAACTCCACCTACAAGAACTGAGTATCTGAAGATGGCGGAACAACCGATAACCTTTTCCAAGGAAGACCACCCTCCGCGAGTCTATCGACCAGGACACGCCGCACTTGTCATACAAGCGCAAATTGGCAATTACGAGCTGGCTCGCGTGTTCATGGACGGAGGCAGCGGCATCAACATCATCTACGCAGACACGCTCCGGCGTATGAACAAGAATTTGGATGGACTCGCGGAATCGGAGACATCCTTCCACGGGATAGTTCCAGGAAAAGCAGTCCGTCCACTCGGAACGATCAACCTAGAGGTGGTGCTAGGCAACCGAAGCAATTACAGGCGAGAATATCTCGATTTCGAAGTTGTCGATTGGCCCTCACAGTACCACGCCATTCTCGGTCGAACGGCGTTCGCCAGATTCATGGCAGTACCACACTACGCATACCTGAAGCTCAAGTTACCTGGAGAATACGGTACAATCACCATCGACGGCGACTTTCAAAAGTCCAATAAGTGCGACGAATTCAACGAGATCGCCCAATCCTTCGGGATGCAAGAAGAACTAGAGGAGATAGCAAAAACCACAGATCACTCCGTGATGCCTCTCACAAAGAAGAACGCTCCAGAACTCGAGTTCAACACAAATAGCGGTACCCGCAAGCATCAAGTACACCCGACAGATTCTGCAAAGACGGCGATGGTGTCTACCACTCTCTCGCCAGCATAGGAAGGCGTGCTCGTCGAACTCCTCCGTGAGTACTGGGAAATTTTCGCCTGGCAGCCATCAGATATGCCAGGGATACCCGGGGAGTTCGCCGAGCACTCACTCGAAGTTTTCAAAGACGCCAAGCCTAACAAGCAGACTACCCGAAGGTTCTCAGAGCCCAAACAAAAAGCACTTGGAGAAGAAGTAAACAGACTACTCGCAGCAAAATTTATTCGCGAGATAAAAATTTCAACTTGGTTAGCATACCCGGTGCTGGTCCCGAAGAAAAATACCAACATCCTTCGCGTGTGCATCGACTACACGTCGTTGAATAAACACTGCCCAAAGGATAACTTCCCCTTGCCACGAATCGATCAGATCGTAGACTCTACAGCAGGTTGCCAATGCCTCTCTTTCTTGGACGCCTACTCAGGCTATAATCAGATCAGGATGAAGAAGGAGAACAAGGAGAAGACGACGTGTATAACACCCCACGGTGTCTACTGCTACACAACAATGCCCTTCGGGCTGAAAAATGCAGGCGCAACTTATCAGCGCTGCATGCAAAAGTGCCTCGTCAAGCTCATTGGCAAGAACGTGCAAGTGTACGTTGACGACATCGTCACCAAGACTCGAGTGGAAGATACGCTTCTCGATGATATCAGAGAAACATTCGACGCGTTGAACGCATACCGAATCAAGCTCAACCCGGCCAATTGTGTCTTTGGCGTCCCTGCAGGACAACTTCTCGGGTACTTGGTCTCCGCTCGAGGGATAGAAGTTACCCTGGAAAAAATCCAAGCAATCTTGACAATAAAGAAACCAACCAATCTCCGTGGCGTACAACAGCTCGCAGGACGATTAGCCGCCCTGAGCAGATTCATTGCAAGGCTAGGCGAGCAATCACTACCCTTCTACAAGTTACTGAAGAAAACAGATAAGTTCGAGTGGACGCCCGAAGCACAGAACGCATTCGCAGACCTCAAGCGAGCATTGCAGAGCAGGCGCGTCCTGGCAACGCCACAAGAACGGGAGCCACTGTTCCTATACCTAGCCGCAACAAATCAGGTCATCAGCACAGCAATCGTGGTTGAACGGCCGGAGATATCCCCATTACCAGAAGCTCGCGTATGGCGTGGTGCTCACAGCCCGAAAACTCGTGTATATATTACCATCAGCGAAGTGCTTTCGACCTGCAAACAAAGATATCCCCATTACCAGAAGCTCGCGTATGGCGTGGTGCTCACAGCCCGAAAACTCAAACATTACTTCCAGGAACACACCGTCACGGTGGTAAACGACGCATCACTGGGTACTATCATGAATAACCCAATGGCATCAGGAAGAATTGCAAAGTGGAGTATCGAGCTCGGCGCCTGGGACATCATATACGCGGGTCGCAAGTCTATCAAATCACAAGTGCTCGTGGAGTTCCTAAGCGAGTGGACAGAACTGCAAACACCAGGCCCTCCAGAGTATACAAGCAATTGGATAATGTATTTCGACGGATCAAAGAGAAACGAAAGGGCCGGAGCTGGGGTAGTCCTAATATCCCCGAGAGGTGACAAGTTACAATACGTCCTCCGATTGGACTTTCCACCCGACGACCCGGAGTCAAACAATCATGCAGAATACGAAGGCCTCCTACACGGCATGAAGATGGCGATCGCTTGTGGGGCAACACGACTAATGATCTATGGAGATTCAAATCTCATAGTGCAGCAGACAATGAAAGAGTGCGACGCCATTGCAGAAAACATGGTTGCTTATCAAGATATGTACAATCTACTCGAAGGAAGTTTCCAAGGGTGCGAACTAAAACACATTGCGCGATCCAGCAACGAAGAAGCAGATAAATTGGCAAACATGGGTTCTACAAACACACCCATACCGCTTGGAATATACTTCGAAAGGATGATAAAACGATCAGTCAAGGTCAAAAAAGCAGCAGAAGCACCCGAGACATTGGAGACAGAGATCAGCCCGCAAGATGCTATGATTGAGCTCACCCACAACATCTCAAGACAAGTTTTTCTGGTCGATCCAGTCTGGACGCAGAAATACCTCGACTACTTGTCCCACAAACAGCTCCCAGCAGATATTTGCGAGGCTAGACAGATAGTGCGACGCAGCAAAGCTTTTCGAGTAGTCAATGGAGAACTTTACAAACAGAGCATATCAGGAATATTACAAAGATGCATAGAGCCTGAGGATGGCAATGAACTACTACGGGATATCCACCAAGGAGATTGCGGACACCATGCTAGCTGGAAGGCAATCGTGGGCAAAGCTTTTCGCGCAGGGTTCTACTGGCTTACAGCAGCCAGGGATGCAAAGGACCTAGTCGACAGATGCAACGCATGTCAACGATTTGCGCCCAAGCCGCACGCCCCTTCCACCAAGCTTCACATGATCCCAATCGCCTGGCCCTTTGCGCAATGGGGGCTAGACATGGTAGGACCTCTGAGAAAATCAACACCCGGAGGATACACGCACTTGCTAGTTGCAGTCGACAAATTTACAAAATGGATTGAGGCCATGCCAGTCACCTCAGCCAGCGCTCAATGCGCTGTCAAATTCCTTGATACCGTCGTGCGCAAATTTGGAATACCACACAACATCATCACCGACAACGGAAGCAATTTCACGGCCAAGGAAACACAGCAGTTGTGCGAAGAAAAAGGAATCACCTTCAGTTTCGCTTCAGTTGCTCATCCGCAAACCAACGGTCAGGTCGAACGATCCAACGGACTGGTCTCGGCAGGCATCAAGAAACGACTACTCGACCGCCTACACCCAGCAGCAGGACATTGGGCATAGGAGTTACCCTCCGTACTATGGAGCCTACGCACGACCCCAAATCGATCAACAAACTACACACCATTTTTCATGGTATACGGAGCTGAAGCAGTCCTTCCCGAAGACGTCAAGTTCAGTGCCCCACGAGTAGTCGCTTACAGCGAAGAAACCTCTAACAGGGCACTCGCGGAAGACGTGGATGCACTCGACGAGATACGCGACATTGCACTCGCAAGATCCGCGGTATATCAACAGTCGCTACGCAACTACCACAGCCGCCGTATACGCCACAGAGCCTTCGTGACAGGAGATTTGGTGCTGCGACTTAAACAGAAGGAAGGACACAAGCTCGAGCCACCGTGGGAAGGACCCTTCATAATACACGAAGTTATCCCTGGTGGCGCTTATCGACTGAAGAACCCCGAGACCGGTGGCATCTACTCCAATCCATGGAATGTTGCGCACCTCCGCAAATTCTATCCTTAGATTATTCTACTCGACAAAATAAGGCTATACTAGCCATGCTGTAGCTCGAAGACAATACATGACTTTTCAGTCATATTAATAAATTACATGGTTTCTCAACCATAGTTTCTCACGTCATTGATATTTACACGCTAAATAAACAGGTATACACCGCAAACACACGGGGGCTACGCCTAACATAGCATCATTTACAAAAAATACAAACAAGGTTGGCACCTTCTAAAGTTTCAAGAGGACTATACAAAGTGACAGGATACATACATCCTATATTTACATGCGGCGGCGAGCGTTTTCCTCGGCTAATACCCGATCCACCTCTTCGGAGGTCAATCGAATAATTTCCTCTGCTGCTGGCATAACAGCCCTATAATGAGCGGCCATGTCGACTCGACCATCAGGGAGCGTGGCTACAGAGTTGAAATTCACCTCAGGATGCCACAAACGGACGAAGGAAAGCGCTACTACAGAACCACAGATCATCTGGTTGCAGACGCACTCGCGAATTTCTCCTTCTCGCCCGAAAGTTCTGAGGAGATGGCTCAAATCTTCTGGACCCCTTTCCAACGGATAGAAAGCAGAGTTCACAGCAATCAAGGTCTCATGGTAGGAACTCACGAGCATCTTCGCTTGGATTACTCGATACTTCAAAGTAGCCAGCACAAAGCCTCGACTACGATCGGACCAAAAGTTATTTGCATGGGGTTTTGAACTACCGGCTTCGTCAAGAATATGGTTCTCCACCCAATGCTTTTCACACCGATCATCAGGCTGAACAACTGCAAAGAAAACTACAGAGTCAAAGAAAGAAGACATGGAAAGCTAGGGGGCTGAAATACTTACAGAGCAAATCCTTGGCAACAGCAGCCAATTCATCCATCACGAACTGTTCACGTTCGACAGCAAGTTTCTGTTTGGATTTGGCTACATCAGCCACCCCACGTAGAATTTTTAGTTTACGCTCACCATCCGCAACACGGTCACGAAGGCCAGCAAAAGTCCCGACAGCAGCATCAAGAGGATCTACTTGGGCAGCAGATCCACTCGAAGACTCCGCGGCAACTCCAGATACCTGGAAGAAAATAAGGAATAAGACGCTCCATTCGAGAAATAATACCACCTATTCGACAGGTGCTCGGGGGCTACTCCCATCGGGAGGAACTCATGACAATCAATCACAGGAAGCATGCTTCTCAGATATCAAAAGAACATTTTGATTAAAGAAGGAATACGGGAATACATCCCAATGTTCATTACATCGAAAGCACAAACCACGAAAAAACTACCCTAAGGAACTGCAGAAGTGCTGCCACTCGCGGCAGGTTGCCTCCTGCGACTAACACGTGCGATCAAATCAGATAACTTCCGGGCAAGGACTCCAGCAGGATCGCCAAAAGAACGAAGCGCTACCTTTTTGCCCGTAGTAGCATCAACAGAAAGTTTCGAATACGCCTCCTCCAAGCCTGCGACTCTGTGCGCCAGTGCAAACTGGATAGCAGTCTTCGCCCCAGACTCTGACTGAGCAACCGAGTAGGCCTGAAGGAGATCGCCCTCCAGAAAATCCTTCAGGAGATCATCCAGCATGGGCGGAGCTACAACATCGACCAGGAGACGCCCGTGAAGCTGCGTCAACACTCGAGTGGCATCGCCAATCAGGGTGCAAATCCCGCTAGCATGCCTTCGGAGCTGAGCGCAGGAATCAGTCAAGGCGTCCACCCGTTGAACCCTGGGCAGCTCCAGCGCAACGCCAAGAAGATCTACAGAAAGAAACATTAAAATCCAAAGGACTTACTAGACAGTCGAGAAACAACAGAGGATAAGTACAACTTACCCGCAAAACGCTGGGCCAGAGGGCGAAGGAAGTCAACAAGATCGCTGTCCTGCTTGGTGCCAGCCTCCTCCAACTTCTTCAGGGCATCCGCAAGCTTTCCCTCGAGGTCAGTCGACTGCTTGCGAAAGGACTCAAGTTCCTTTCGAGCAGTCTCCAAGTCGGCCTCGAGGTTATTCGTCCGAGTGATAGCATCAGCCTTCTCGGCAGTCAGAATTTCGACTTGGGCTGCACATGCAAGGGATTTCATAAATGAAGAAATTCGCACGACTGGAAAAGATAAGGAAGAAAAGCAGATCAAGTTACCTCGGAGGAGTTGACCTTCCGAGTCGAATCGGTCGCGATCTGCCCGAAGGGTCACGCACTCCGTCTCAGCCGAAATCACACGGCGGCCAACGGCCACAAGGGAGTCAAGGAGAGCCTGCAAAACAATGAAGAAAGAAAATAAAAGTTTGAGCCTATTTATGACTGTACACACTCGTGAATAGCCTCGGAGGCTACTCCCATCAGGAGCACTGCCGTGCACCCAATAAATTGAAGACAAGAAAAAAGCTTAAGTTATTTGAGCCTGTAGCCAATCGTACACGATTGACTACAGCCTCAGGGGCTACTCCTATCGGGAGCACTGTCGTGCACCCGATAAAAGATCCTAAAGCAAACGAAGTACAAGATGCGAAGCAAGATAACAAAGTTTACCTGGCCCTGAGCAATGCAGAGAGGATCGGCCGAGCTGCCCGAAACTTCTTTCGAGGTCGAACCCCTAACCGCAAATCTAGGGAGCCGATAGTCCGTAGCCGCAGCAGTGGGGACTGGACTCGGCGAGTTTTGGATGGTGCCAGCAGTTGGAGTCCCACCCGCAGCAGCAACTTCCTTCCTTTTCTCGGGAGGGAGTGAAGAAGCATACCGGCCGGGGCTGATGGATTAAAGGCTGTCATGAAGGAAAACAACAAGTGTCAGAAGAAACCATGAGAAAACATTTGACTAGAACAGAGGAGCGAAAACTTACTCGTCATCATCATCATCATCCAACATATCCGCGTTCCAAGCGGTCTGGATTGACGGCTTGAGAGCAAGAGGAGCGCACACACTCAGCGGGGTCGCGTTGAGAGGCTCCTTATCAGACCCTCCGCCAAGGGAGTTGTCCTTAGAAGTAGCTTCGTCCCCCTCCGTCCGGCGGCGTTTGCGGTGCTGGAGATCACTACCCGATTCTTCCACGTCGTCCGAAGAATCATGCTCAGAACTCGAATCGGCTTCGGCGACGCTGGTGTCGGCTGGGACATCTAGGTTGCTCGCCAACAAGTCTGAGACTTCTTCACCAGAAATTGGCGGGTAGCAGGTGACCACCGCTAAACTCTACAAGAAGAAAAGGAAGATGAAATTCAGTCGACAAACTTTCAACCTAGAAAGATAACTAAGACAAGAGAAAACTCGAACTTACTTCGGGTGGAGGTGGTCTCGAAGCTTCAAAAGCTGCGACAGAGCAGTCAGGGAAGGCCTCGCCCACTTTCAAGCTGGTGATGGCCGCGATTTTCTTCTCGAATTCAACATTCGAAAGTTCCTCGCGGCTCACGCGGATGGGATCTTCAACACCCTGGTATTCCCACATCATGGAAGGCCTCTCCTGCAGGGGCTGGATCCTACGCTTGAGGAACACGCTCGCCAGGTGCAGGCCGTTCAGCACAACTCATGCAGTTTGGTCGCGAAGGACGGCAACCTTGGCGAGTAGCGGGGCGACAATCCGGTTTTCTTTGGCTGAAAGCTTGTGCGCCCAGGACTTCCGTCGCTTCAGGACAGCGAACAGGTGGAACTCATGAGATCCACCCGCGCTGTTGTCAACGACGTAGAACCGGTTCTTTCTCCAGCCTTGCGCGGAGTCGACGAAGTGCGTCCCGAAGTAGCAGTTGTCTGATTTCGTCTGGATTCCAAAGCCACCGGTGTGCAGCGGCTCTCCAGACTCAGTCTCTACCCGCAATTTCTCGCGGAAGACGCGCACCTTGAAGAGGGCCTTCCAAAGGCCCCAGTGAGGGCGAATGCCCAAGAAGCACTCGCAAAAAACGATGATGCACGAGATGTGCTGCACCGCATTTGGAGCCAAATCGTGGAGCTATATGCCATGGACATACAACAATGCCACAAGAAAAGGATGGAGGGGGAAGGAGAGCCCGCGCGAAACGTGATCCGCGAAGATCACGCGTTCGTTCGCACGGGGATTGGGTACCTATTCCTTTTTTCCGAGGCGCACCCGCTTCTCGGTCTCCGTGGGCAGCAGCCCCTCCCTCTGCATCTTCTTGATGCTCTTGTTCGTCGTGTTGGGCGAACGCCAGTCGCGCAAGCGCGGAGCAGGTGCCGTGGGAACTTCCTCCGTCGCCTTCGAAGAAGAAGCAGCTGCGTTGCGTTTCTTGCCTCCCGCCATGGATGCTGGTGCGAGCTCACAGAGAAGAAGTTGGGCGCGAGGGAGACGAAGGCCGGAAGCAAATGCGGGGAAATTTTCACCGTTTACCTAAGGGCCACATTTATACACTGAGCTGCCCAATCCTGGCCGTTCATCGAGCAACGTGGCATCCATCGCAGTTGCCACGCGTGAAGCTGAAACGAAGGGGCGGCGGAAGCTGTTTCGTGCCACGATCCCAATAGTAGATCGTGCGCAATTACTGCGCGCAGTTCGCGTAAAAACCGGAAACGACGTCTCGTTTCCGGTCAAAAAGCTGACAAGGTGGGCCAGCATCTCTGCTCTCGCTCCGTGACGTCCCATCGGGAGGATAAAGTGCGCCGTGATGTCATAGCGCACATCATTGAGCCTAGAATTTCTTCGAATAAAAGCCCCAAACACGAAATAGACTTCGTATGGGCAAATCAAAAACGCGAAAAATCTTTCGCATGAAGCTCCAGACACGAAATAACTTCGTATGGACAAGCTGTGACGCGAAAATTCTCTCGCATAAAAGTCCAAGATACGAAATTTCTTTTCGAATGGGCATGACAAAATTTTCAAATACGAAAAATCTTTCGTATGGAAGGAAGATTACAAAGCACAAAGCACTTTGTGCGCAGAATCAAGGGGGAAGATTTTCACTCGAAATATCTCCGGGCAAAACCTGCTAGTGCGTAGCTCCTACCACTCGATCATACGGTGTACACACACCAATCTCTTGGATCGTTCGGCCGACTAGGCACATCCAAATGCCGTATTTCTTTCGAATACAAAGGTAAGACCCAAAAGATCTTTCTCGGGGGCCTGGATTCGCACTCAAGCTGCGTCCTCCGGTAAATTCCATGTCAACAACACGAAGAAAAATCCTAGCGAACGCGCCGGGTACCTCTTTAGGTTAAGTTCGACTCGGTAAGACCTCAACGGCCCAGTCGCAACGATCACCTCACCGGATTCGAGTCGGAGGTCTCGAATTGTGTAGGCCAGAACCGTTTTTGCCCTAGATGCAATTAGTTGGCCCTGATCTTTCGGGAGAGCCAACCGACTGAGCCGCATCCTTCTGCGAAAACAGCCACCAAGGCACATTTACCACTCGATGCTCGAGTACAAAAGCGCTTCACGCACAGGGTATACAGCCCCAAAACCAGATGATTGAATAACCAATCAAAGAAATCAAGAACGGACTCTGAGTGCTCACCCGACTAATTCTCAGTCGACTAAACACTCGGGGGCTACTGATGAAGTGATGGATCCTAGGCCTGTCGGGTGTGCCTACCCGGTCTGAGGCCCACGTCCCAGGCTCTGAAGGAGGCGTCACGGATTATTCTAGAAGGCCCAATTGAAGCCCACCCGCAATGCCTTGCGGGTTAAGATAGGAAACTTGTAACCGACATAGGGTTAGAGTTCGAGTCCTACACGGGTATGGTTTGAGACCTGGCCACCTATATAAGGCCAGGAGAACCACCGGGAGAGGACCAAGCAATACCGCATCACCAAGCCTTGAGCTCGAGATTGTACTCTCGACTTTAGCAATCCCCCATTTTAACCGATCTACTCGTGAATACAGATCGACAGAGGCAGGAGTAAGGGTTTACCTCTACGAGGGCCCCGAACCTGGGTAAATCGTGTCCCCGATTGTCACCAGCGCCTACACGTTCTCCTAATCCAAACCCTATGGGAGCACCCGAGGGACTTGTTGAGATGCAGATTCGACAGCCGGATCCCTCCTAGATCCAGCCTCCAAAACTCGGCCGTGAATGGGTACCCGAGAGAACGGCCAGTACCAAGTCGTAGGCCACCTCCCACAACGTGGCGTCGGGGAAGCATGCCTCCTCGTGCCAGATCGATTGGATCCATCCAAGGGTGATCCTCCGAAGCCCGATGCCTCCCATTCCTAGTTTCCCACCTGAAGCGAGCACCTCCGGCCGCCGGATTCCCGCACGTCACCTCCTGCGCGTCACCATTCAATAGCACATAGGCTCACCGCACCCTCGAGGGACATGCCGGCGAGAGGTGACCATGCCGCTCGCTCGCAGCTGAGACGCCACTAGATCTGGGCAAAGCCCGGATCCAACCACCGCCGGCCTTGACAGCTAGCACCCACGCCTCCGCATCATGCATGCGCCTTTGCGATGACACCATGCCCACAGCATCGTCACCACAGGCGGCGCGACACACCGCGCTTGCATCGACCGAGTCACCCCGCGCCACCAAGGGTCCAAGCGAGGGCAGAAGGTCCAGCCATCGGCTCCGCACGGGCTTGCCAGGCGGACACGCGCTGGCAGCTGCGAGGAGGGGAGGAGAGTGTAGGGGCCTAGAGGCCGGCGACGGAACAAGTTTCAAAATTTCATTTAAAACTTTATGCGTATATATCTGATAGCACTATATTATTTTTCACTCAGGATTTTAATCCTTTGTGAATTAATAAGTTTGCTATCATATGTATTTCGAAAAATAATATTTTCTATCAAACACACTCTTTAATGATTTATAATAATTTAGACATCATTAAGTAACTCCACTGACTTTAAAGAAAACAAGACTTATATAATTTTTATGAAGTCAAAACAATTCTTGTTTTACTTAATAAATTATATTGCCACTCCAAAATTTTATATCAACTGGATTTCATTTATATCGAAAAATTTAGCTCTTGTATAATTATTTATGTATTTTGACAAAAAATGTCGAGTTATACTTAGTACACAAACTTAATCAATTTGTCCTTCAAAGAAATTGTTTTTGTTAATTTCCCATACAGAGTTATTATACAAATCGATAAGTCTTTGCTACAGATCACAAGATCTTTAGTACTCAACTCTTGATTTTGTCATAAAACTATTTAGGACAAAACAAGCTTTAAGATCCCTTTATCCAACAAGAATTCCTTCAAGTTTCCCAACTCAAACTTAATGGTATAAAATACTTTTTTACTCCAAGTCATTTACATATTTTTTATCCCTTCTACTATATTTAATAATTACATGCACATTCTTTATTCAAATTGCTTTAGAACTTTTATGTGCTTTGGTGAAGTATTTTCTTGATAAGCAGCCATGCAACAAAATGCAATGGCTCTCGGTATTAGTCTAAATGAATTGTTAATTGGATCTGTTTCCGCTTGCACAACTCTGATAACTATTTCTGGAGATTCATTAATTCAAGAAATACTATCTTCCCACTGAATTCTACATGGAATTAACTTCTTAAGAATCAGATATCTCTAGTAACAAAACTTTGTGACTTATGTGATGGTTTTACATAAGGATTTCCAATGTAAAATTGGAACAACCAACAAAGTATAACTTTGTTCTTTAATCTTAGGATCAAGTTTCAATAATTCATACATTTTTAGATTCTAAGACTAATGTGTCTCTTTATAGTTTATCTTTCAAAACTATGATACAGAGTAAAGACAATAATTTTGTGCTAAAATTAAAACTTAAGTTACTATACTATTCTATTGGTAATATCAAGAACTATTTGTAAAAGAATCCCTCTTAGGGTTTGACTTTGTCTCACTTAGTAAAATTATGACTTGAAATTTTTCAAGGCATCACTAAGATATAACTTATAAACATTTTGTGAAGTCCTTTTGTTATTGACAAAAATATCACCAATAACTTCTCTTCTTGACATCACTATGTGCTTGAAAAATTAAACAAATTCACCCTTCTAAGAAGTGTAAAATTTATTAAATACTTCACTCAATATCTCAAACCTTCATTATGTGTTTGAAATCAGAGTGCCAGACGAAGATGGTATCAAATGAATCACAAAATACTTGAGAACAAATGATATCCCACTAATTTAAAATATTTGTAACTTGATCATCCACGAAGGGAGTGATCAATAATATTCTCATAAGATAAATAGGACCTCGTACTATTAATCCACTTGATCATCCATGAAGGGAGTGATCAATAATATTCTCATAAGATAAATAGGACCTCGTCCTATTAATCCACAAGAGTATTACATCGCTAAGCATGCGGCCCTATTACAATAACTTGAGCAAAACCTCATAAATCTTTAGAATTATAAAAAAAGTGGAGATGTCTTCATCATTGGATGATCCTTTATGCGCCCAACTTGACGCTCATCAACACCTTTTATTCCTCCGTCTCCTTACTTTACACAACTCCTATATCAAATGCATAAAATGATTTTAGCAATCGATATACTAGAGATACTAGTAAGATTGATAAATATAATTTAGGTATAACTCTTGTACCTTTATAACCTTTGGTGAATTTCTCCTTTTGCTTGAGGAAGCTTTTATAGTTCCTCTTCCAATGACCTTTCTTTTTTACAGAAAAAGCATTCAGACTTACTCTGTGCAGAAAACTTGGGCCTATTCTGTGCTTTAGTACCTTTGCCATTTCTGTTCCTTTTCTTCTTGAATGGTGTAGTCAGGGAAACCATCAATACTTGATTGTTTTCCCTTCTCACACCAGCCTCAACAGTTTTAAGCACAACAAGGAGGTCATTTGGTGTTTTGTCCATCCCAATCATGTTGTAATTCATGATGCAACCATTTTAAGACGGTGGAAGTGAAACCAACACCAAATCTGTACTTAGCTCAACCAAGATTATAAATTCCAAAGATTGAAGCCTAGTTCCATAACCAAACATGATGATTACATGCTCGCTCACTGAGTTTCCTTCTGCCATGTGACATGACCACAAAGACTTTGTTATCTCATAACTTTCAGTCTTGGCTTGTTTCGGGTACATGGCCATGAGTGCAACGATCATATCATACGCGGATTACGATCAAATCATTTCTGCAACTCAGGATCCATACATGTCAACATGAGACATTGAACAAGTATTGCATCATCACTCATCAAGGTGTGTGCATCCTTTTTGAGCATGTCGCACCCGGACTTCTAGACGATACTCACCGTACGAACTGAACAGTATTTTGATTGGATTACGGGGCCTACCGGCACCCGCATCTCTTACGAGTAGGCCAACACTTATGTGTGACAACCAATCTTTACTATTCACCGTCGATGTAAACTATCCCGTAGAAATCAGGACACTACCATTGACGTACTTCATACCATACACACATGGTACGTCAACGGCTTAGAACAAGATGATAACACAACATATCTCTAAGACACAAAAGATGGAAATAAGTTGCAACTGGCCCTCACTAAGGCAGAGAATAGCAAATACAATCATCCAGAGGACACATGTCCCAACATAACATCATTACATCTCAGCGCAATCATTCAAAGGGTCTGAGTACAGAAAAATCCAAATAGGCTTAAGAAGCCGGGAATGAAAAGAAAACGGAGCCCATCCATGATGTCTTGGATCCTGCCCGGGTCCGCTACCTACTCGTCAGCAGCCTCGTCAAACTCCACGTAGTAGCCGTCACGGGGATCCTCGTAAGCGTAGTCTGCGGAAACCACAGCCCCAAAGGGGTCAGTACATAAACGTACTGGAAAGCAAGACTCACAGTTCACGAAAGTTTAACCCGTCAACACCAAGCACAGATGCCTTGGGTTCAACGGAAAGAAGGGATATAAAAGATGCTGCAACTGGCTGCACTAACCAACTACAGAACATACTACAACTTCCGGCTATCAGAAAGGGGATAAGATAACGTATCGTAACCAACTACAACTAACCACCAAACAAACCCATCCTGGATCTCGCCCCTTATCCAAAGAAGCAATCCGAGGATAACTCACACAGTTGGATTAATGATGGATCAAATTGTTGTGTCAATAAGCCTATTACTAGTCAAGTTATCATTAGTTAGGTGCAAATTGTTCTGAGTACTTGTTAGCTAGTACTTTCACCAAGTCAACCATAACCGCGGAAAACACGGCTTCTCGAGAAGATTTATCCCTGCAGGGGTGCACCAATTTGGCCATACACGTAAGAATAACCCGCCAGATGGGAAGGCCTTTCCCACCAAGCGGGGCACTCAACACAACTCAACTCTTCTTCGCATCAAGCCCAAAGCACCACGTGCTGTGCGTGCGCGGCTAATCGAGCCCCACGAAGAAAAGGGGACCCTCATAGCACTGGAAGACCACGCCGCCCTAAATGCCGACTACAAAAGTTCCACCCTGGCCTCGGGTTCGTACCTGCATATGCGTGCATCAAATGGAAAGCCCGAACTAAGTGTGGTGATTTGGACGAGATGCGAATCGAATCAAATTGAGGGGGGCGCCCATACACGCTTCCCACATGCGGATAGTGCGCTCATCATGGATCAGTAGACAAGACCCTTTTCCTATTAGGGTCGACACTAGAAGGCCTCAAAACCACGCCGGGCCTCCTGCCGGTGCCTTATCAGCAAATTATTATTACCTCAAATTAACAGGTTGTTGTTTAACATCGAGCCCCAGAATATAACAGAATATAATAACAGAAAGTAACTGATAACAGACTCGAGCAAAATCAACCCTAAGCATGCTAGTAAGACACGGGCCCAAGCAACGGGGTTATAGGACTGGAGGTGAGGCATATCAGGGTTCAGGGTATCATGTGATAGGTTCGTAACAGAAGCAACGATACATATGGCTAGCAGAAATAGACAACGGAAAGTATCGGTAACCAATGTTGAAAGGAACACAATGGTTCATGTGAGTGATAACTTGCCTGCAAACTCAGTAGCCGGGTACTGGGCTAGATCCTCAGAAGGGGTGTCATAAAGATCGTCGGTCTCAACGTCGTCGTCTAACCGAGAAGAAGCAAACAAATAATGCAGAAGGATAAACAATCAATATCATGGCATAGTGCACAATCATGGGATGATGCATGTCAAGTTTAATGGATGCATCAAAATAAACTAATTGACATGGTAACACAATTTAAATGGACACATATGCAATTTTGAATTGCATATGAAAAGCCCATGGATTTTGGTTGAAACAGTTGTTTTCTAATTAACCAACAGGTGAAAGTGGTTTAGTATGATGCATGGATGAGGAAAACAACAAAATAACAACAATAGAACCAATTTAAAATAGGGTTTACCAATTTAGAAATTTAGTTATTAAATTAGAGAATTTTTGGTTCCTTAAAGGGATTGCACAAATAGTTGTTGTTTTCACCAATTTAAATTGTGCAAAATAAATAACAACATTCATATTTGAAAAGATCATAAAATTTTGGATGGATTACATGTTTCAAATATTGAAAAAGGAATTAGAATGAATTTATTATGACTTAGACAAAATTAAACAAGTTTTAAATGAATTTAAAACAAGCATGAATTTTCTTTGAATTTTATTTGTTCAAAACATAAATTCAAACTCATATTTGAAAAGGTTATGTTTTTCTAGTTTGAAAACATATTTTGCATGTTCAAAAATAATTTGATTTGAGCAAGTTATGATTTTATCAAATTTAAATGATTTAAACAAGGTTTAAATTATTTAAGCAATTTTAATTATTCAAACCATGAAACAAAAGTTATATTTGAATAGGTGGTTCAAAATGGTATGGAAAACATATTTTATTTGCATTATTTGGATTAATTATGATTTAGTTATGCAATTTAGCAAATTACAATTGAATTATTTGAATTCAAATTTGAAGTGCATTTGAAAAATTCAAAACAGGAAACAAGTGGCATAATTGGATAGAGAATTAAATTTGGATCAACACACATATTTTATTTTCATTATTTGGAGTTATATTTTAAAAATTATTAACAATTTAAAACAGAGGACCAATCTGTAAAATTGAGGGACTTAGATTTAAAAGAAACGTGCTGGAATTTTATTCGTTACCGCGCAGCCTTCTAGCCCTAGCCACTGCCCGTGGGCCTGGGGCCAGCGTGGCGTGCCTGCGTGCTGGCGTGGCCACATGGGTCACAGGCAGGTGGGGCCTGCCCGTCAGCCGTGCGCGCAAAAATTGGGTTTTTATCCCGCGGCTGCGAGGGATCGAACCAGCGACCCGCCCGTGCGCGCGCTAGCTCTGAACCAGTACGGTGCGATTCAGTTGTTTGACAGGAACGGAGATGCAGTGAAGTTATTCTTCCGTGCTGGTTAACTGAACTTTACTGACGACCAATCGCTTCTGCAACCTGACAGAGGTTCGACGGCGTAACGACGGCGAGCACGCGGCGACTGGGCTCGAGGTGCTCGCGTGAGAAGTGCACAGATGCGTGTGCGTGCGTGTGCTAGTGACAGAGAGGGAGCAGGAGGGGAGAGAGCACGGTGGAGCTCACCGTGAGGGCAGCAGGTGGCCGGCGGCGAGTGGAAGCCGCGGCAGTGATGAGGATGGCGGCGGTGATGTGGTCGTGCTCCGTGACTGCGCGGGTGTTGATGAGGACGAGGGAGCGGTGGCAGACCCGTTCCCGGTCAGCCAGCGAGGAAACGCGGGGTGACGGCGGCGTTCATCGTCGAGGTTCAGAGAAGCAACTCCGGTGAGTGGTGGCCGAGAGGGGAAAACGACGGGGAGAGTGGGTGGACGGCGGCGGAGCGAGGGGAGAGGGGAACTAGGGCTTAGGGCACAGCGCGCGGCCCTAGGGCGGCTTTATAGGGGGGTGCGGGTCGAGGATGGCCGTCGGCTCGCGACCGTGCCGCCGTGGCACCCGCCGATGCGGTGCCGTACCGCGAGAAGAAGGAAAAAAAGAGATCGCGAACCGGTACGGGCCACTGCGGGCTGGGCTGCGCGCGCGAGGAGAAGGAAAAGGAGATGTTGGGCTGGGCGCAGCCCACTCCCCTTTGGCGCCAAAATTTCTTTTTAAATTTTTCTTTCTCCTGTTTTTTTTTGCTGAAAAAGGGAATTGGAAGAATTTGATAGGTTTTACATTAGTAAATTTTTTGGAAAAATTAGGGTAAGTTATTTAGGTCATTAGCAAACAAATGCTAAGTTCTGTTTTCAAAAAGTTTGAAATTTACTTGCTGTTTGTATTTAAACCAGATTTGGATGGTTTTTATTTAAGTGATCATTAATAAAACAAACTTTTAAATAGGGTGACCCCTATGTTTAATTATAAAAAAATGGGTTGATTTGTTTTGACAACATCATAATTTCAAAGTGGTTCTGTTTGGTGCTTTGATTGGAATTTTTGAATGCAATTTGGAATCAATTGATTGATTAAAACCATCATTTTTATAAGTGATCATTATGGAATAATTGGAAACAAAATAAGGGTTTAATTTGACATTATAATTTGAAAAAGATTGTAACAGAGCAAGTATGAAATAATCATTTGAATAAAGTTTGAATTTGAATGGTGAAAACGGAGAAAAACAGATGCAAACTAAATGAAAACAAATGGAAACAACATGATGACATGATGCAATACTTTAATAAACATGAAACAAACATTCTAAAGAGAGTTTTCATACTTGGGATGTTACAAAACGCCCCCCTTGAAGGAATCGCGCCCCGAGATTCCTACTGAGAAAGGAAAAGGTCCGGATACTTCTTGCGAAGATCCTCTTCGGTCTCCCACGTTGCCTCTTTATCGGAATGATGCGACCACTGCACTTTCAAGAACTTTGTGCTCTTGTTGCGAGTCTTACGCTCGGTCTCATCGAGAATACGAACAGGGTGCTCCTCATAAGATAGATCATCTTGCAGTTCAATGGAATCATGATCAACTGCACGATCTGGATCTTTGAAACACTTCTTGAGCTGTGACACGTGGAACACATCGTGCACCTTGGATAGTTTTTCTGGAAGTTCAAGACGATAAGCATTTTCTGCACGCCTTGAGAGAATGTTGAAAGGACCAATGTATCTTGGTGCAAGCTTTCCTTTCACACCGAAACGATGAGTGCCTATGAGGGGAGTTACACGGAGATATGCCTTGTCACCAGGTGCATAGATCATATCCCTGTGCTTGCTGTCATAGTAGCTTTTCTGACGAGACTGGGCAATCTTGAGATTGTCACGAATGATACGAACTTTCTCCTCGGCTTCCTTAACAATGTCAGGGCCTAAGAGTGAACGTTCACCAGCTCCAGACCAATTGATTGGACTCCTGCATCTGCGGCCATAGAGTGCTTCAAATGGTGCCATGCCTAGGCTTGCCTGGTAGCTGTTGTTGTAGGAGAATTCAGCATATGGAAGGCAATCCTCCCATTTCATGCCAAAGAAGAGACCACATGCTCTGAGCATATCCTCGAGAATCTGATTGACTCTTTCGACTTGCCCCTGAGACTGAGGGTGATAAGTTGTGCTGAACAGAAGTTTGGTGCCCAATGCTTCTTGAAAGCTTTTCCAGAAATGAGAAGTGAATATGCTTCCACGGTCTGAGCTTATTTCCAATGGAACACCATGAAGAGGAACAATCTTTGCTGTGTAGAGTTCTGCTAACTGGCTAGCTGAGATTGTTTCTTTGACAGCAAAGAAGTGAGCTACCTTAGTGAGACGATCAATAACAACGAAGATTGCATCGTTGCCCTTCTTGGACTTTGGAAAACCAGTGACGAAGTCCATTTCAATCATGTCCCACTTCCACTCAGGAATTTTCAGAGGTTGGAGTAGACCGGCTGTTTTCTGATGGACTGCCTTAACACGTTGACAAACGTCGCATTCAGAAACGTATTGAGCAATTTCACGTTTCATGCCATGCCACCAATACAGTGTCTTAAGATCCTGGTACATCTTTGTACTTCCAGGGTGGATGGAAAGAGGAGTTTCATGAGCCTCCTTGAGAATGATATCTTTGAGACTTTGAACTTGAGGAACTGCAATGCGTCCTTCAAAGAACACAGTTCCTTTGTCATCAATTGAGAAGGACTTAAATTTCTCCTTGCCTTCTTTGATGTGCTCAACCATCTTCTTGATTTCAGTATCACGACGTTGTTCAGAATGAATCTTGTCCTCGAGAGTTGGACTGGGTGTCAAGCTAGCAAGATAGCCTTGAGGAACAAGACCAAGGTTCAGCTTATGGAATTCTTCACGAAGTGGAGGTTGGCTTTCCATGATCATGAGATTGTTGCAATAGGACTTGCGGCTGAGAGCATCGGCCATAACATTAGCCTTGCCTGGAGTGTAAGAAATGGTGAGATCACAGTCTTTAATCTTTTCAATCCATCTCCTTTGCCTGAGGTTTAGATCTGGCTGAGTGAAGATGTATTTCAGACTCTTATGATCGGAAAAGATTTCAGTGCGATTACCCAACAAGTATTGTCTCCATTTCTTGAGGGCAAACACAACTGCTGCAAGTTCAAGGTCATGTGTGGGATAGTTTTGCTCATGTGGGTTCAACTGACGTGAAGCATAAGCCACAACTTGACGTTCTTGCATACGAACTGCACCTAGACCTTGGAGAGATGCATCGCAGAATATCTGGAAAGGTTTGGTAGTATCTGGGCCAACCAGAACTGGGGTAGAAGTGAGTTTAGTCTTCAGGAGATTGAAACTCTCATCACACTGTGGAGTCCAAACGAACTTCTTGTCCTTCTTTGTGAGATCAGTGAGAGGTTTGGCAATCTTGGAGAAGTTTTGGACGAAACGACGGCAATAGCTAGCCAAGCCAAGAAAGCTTCTAACTTGTTTTACCGTCTTAGGAGGTTTCCAATCAACAATTGCTTTAACCTTTTCTGGATCAATGGCTATGCCCTTGGCGGAGATGACATGACCAAGGTAAGCAACTTCTGGAATCCAGAACTCACATTTGGAGAACTTGGCATATAGACGATGCTCGCGAAGTTTCATGAGAGTGAGCCGAAGATGTTCTCCATGCTCTTCCTCGGATTTTGAGTAGACCAGAATTTCATCAAGATATACCACAACGAACTTGTCAAGGTATTCATGGAAGACAGAATTCATGAGTCTTGAGAATGTCGCCGGTGCATTGGTGAGACCAAAGGACATGAAGGTGTATTCATATAGACCGTACCGAGTGGTGAAAGCTGTTTTTGGAATATCTTCCTTTCTGATCTTTATTTGATGGTAACCCATCCTCAAGTCCAACTTTGAGAATATTGAGGCTCCAGCAAGTTGATCAAAAAGATCATCGATACGAGGAATTGGATACTTGTTTTTGATGGTTTTCTCGTTGAGAGGACGATAGTCAACCACGAGTATTTTTGTTTGATCCTTCTTGGCAACAAACAGAATTGGGCAACCCCAAGCGGAGGAACTAGGTTGAACGTAACCTTTCTCCATGTACATATCGATTTGCTCCTTCAACAATTTCAGTTCAGGAGGAGCTATCTTGTATGGATGCTTAGAGATTGGAGCAGTACCTGGTTCAAGCTCGATCACGAACTCAACTGCTCTGTCCGGAGGCATCCCTGGCAACTCTTCTGGAAAGACGTCAGGGAATTCACAAACCACCGGAACATTTTCAAGTAGAGGTAGAGGTTTAGCATCGAGGGTGTACAGCTGAACATAACTTGATTCATTTGGAGAATAGACTATCTGGCCAGAAGGGTGGAACAGAGTTATTGACTTCCGAGCACAATCAATCATAGCTTTATTGGCCTTCAACCAATCCATGCCAAGAATGAAATCAATGTCAGAATTGCCAAGCAGAATGAGGGAAGCAAGGAATATGTGACCTCCAATTAGAATCTGATTCTCATGACTGATCTTGGAAGTTTGCATAGTTGCTCCAGGGGAGTTTACTACTAGCGGGGAACCCAAACCGACAAAAGGTAGTTTAACTGCTGTCGCAAAGATCTTTGACACGAAAGAATGCGATGCTCCGGTATCAAACAACACTTTAGCTGGGTTAGAATTTATGGGGAATGTACCGAGAACGACGTCAGCAGCTTCCTCAGCTTTGTCGACCTTGACATGATTCACCCTCGCGGTCCTCCCGACAGGCCTGTTGTTGGAGTTGAAGGCTTTAGCCGGAGGAGCACGCACCATTGCCTAGTTGGTGTTGGGGCGAGGAGGTGGTGGAGGTAGCTGCCTCTGAGTGCACTTATCAGCATAGTGCCCTGTCTGCTTGCATTTGTAGCAAGTGACGACACGAGGTGCATCTGGCCTTGGTTGCCCCATTGAGAACCTCTGAGCCTGCATCTGAGCTGGGTTGGGTGGGCGGGAAGCGAAGCCTGGAGAAGCTTGGGCATATGGAGCCCTAGTGACAACACCATTTGGCACCCAGATGCGGCGCTTCTGCGGAGGAATGGTCATGTTGGAGGAGGAACCACCCTCACGCGAGTGCTTGCGGGACTCTTCGAACGCCTTGCGCCCATTTTCCTCATTGAGCGCGGTGTTCACGAGCTCCTCGAAGTCTTTGCACTTGATGTTGGTGAGGGCGTACTTGAGTTCCGGGTTAAAACCTCGGCGGAACCTTGCCATCTTCTTGGCCTCAGTGGACACGTCGTCACCAGCATAACGAGCGAGGCGATTGAACTCATTCTGGTAGCCAATGACGTCCAGCTTGCCCTGCTTAAGAGAGCAGAACTCTTCACGCATCCTTTCCATGAGACCATCTGGGATGTGGTGCTTCAGGAAGGCATCCTTGAAACAACCCCAGGTGATTGGGTATCCAGCTCTCATGGTCTGGTAATTCTCCCACCAGGTAGCTGCCTGACCCTTCAGTAGGTAGGTGGCATACTTGACTTTGTCTTCCTCAGCAACGTGAGCAATGTCAAGAGCCCTGGCCATCTCCCTGATCCAGTCATCAGCATCCAGAGGCTCACGTGTTGCCACGAAAGCTCTCGGCCCCACACTCAGAAACTCCTTGATGCTGACTCGCGGAGCATTCTGGTTGTTGTGCTGGTTAGCCTGGATCTGGGCCATCTGCGTCATGACCTGAGTCATCTGAGTCAACAGCTCCGTGATCGGAGGTGGCTCAGGCGGGTTGCTCCTTGTTGGCGGCATCCTGAATAGACATGCAGTTTAGCACAACCACAGAAAAGGATAGACTTGGTAACCGAAAGAGAGATTATTCCGACGCATGAATAGATAACCAACAGGTACATCATCACATGTTCAAATACATCAGAATATCCAACACACCATTACATGGTTCGAAAGCCAAAGGATAACTAAACATCGCTAAGGATGGATACATCGGTACTCTCATGCTCATCACGCAGGACGGCGGTGAGTAGTACGACGAGGGGTACGGTGAGGAGGAGGCCCACGAAAGTAGGTAGAACGACGATCCACATAGATCTGACGTGGCCTGAGAGCGACTCTAGGTGTGGTGAAGTACATAGCGTCGACTCCCTGTGCTCCAAAGCGTGGAATCCCGGTGTAACCAGCACCGAGGTTGAGAAGTGGACCTCTGATCGGCTCGTAACCTCCAGCATCTGGCAGACGACGACCAACTGGCTGATCGAAACGTGCAAAGCGCTCATCTCCAACAAAGTCTGTGGTGTACGTCGCCAGACGAGTCAAAGCAAGGTAGAGCTGCTCTCTGACTGAAGCCAACTCCTGAGAAAGTGTGGTGGCAACTGCGTCACTATGCCTCACAAACTGAGCAGTGGTGTGCAGCCTGGTGTTATCATGCTCGTAGACATCCAGGTTGTCGTAGAGAGTGAAGTGAGCTCCCTCCGAAGTGATGTAACCACGGGGGATGTGGTGATAGATAGAATCGTCAAATCCCCAGTAGTCAGCACGAAGGACGGTGAGACTCACGTAAGCTGCCTGCTGCACAGCCATATCCACTGTGGAACCTACTGCCTCGTAGCGGTGGACAACGCTCATGCCATCATCTGACAGAATGTAGACGATAGCCTGGTAGTAGGTCTGGTCAAACTCTCGCTGCTGCTCGTAGACCTGGTACTCTGGTGCCCAACGGAACCCCAGATAAGTGACCATGTCTCTCAGCATCTCCGGATAACCGGCAGTGCTCTCGCAACGAGTCATCCGAACCACCTGCGGGAAGAACCTGAGATCCATCTGCAGATGATCGGGGAAGTTTTGATTAGACGCCGGTAGAGAACTGAAGTGGAAAGCAACAACAAGGTTTCAACGGACGAAAAGGATGTTGAGAAGAACAGGATATCGAAGCAACATCGGGAAACACGAGACCAAAACTCCTGAGGTACTACGGAAAAACCCATCCGGGCTTCTAAAGGATCAATATCTACTGCTTAAGGGATAGAGGGTTTGCTTCTGGGGCTTACACGCCTCCGTTCTCAATCATGAGTAGGCAACATGATAAATCATGTCACAACCACCTCCATTCCTATGGTCTAGTAGATATAACTATCCTAGAGAAACCAGGATTCGTGAAATCCTAACTTGAAAGTTTAGGTGAGAAAAGAAAACAACGTTGCACTTCCTTACCAGAAAAGGGTGGGTGGGTGGGGAAAGAAGAAAAATGGCAGAATTCCTACTCTCACGTTTCATTTTCCTATATAGCTACAAAATAGTTTCTAGACTCGACTGCGACCAGTAAAAGGGATCCTACAGGAAGACAGGCTCTGATACCATTTGTCGCACCCGGACTTCTAGAGGATACTCACCGTACGAACTGAACAGTATTTTGATTGGATTACGGGGCCTACCGGCACCCGCATCTCTTACGAGTAGGCCAACACTTATGTGTGACAACCAATCTTTACTATTCACCGTCGATGTAAACTATCCCGTAGAAATCAGGACACTACCATTGACGTACTTCATACCATACACACATGGTACGTCAACGGCTTAGAACAAGATGATAACACAACATATATCTAAGACACAAAAGATGGAAATAAGTTGCAACTGGCCCTCACTAGGGCAGAGAATAGAAAATACAATCATCCAGATGACACATGTCCCAACATAACATCATTACATCTCAGCGGAAGCATTCAAAGGGTCTGAGTACAGACAAATCCAAATAGTCTTAAGAAGCCGGGAATGAAAAGAAAACGGAGCCCATCCACGATGTCTCGGATCCTGCCCGGGTCCGCTACCTACTCGTCAGCAGCCTCGTCAAACTCCACGTAGTAGCCATCACGGGGATCCTCGTAAGCGTAGTCTGCGGAAACCACAGCCCCAAAGGGGTCAGTACATAAACGTACTGGCAAGCAAGACTCACAGTTCACCAAAGTTGTAACCCGTCAACACCAAGCACAGATGCCTTGGGTTCAACGGAAAGAAGGGATATAAAAGATGCTGCAACTGGCTGCACTAACCAACTACAGAACATACTACAACTTCCGGCTATCAGAAAGGGGATAAGATAGCGTATCGTAACCAACTACAACTAACCACCAAACAAACCCATCCTGGATCTCGCCCCTTATCCAAAGAAGCAATCCGAGGAGAACTCACACAGTTGGATTAATGATGGATCAAATTGTTGTGTCAATAAGCCTATTACTAGTCAAGTTATCATTAGTTAGGTGCAAATTGTTCTGAGTACTTGTTAGCCAGTACTTTCACCAAGTCAACCATAACCGCGAAAAACACGGCTTCTCGAGAAGATTTATCCCTGCAGGGGTGCACCAATTTGGCCGTACACGTAAGAATAACCCGCCAGATGGGAAGGCCTTTCCCACCAAGCGAGGCACTCAACACAACTCAACTCTTCTTCGCATCAAGCCCAAAGCACCACGTGCTGTGCGTGCGCGGCTAATCGAGCCCCACGAAGAAAAGGGGACCCTCATAGCACTGGAAGACCACGCCGCCCTAAATGCCGACTACAAAAGTTCCACCCTGGCCTCGGGTTCGTACCTGCATATGCGTGCATCAAATGGAAAGCCCGAACTAAGTGTGGTGATTTGGACGAGATGCGAATCGAATCAAATTGAGGGGGGCGCCCATACACGCTTCCCACATGCGGATAGTGCGCTCATCATGGATCAGTAGACAAGACCCTTTTCCTATTAGGGTCGACACTAGCAGGCCTCAAAACCACGCCGGGCCTCCTGCCGGTGCCTTATCAGCAAATTATTATTACCTCAAATTAACAGGTTGTTGTTTAACATCGAGCCCCAGAATATAACAGAATATAATAACAGAAAGTAACTGATAACAGACTCGAGCAAAATCAACCCTAAGCATGCTAGTAAGACACGGGCCCAAGCAACGGGGTTATAGGACTGGAGGTGAGGCATATCAGGGTTCAGGGTATCATGTGATAGGTTCGTAACAGAAGCAACGATACATATGGCTAGCAGAAATAGACAACGGAAAGTATCGGTAACCAATGTTGAAAGGAACACAATGGTTCATGTGAGTGATAACTTGCCTGCAAACTCAGTAGCGGGTACTGGGCTAGATCCTCAGAAGGGGTGTCGTAAAGATCGTCGGTCTCAACGTCGTCGTCTAACCGAGAAGAAGCAAACAAACAATGCAGAAGGATAAACAATCAATATCATGGCATAGTGCACAATCATGGGATGATGCATGTCAAGTTTAATGGATGCATCAAAATAAACTAATTGACATGGTAACACAATTTAAATGGACACATATGCAATTTTGAATTGCATATGAAAAGCCCATGGATTTTGGTTGAAACAGTTGTTTTCTAATTAACCAACAGGTGAAAGTGGTTTAGTATGATGCATGGATGAGGAAACCAAAAAAATAACAACAATAGAACCAATTTAAAATAGGGTTTACCAATTTAGAAATTTAGTTATTAAATTAGAGAATTTTTGGTTCCTTAAAGGGATTGCACAAATAGTTGTTGTTTTCACCAATTTAAATTGTGCAAAATAAATAACAACATTCATATTTGAAAAGATCATAAAATTTTGGATGGATTACATGTTTCAAATATTGAAAAAGGAATTAGAATGAATTTATTATGACTTAGACAAAATTAAACAAGTTTTAAATGAATTTAAAACAAGCATGAATTTTATTTGAATTTTATTTGTTCAAAACATAAATTCAAACTCATATTTGAAAAGGTTATGTTTTTCTAGTTTGAAAACATATTTTGCATGTTCAAAAATAATTTGATTTGAGCAAGTTATGATTTTATCAAATTTAAATGATTTAAACAAGGTTTAAATTATTTAAGCAATTTTAATTATTCAAACCATGAAACAAAAGTTATATTTGAATAGGTGGTTCAAAATGGTATGGAAAACATATTTTATTTGCATTATTTGGATTAATTATGATTTAGTTATGCAATTTAGCAAATTACAATTGAATTATTTGAATTCAAATTTGAAGTGCATTTGAAAAATTCAAAACAGGAAACAAGTGGCATAATTGGATAGAGAATTAAATTTGGATCAACACACATATTTTATTTTCATTATTTGGAGTTATATTTTAAAAATTATTAACAATTTAAAACAGAGGACCAATCTGTAAAATTGAGGGACTTAGATTTAAAAGAAACGTGCTGGAATTTTATTCGTTACCGCGCAGCCTTCTAGCCCTAGCCACTGCCCGTGGGCCTGGGGCCAGCGTGGCGTGCCTGCGTGCTGGCGTGGCCACATGGGTCACAGGCAGGTGGGGCCTGCCCGTCAGCCGTGCGCGCAAAAATTGGGTTTTTATCCCGCGGCCGCGAGGGATCGAACCAGCGACCCGCCCGTGCGCGCGCTAGCTCTGAACCAGTACGGTGCGATTCAGTTGTTTGACAGGAACGGAGATGCAGTGAAGTTATTCTTCCGTGCTGGTTAACTGAACTTTACTGACGACCAATCGCTTCTGCAACCTGACAGAGGTTCGACGGCGTAACGACGGCGAGCACGCGGCGACTGGGCTCGAGGTGCTCGCGTGAGAAGTGCACGAATGCGTGTGCGTGCGTGTGCTAGTGACAGAGAGGGAGCAGGAGGGGAGAGAGCACGGTGGAGCTCACCGTGAGGGCAGCAGGTGGCCGGCGGCGAGGTGGAAGCCGCGGCAGTGATGAGGATGGCGGCGGTGATGTGGTCGTGCTCCGTGACTGCGCGGGTGTTGACGAGGACGAGGGAGCGGTGGCAGACCCGTCCCCGGTCAGCCAGCGAGGAAACGCGGGGTGACGGCGGCGTTCATCGTCGAGGTTCAGAGAAGCAACTCCGGTGAGTGGTGGCCGAGAGGGGAAACCGACGGGGAGAGTGGGTGGACGGCGGCGGAGCGAGGGGAGAGGGGAACTAGGGCTTAGGGCACAGCGCGCGGCCCTAGGGCGGCTTTATAGGGGGTGCGGGTCGAGGATGGCCGTCGGCTCGCGACCGTGCCGCCGTGGCACCCGCCGATGCGGTGCCGTACCGCGAGAAGAAGGAAAAAAAAGAGATCGCGAACCGGTACGGGCCACTGCGGGCTAGGCTGCGCGCGCGAGGAGAAGGAAAAGGAGATGTTGGGCTGGGCGCAGCCCACTCCCCTTTGGCGCCAAAATTTCTTTTTAAATTTTTCTTTCTCCTGTTTTTTTGCTGAAAAAGGGAATTGGAAGAATTTTATAGGTTCTACATTAGTAAAAAATTTGGAAAAATTAGGGTAAGTTATTTAGGTCATTAGCAAACAAATGCTAAGTTCTGTTTTCAAAAAGTTTGAAATTTACTTGCTATTTGTATTTAAACCAGATTTGGATGATTTTTATTTAAGTGATCATTAATAAAACAAACTTTTAAATAGGGTGACCCCTATGTTTAATTATAAAAAAAATGGGTTGATTTGTTTTGACAACATCATAATTTCAAAGTGGTTCTGTTTGGTGCTTTGATTGGAATTTTTGAATGCAATTTGGAATCAATTGATTGATTAAAACCATCATTTTAATAAGTGATCATTATGGAATAATTGGAAACAAAATAAGGGTTTAATTTGACATTATAATTTGAAAAAGATTGTAACAGAGCAAGTATGAAATAATCATTTGAATAAAGTTTGAATTTGAATGGTGAAAACAGAGAAAAACAGATGCAAACTAAATGAAAACAAATGGAAACAACATGATGACATGATGCAATACTTTAATAAACATGAAACAAACATTCTAAAGGGAGTTTTCATACTTGGGATGTTACAGAGCATCAGAAGCATCATCGTCAAGATCCTCTGAAAGAGGAGTATCAAGGATATACTCTTTCTTGTTACCTGTGAGAACAATTCTCACGGCAGGACCCAATCTGCATAGTTACTTCCATGGGCAGCAAGTGGTTTCTTCTCAAGTAGTGGACCAAGGTTAATAGCGGGTGCAATACGAGCCATGTATCTACAAAATTTAATAGTTCACTTAGACATGTTCATAATTATTTTCCAAGCACTTTTTAAATTAACTATGTGCTCCCACTAAATCTGATATTCCCCGTGATTAGAATTTAATGTATTACGGAATTCATGCTCAACTTATAACCAAGGATGTATACATCTCAAGATTATAAGCTCAACGCCAACTTGCCAATCACTACCACCTTGATTTCCGCTTCACCTTTCAGTGCATGTGCTCCGAGCTCATTACTATCATGCCTAAACGTCAAGTCGACCAACTGATCATGTTGCATCAAGTGATGTCATGCCGACCCTTGGATACAAGTCATCAGCATGGATCAACTTGATGCCCGCCTCTTAGTCACAAGAACACGTTGACCCTTGTAGACAAGTGATGAATGGGAACTCCAATTGGTTTGACAGTGCTACAGTCGGAGCAGGATCTATGTTGATATTTTTATGAGGAATCACCCTAATAATCACGTCTACTATGCAATCAAGGGACATATAGTAAACAAATAAGACATGCACGAGTATAACTGATGTACTAGTATAGTATTCCTACATCTCCAACAGGTCCTACACTAGTGTTGCCATGTCGAGGTTCACGACAAGTGCAATCTGATAGGGTTTAGCATGGTTTGCTATCTACAAAACAATATTAGGTAAAGCATCTCAAAATTCCAAACATCGAGACTATACCACATCACGTTTCCGACAAGACTGAGTTAGACGTCCCTAAAATTTGTTTTGCATATTTTAGGGTGGCTCCAGAATCTACGGAAAAATCGTTAAGTAACATACGCTTCCATAAGGCATGATTATTCACGTTGCTAGATTGACATTGGTGATTGAAACACAGACATTACGAAATTTTCTAGAGCCTCAATCTAAACTTATTCCTAAACATGACCCCCGTGTTTATCCAATCCACATGCCCCTTTCACAATGTTGTTTACGGGACCAACTATAAAGAGACCCAAAGCTACTCAAACACTTTTTCAGACCAGACAAGATATGACAGGGACAACTCAAACGTCCTAGGATTTCCAGAAGTTTGTAAAAATCTTGATATGATGTCAGAAACAAAACAACAAAGCTTGTGGGCAAATCATAAATAATCTGAACATTGGAGAACTTTCCAACGTACTTGCATAAACTTATTGAAAGTACACAAAGGTCAACTAGAGGGGGGGGGGTGAAAAGGTGACCTACAAATTTTAATTCTTTTCCAATTTTAGTGGGGGCTTTGGGAAGTTAAAAGCTTGGTTATCTAGATGTGCAACTAAGTGAAAACCCTATGTGACAAGTAACGAGTAGCAACGGAAGTAAATGCAAGGCACAAGATAACCACAAGTGAAAACACGGAGACAAGGATATGTTTCCCGTAGTTCCTTCTTGAAAGAAGTACGTCTACGTTGGAGAGGTGGGGAGCCACCTAGGCGCTCCTCAATAGCACGGATGTGCACACCTTATTCTCCTTGAGCTTCTCCGGTGAGGGAGATTCTTGTTTCCACTATGAGGTCGACTTGAAGGCGTTGACCAAACCTTTACAAGAGGTTGAGGCTACTCCACAAGTGATATGGAGGCTCTCAACAATCGGAAGCTTCTTGCTACAAGGTGGAAGCTACAAGCACTAGGGTTTCCCTTGGATGACAAGGCAACCAAGAGATTACAAGATCCCAAGAGGTATGGTGTGGGAACACAATTTTTGGCTTGGTAGAAAGGTAGATCTAGTCCTCCTCCATGAGATCCTTGAAGGGCATCGAGTTTGGTTAGAGGAGGAGGGAGATCGGGGTGTTTTGAGCTCTTGAACAATGGAGGAGAGAGAGGAATGGACGAGCTACCTATCTAGAGGAAGAAGACAACTATTTATAGGCTCCTCCAAATTCTGACCGTTGCAGTGCGCCAGGGCCGGAATATTCCGGTGTTAGCACCGGAAATTTCCGGTCTATCCTGGCCGGAAATTTGAATAGTCCGAGGGGCGGATTTTTGAAACTTCCGGGGGCGGAAATTTCCGCCCAACATTCCGCCCCATCTCTGCGCGCGGGCACCAACACCGCGCTGAAAATCGCTAAGGACCAGGGCCGAATAATTGAATAATCCGGGGGCGGATATTTGAATAATCCGGGTCTGGAAATTTCCGGACAATAATCCGCCCCCATCTCTGTGCGCGGGCATCTGAGAAAAACTCCAATTTCTGCTAAGTACCAGAGGGCCGGATATTTGCACCGGAAATTTCCAGGGCAAATTTCCGCCCTAGTTTCTGTGCGCGGACAGTGGGAGAATAACTTAGTCGTTTCGATGTTGCCAGAAAGGCCGGAATATATTCCGGTGCTTGGGCCGGATATTCCGCCCCATAAGCACCCGAATTTCCGGTGTAGTCACTGAAAAATCAGGGGGAAGTAAATCCAGAATACAGAACTCCTCTTTGAACTTTTTATTAGAATATATCAATAATCATCTGAGAGATCAGCTGCACAGACTTAAACAATATTGTTAGAGAGTAGATACCCGTGTTGTTATCATCACCAAAATCATTAGAGGGATCATGAGCTTTCAATCTCCCCCTTTTTGGTGAGTGATGACAACACGGGTATTTGCAAGGAAATAAACTAACAATGCGTGCGATGGAAAGTAAAACACCACATATAGCATATATAGGAGACATGCCTCCTAATAATAATAGTTCACACAAGCAAATCCACGAATAACGAGTACGATGAGACGAAGTTCGAAAAGACGCACGAAACGATAAAAGGCCATTAAAGAACGAAACCCACCCTATCAAATCCCCGCGATCATCTAGATCTTTTCCCCCTTTGGCATGAGGATACCAAAAAGAGAAAGGAGAGCACTACATCCCATAGAGCAAACTCTAGGCCTGGGTGTCATCGTCTTCTTCTTCCTCTTCGCTGGGAGAGGCAATGTCCTCATCATCATCCACACCGAGATCCCAGTCAATGTCGCGGTTGTTCCAGTTCTTGTATGGAATCCTGGGAGGGAGAGGAGCTGGCACATCTGGAATGTTGAGAGCAGTCATGATGGTGCGCTGGTTCTCCTGGATGTTGCGGCGCTCAACATAGGTGTTGTAGTTCTCCTTGTGGATGCACACATTCATGCACATCACCTTCTCAATGGCACGAGCAAGCCATGAGAGCTTCTTGGTGCCGGGGGGAGGAGGACGCATGCGAGGATCACGGTGACCCTGACCCGTGGCGCCAACATCATGCGCAGCCTGCTGAGTGTGGGCTGCCTTCTTGTATAGAGTGACATCCTTGTGCTCGTCACAGTCTAGCTCCAGGTCCTCACGGAGTTCAGCAGGATAGCGAGACTTGATGAGCTTCATGATGTAAGGAGCATATGGGGGCACTTTGCGGTGGAAGAGAGCAAAGTGGGTCTCATTGAAGATGAAGTCCATCACATCAACTTTGTGGCGCTCAGTATCAGTCAAGTCACCCTCAGTGAAGGTCAGGAAGGCGTGGTACATGAGGTTAACCAGGCCACCACGAATAGCATCATTAGTGCCCGCACTCGAGGCAATAGTCTCCCTGAACATACGCAGTAAGATGTCATAGATGGGGAAGAGTCCTTTGAGAGAGCCAATAACACCAGTGGAACCATACAGCTCAGACAATCTGTTCTTCTCATACTCCATCCCGTGAACATGCATGCGATGACCCTGAGGAGTGTGAAGACCAGCAAAGGGATACCCGAGCTCAGCAGCAAAGTCATGAAAGTCGGCGGTGAGCAAATAAGGTCCAAACATCCAAGACATCCCAATATCCTCAGACTCATCAAAGACCAATGTGGAGTAGAACTGCTGGATGAAGGTGACGTTGTATGAGCATTTGGTCTCCATGAGATGACGCAGACCTAGAAGTTCAGCCACCTGGACAGAGTTGTTGAAGTATGCCGGATTGGCAGCCAGATGTGCGAAGTTGATAAACTTCATGGGACAAACTTGCTTGCTCATCACAGTATACACCTGCTTGAAGAGCGTCTCCTGCTCAACGTGCCAGAAGCATGAGTCGATGGTTGGGTCTTGAGGACCCTCAGTGTACCAGGCTTTGGCCCTCCATGCCTTGAATTCAGGAACAGACATGGTGGCCAGGTTGAGAGCTGCCTTCCCCTGCTACTTACTGGCTTCGCGAGCTGCCCTGGAGGCATCACGTTCACGCTCATAACCCTTCTCAGCATCCCTCTCACGGTGGCGAGTCTCCGCCTCATCCACTAGAGTCCCCTCAGCATCTTCCCTCAAGTGACGAAGTAACTTGCGCGAGCTAGTCAACTTGGCAGGCCTAGAGCTTGAACTATCTGCGACGAAAGCAAGGAAAAACGCAAAGAAAAACAAACAAAAAGAAATAAAAATGGGGGCTCACAACTCGTAGAAGTGGAAAAACAGATCTCAGTTAGCGATTCAGGGCAGGCCGGAAATAACCGGTCTCTGGTGTGGAAATTACGGCCTCAGGTGAAATTTCCGGGGGCGGAAATTCCGGTCCTGGGGCGGAAATTTTCGGCCTTCGGAATTTTTGAAACAGATCTGAATCTGTGGCCTGCAATGAATCTAAAACTACGATGAAGTGCAATGGGAGGAACCCTAGAGGATAGATTATACTAGTATGTGGATGTTCCTCTCAAAAACACACGGAATATTAAAGGACATGAGATCAAATCAACGAAAAACCTAGATTGCGGAGAAAACGAAGCACATAACGGGATCCATGAGGGAGGAAAGGATGTGCGGTCTCTTGATCTGCAAAGCGCAATCAGATGATGAAGATGGGAGGCAAGAGGGCCTCCCGGAGGTCTCAGAGGCGGCGGCTGCGTCTGGAAGCGAAGTGGAGGCGAGGGGAGGGAGAGCAGTCTGGAACTGCCCCTCCCGTCGCCCTTATATAGCCCCCAGCCAGACAGATCGGATTATTCCGGCATTAAGACCGGAATATTTCGGGGGCCGGAGATTTGGGCCGGAATATTCCGCCCCAAATATCCGGTGTGCCTTCTGCGAGCAGGCACGCTGGATATTTTGGGGGAAGATTCTGGTCAATCTCGAACCCCGGAAATTTGCGGGGCTTAAGGCACGGAATATTCCGGGCCCCCGGATATTTGCTCCGGAAATTTCCGCCCAAATTTCCGAGGTGCCTTCTGTGAGCGGGCACCTTGGAAATGGGTGAAAATTTCTGAGGCAAATGTCTGGAGGCCAGAATTTTCCGGGCCCTAGGCCGGAATTTCCGGGGTTCCCATGCTTTCCGAGAATTTTGTGGAAAATGGAACAAGAAGTGAGCCTCCAAAACACGAACCAACAATGATGAACACACAAACACGAACAAAAACGCAAATAAATCAAATACAAAGAGAAATGTTGGTGGCCGAGGCCACCGTGTTTGAGTGATACCAAGGAGTCGCGAAGATGTATCTTGGACCCAAAAGTATGACTCACGTTTAGGCACAATAAGTCACAAAATGACTAGATATGCATGAAGCTTTGGTTGTTTTGCGCATGATAGGTGGAGTATTGGTTCATGAGTTGAACTATGCTCCCCCTATGTCCATGCCTACATCTAAACTTGATAGCACATATAGTGAAGGTAATTATGCAAGAGTTCAAGAGAAGTTGGACGCATCGATAACATTTAGTTCATTCCTCAAACCCCGAAATCTTGGTTCATCAAGGGCCTCCATGAAGATATCCACGAGTTGATCCTTGGTTGGCACATAGGAGAGGTCAATATCACCCTTCTCAACATGATCCTGAATGAAATGATGTCGTATCTCAATGTGCTTCGTCTTGGAGTGAAGAACGGGATTGTAGGCGATCTTGATAGCACTCTCATTTTTGCACAAGAGGGGAACTTTGTCGAAGTCGATGCCATAATCTCTCAATATTTGCCGCATCCAAAGTAACTGAGCACAACAACTCGCCGCGGAGATGTATTCGGCTTCGGTGGTAGAGAGAGCAATGCAATTTTGCTTCTTGGAAGACCAACACACCAATGAGCGGCCAAGAAATGGACAACCTCCGGATGTAGATTTCCTATCCGTCTTCTCGCTCGCATAGTCCGCATCCGAATACCCAATGAGCTGAAAAGCTTGAACCCTTGGGATACCAAAGACCGAAGTTTGGGGTATGAACTAAATATCGAAAGATGTGCTTAACCGCTTCAAAATGAATTTGTCTCGGAGAGGCTTGAAACCTTGCACATTTGCCTACGCTATACATAATATCGGGTCTAGATGCACAAAGGTAGAGCAAAGAGCCAATCATGGAGCGGTATACCTTTTGATCTACCTCTTTACCATTCGGGTCGGGTTTCAAGTCAATAGTCATGGACATGGGAGTCTTCATAGGTTTGGCATCATGCATGTTGAACCGCTTGAGAATGTCTTGAGTATACTTGGCTTGCTTGATAAATGTGCCTTCGGGATGTTGCTTGATCTCAAAGCCAATGAAATACTCTAACTCTCCCATCATAGACATCTCGAATTTATCCGTCATAAGCTTGCAAAACTCATCATTGAAAGCGATGTTAGTAGAACCAAAGATGATATCATCCACATAGAGTTGGCATATGAACAAGTCACCTCCAACCTTTTTGGTGAAAAGGGTGGGATCGATTAAACCAATATTGAATCCACGATCCACTAAAAACTCTTTAAGGTGCTCGTACCATGCACGTGGAGCTTGTTTAAGTCCATAGAGGGCCTTATCGAGTTTGTAGACATGATCGGGGTGGTTGGGATCCTCGAAACCCGGAGGTTGCTTGACATAGACCAACTCGTGGATGGGACCATTCAAAAATGCACTTTTAACATCCATTTGTTGCAATTTAAAGTTGTGATGAGAAGCATATGCAAGTAAGATGCGAATAGATTCAAGACGAGCTACGGGACGAATGTTTCACCGAAATCGACACCTTCGACTTGAGAGAAGCCTTGAGCTACCAATCTAGCCTTGTTGCGAATGACGATGCCGTCCTTGTCTTGTTTGTTCTTGAAGATCCACTTGGTGCCGATGACGTTCTTGCAATCTTTGGGTCTTGGCACCAACTTCCACACCTTGTTGCGCTCGAAGTTGTTGAGTTCTTCGTGCATGGCTTCAATCCAATCTTGATCTTCAAGAGCTTCATAGACCTTCTTTGTCTCAATGTGAGAAACGAAAGCATGAGCCTTGCTAAAATTCGCTAATTGCCTCCTTGTGACGACCCTTCCACGAACTTGTCCAAGAATCATGTCCTCCGTGTGACCGGCACGAGCAATATTATCTAGCCTTCTCTTTGCCCTACGAGCTAGCATCTCCTCCAAAGTTTCCTTGGATAGCACTTGATCATCACCTTCATCATTGGAGCCTTGTCCACCTTGATTTTGTTCATCAACGGGAGGTGGATCCCTCATGTGTCGAGTTGTATCATCACCATGTGTATCTTGTTCTTGTCCTTCATTGTGAGCTTGGCCTTCATCATGAGCTTGGCCTTGATTGATCGAGTGATCTTTGTTAGCTTGGCCTTGAGGTGAAGCATGGGGGCTTGGTGCATCTTGTTGGGTAGCTTGAGTATCAATGGATGTAGTCAATGGCTCCACTTGAGTGGAGCATAGTCCTTCTCCCTCCGTCATCCGGTAACCCTCAATGGGGATTATTTCACCAATCTCCATTCTTCTTATGACGATGGGAGGAATTGCATCTCCTACAATACCATGATCTATACGACCCCCTTGGGACCCATTATCCTCATCTAACACCATGTCTATAGCTTCTTCAACTTGTCCGGTGGACTTGTTGTAGACTCTATAGGCGTGAGCGTTTGTGGCATAACAAACAAAGATACCCTCATAAGATTTAGTCTCGAACTTTGACAAGCGTTTACCTCTCTTGCGAATGAAGCACTTGCATCCAAAGACCTTGAAGTATGAAACATCCGGCTTCTTGCCCGTGAGAATCTCATAAGGAGTCTTGTTCAAAATCTTGCGGAGATACAATCGGTTGATAGCGTGACAAGCGGTGGAGACGGCCTCGGCCCAAAAATTATAAGGAGAAGAGAACTCCGCAATCATGGTTCGAGCCGCATCCATAAGAGTCCAATTCTTTCTCTCCGCCACACCATTTTGTTGAGGGGTGTAGGGAGTGTAATATTGATGAGAAATTCCTTCCTCGCTAAGTAAACCCTCCACGGTGTAGTTCTTGAACTCGGAGCCGTTATCACTTCGGATAGCCATGATGCTTGTATTATTTTGGCGCTTGATGCATGTAAAATGCATACATGAACTTTGCATGTTAATACTTGTTTTTCCTACATATTAGCAACTTATATTCATGTTTTATAATGATTTGGGGGATTTTCTAAACAATCCCCCTTCTTTTCGTTCTAACCCTGTTTTTCCAGAAAACGTACTTTTTAGTGTTTCAGACTTTCCGGGAGCTTCGGGACTCCAAAAATGGCAAGGCCAAAGAGCACGGTTCAGAATTTTCGAGACGAAGACCATGGGCCAAAGTAGAGGGCCAAAAGGCCAACCAGGTGGCAAAGAGGACCCTCCATGCGGCCAGATTCCTTGGCCGCGTGAGAGGCCTCCTTTTTGCCCCCGTGGCTCCGATGCCGTCGATCTTTCTTCTCCCGAGTGTCTCGTGACCTAAAAACGACTATATAAAGGGTCCCCTGGCCTTTTCGAGGAGGAGGCGGCGCCGAGAGACGAAACCACGAAACAGAGAGACAGAAGGCTGCCGCCGGAGAAGATCGGAGGGGGGAAACGCCGCCGGGATCACCCCCGGAGGGCTCCACCCCCCTCCGGCGTGTTCATCATCAACATCTACAGCAAGATAAGCTCCATCTCTCCACTGTAATCTCTTGGCAAACACGATGTATGATGCAATACTATATTCCCTTGATGTATTGTGTCTCCCCGTCTATGTTTGAGTAGTGAATTGTTCTTGGCAATGGTGAAATAGTTTGTTGATTGGTTGCATACAAGTTTGTTATCTTTTATGATTGTCTTTATGTACAATATATGAGTGCACGCATATGTTGGGGAATGCATGTAAGGTGATCACCGGTAGCATAATGGAGTGGTGGTGACTTGGGAGTGACAGTAACCTGAGACCGAGCCACAAAGTTAAGTTATTGGGGGATATATATAGGGGACCTTAGAACGTGAGGCTATGGTGGGACTTTATGTCTTAATCAATCTTGTGCAGTCATTTACTTGGCCACATGATCCATCATAAGGGGTTGTAGATCATTTACTTGACTATACCTATTCATGGCTCCTTCCTAGAAGAAACAACTAAGACTAAAACATGTGCTTCACTAATTGTGACAACCACACGAACGAAACACCTATTGCTAGAACACTTTCTCCCTTGAGATACTTGAGATATTTGCTGCTTGCTACTTGTGAAACTTGCTTAGAAACTTGCATTTTAAACTTGCTTCACTAGTTACTAGACAAACCACACTCCACGTCACTTGCTTTTAATTAGTTAGTTCCTTTTAGTACTTATTGCTTTGCATAAACAACCATATAAGAGGGTTATAGGTCTTTAGAGAATAGATAGCTTACCTTCAGCTCCTCGTGGATTTGACACTCAAATACTTATCGAAAGGTACTACAATTGATCTCCTGCACTTGGGAGTCATCAAGCACTTTTCTGGCGCCGTTGTCGGGGAGCGTTGTGCTAAGCTTTTATTCTTGTTTGCATTGCATACTAACATATAAACCTAAAACACAAAAAAATTATAAAATGGAAAACAACCAAACAATTTTAGAACTGTATAATATCTACCTTGAATTAGGACATGAAGTGTTTAAGGAGAAATTGAAAAATTATTTGCACAACAATCATATTTGTGGTAGTACTAATTCTTTGAACACCTTTATTGCTAAGGAAAACCTTGAGCTTGGGGAAGTTTGTCTTGATGAATATGATATTTTTAGTCCCCCTACTATTGAGGATAAAAATGATATACTTGCTGATTCTATGGAAAGTTTTAAGCTTGGGGAAGTTGGTTTTGATGAGCATGATATTTCTAGTTCCCCAAGCTTGGAGGAGAAAAATCTCTTTGATGATACTATGGCTCCTATATATGATGATTGCAATGAAAATTATGAATGTTTAACTCCCAATATCACTAATGAGGATTTTACTTATGTGGAGAGTAGTGATTCTTTTATGCATGTGGCTCATGATAAGAATGTTTTATGTGATATTCATATTGTTGAATCTATTCATGATGCCACTGAAAATTATTATGAGAGAGGGAAACATGGTTACACATATTTCAATAATATTAAGTTTCCCCTCTTTATGCTGAAAGTATTGAAGTTGCACTTGATCTACCTTTCTATGCTTGCTATTATGTGCTTCTTTTATTTGTTTCATTACAAAATGCCAATGCATAAGAAATGGGTTAGACTTAAAAATAAATTGTTTAATATTTTTTTGGTGTGTTCCTTATGCTTTAATTTCCTATTCGGTTTGAGCACACATTTATGTATTTACAACATGTAAAATGCCTTTACCTACTGTTATGTATCATTTAGTTTAAGATTTTCATTTTATAAAAAAATTGGGAAAGTAAATGAGAAGTATGAGTAATGGAGAAGTTGGGGTCGACCTTGAACATGTGTTGTTCATGCCAATGAAACCATTGCAAAGTCTCTATCATTAAAACTTTTTCCAAAGCTAAAAACAATAAAAATATTAGTTCACTACTGTGACATCACATTTCTGTCTTATTTCTCATCTTAAATGGCAAGAATAATCTTATATGAGAGATAGGATTAAACAATAGTAATTAGCTGTCAAGAAAACAGATTCCTGAACTTCACTGCGAAAATGTTTAAAATCACAGAAGTGGAATTTTGACCTGGTAATTTACGAAAGAAATATTTAGTTATCACTACATATTTCATTAGTTTTAAGTTGTCTGATTTGAGCAACTTAAGTGCCTCTAAAAATTCACTCTTTACGGGCTGTTCAGTTTTTGGCAGATTATGTCTTTATTTTGCATTGCTCTCATTACTTGTGTTTTGTGTGGTTCTTTTGATCAAGGAGCAATGAACAACTATAGTAACAGTAGTTAATATTTAGAATCAACTCATGATGTGTCTTTGTTGTACCGATGTGGATTTTATTTATGGAGGCACTAACCCCTCTAATCAAGTTTTATGTTGAGATTTGTGTAAGAAGAATTTTTCAGGAGGAAGAGTTGAGTGAGATGAACAAAAATCAAGAGGGACAACCAATCAAGCTTGGGGATGTACCCCTGGGCTCACCCTACATGTATCAAATAAGTACAAGAATCCAAGCTTGGGGATGCCGAGCCACCTCACTCCAACCATCATGATGTTAAGTAAGTAAAGCCTAGCTATATGGCTATAAAAAAAGCGTTTTACGGGAGGCAACCCGGTTGTTTTTGTTTGGATTTTCCTAGTGTCCTCTTGCTGTCTCAAGACATTAGTTTTTTTGTTTTAATTCTGGAGTTTTCAATAAAGAGTCAAGTCAAACCCATTTGTACTTATAAGTTGTTATCCTAGTGCATGAAATTTCTGTTTCAGCACGAGTCTGCTCACCGTATGATTTTACGTTTTTTATTGGTATGTCAGATTGAGATAATTTTTTAGTATGTTATGCAAATTTTCGTCCTCTGTAAGCACAAAAATTGACTTACTTTTTTGACGAGTCTAACTTAGGGAAAAACGTTCGTTTTGCTGCTGCTGCTTTTCTGGACAGATTCTGCCTCCTTTTGTTTTATGCACTCTTTGGGCTTGGGAATCGAATTTCCATGATTCTTTCAAGCAAGAGAGTGAACATACAACATAATGAACCTTATTGTCTATCTACTGGAGCATTTTATTTGGAATTTTGCACAGCAAGCATGTGATTTGTTTGTCCTTACTAATCTCACCCCACAGAAAAAAAAATGGGAGAACCATGTTTTGTGAAGTTTTTTGACAGGGAATAGAGGAGCTGCGCCTCAAGACATCCAAGAATGGTGAAAGCCATAATCTTGGGGATGTGATGAACACCCCACTGGAGCTACACTCTTTTGGTTAGCACACGTCTACTTTCTGTTTTTCTAAGCAAAGCATTTATCGTAGAGACTTGAAGCGTCTAGTTTTTGTTTTTATTTTTGTTTTGATAAAACCACACCCATCATTTTATATGATATTGAGCTACTGGAGTTTGGGGTTGAAATGTATTGGATGCTAGTATTATGACTTGGAATAGGGATGCCATGGTTGATTTGAAGAGCTACATGTGTTTGCATGATTTATAGGCTTTTTATGTGTAGAAGTTTGCAATAATGTTGTCTTGAGCTATCTCTTATTCATGTCCTTGATGTTAATTGCTGGTTTATTTAGTTTGTCATGAAATTAGTAGTTATATGGACATATGCATGCATAGTAGCTGGTCAACCACCTCCCTCTTGCTAGCCAAAAATTTAAAAATTCCAACAAGTAAAAACTTGTTTCCAACACTCCTTAGCCAAGTATTTCCAGTGAGTCCACCATATCTTCCCATTAGCTTCATTGCTATTCCGAGTATGTTCACCATGTTATTGTGTTATTTATGTTCTAAATTAAGATATTCACTTTATTAATTGTCATGGGTTGAACTTGGGATAGGACTCTCACGAACTTTTGAAGGCACACTTTACTTTTTATGCATCTAATAAACATGACCCAATAATGGGAGCCACAAGTTTTGCGTTTGACAAGTGTGTGGTTGGGAGCTAGCTATAAACGTGTATCACCGGAAAGCTTTCAACATTGCACAAAAATTTACATTTGGTTGATATCATGTACTTTTGTTTTTGGACTCCTGCCATGCCGAAATGAAATCGAGGAATAGTAAGTTTTGATGAGTAAGTATCTATATGACTAGAGAAACGCATTGGGCCGCTAACCCAAGCCATGCTTTATCATGGTGGAAATTTACTTACAGCTTGAGTGACTCTACAACACATCCTACAATAAAATAAGAAGCTATGCATAATAGTGAATGAAATTAAAAAGGATGATGAGTCTACTCTGTTTGTTTGTCTTGTCATTGTGACATGGGCTTGTTTCCATGTCATGGGGCAAGAGGTACCTCTTTGCGGTTCTCTATGATGTCATTAATACTTATTATGATTGTACAAAGCTTATTAGGAATCTTAAGTTGAGTAATCATGGAGTAGATTTTCACACTCACAGTGGATGAGGCTTTCAACCACCTTGTCATTCACATTACTTCAACATTCACCATTTAAGATGCTAGTGATAAAGGGGCAATGAGAGTCCTAGATCAATGGATACCACATTTCAATTAGTAATTTTAGTTGAATAATTTAGAGGCTAAATAAGACTTGATCATGTTTTACCTCTACTCAATTTTCTCCAAAGTGTCCACCATATTTTCTATTTTCCATTATGTTATTCTTTGACCAATATAGGATTTTATTTTTCATTTTGTGTATGCATTTGGTCCATAGTGCTTTTATTTCATTATACACTTTGTGAACTTTCATGAAGCATCTTTGCTTGCATATTTGATATTTCTTACAACATGAATTCTATATTGCTACTCATTTATAGTATTAATCATTTGATTATATGTAGCATGAATAATACTCCTTGATATCCCATGATTGTTTCAATATGCAAAGTCCATGTTAGTTTTATCACCTTCATACTCGAGGACGAGTATGGTTTAGCTTGGGGATGTTGATGCATGTAAAATGCATACATGAACTTTGCATGTTATTACTTGTTTTTCCTACATATTAGAAACTTATATTCATGTTTTATAATGATTTGGGGGATTTTCTAAACAATCCCCCTTCTTTTGGTTCTAACCCTGTTTTTCCAGAAAACGTACTTTTTAGTGTTTCAGACTTTCCGGGAGCTTCGGGACTCCAAAAAGGGCAAGGCCAAAGAGCACGGTTCAGAATTTTCGAGACGAAGACCATGGGCCAAAGTAGAGGGCCAAAAGGCCAACCAGGTGGCAAAGAGGACCCTCCACGCGGCCAGATTCCTTGGCCGCGTGAGAGGCCCCCTTTTTGCCCCCGTGGCTCTGATGCCGTCGATCTTTCTTCTCCCGAGTGTCTCGTGACCTAAAAACGACTATATAAAGGGTCCCCTGGCCTTTTCGAGGAGGAGGCGGCGCCGAGAGACGAAACCACGAAACAGAGAGACAGAAGGCTGCCGTCGGAGAAGATCGGAGGGGGGAAACGCTGCCGGGATCACCCCCGGAGGGCTCCACCCCCCTCCGGCGTGTTCATCATCAACATCTACAGCAAGATCAGCTCCATCTCTCCACTGTAATCTCTTGGCAAACACGATGTATGATGCAATACTATATTCCCTTGATGTATTGTGTCTCCCCATCTATGTTTGAGTAGTGAATTGTTCTTGGCAATGGTGAAATAGTTCGTTGATTGGTTGCATACAAGTTTGTTATCTTCTATGATTGTCTTTATGTACAATATATGAGTGCACGCATATGTTGGGGAATGCATGTAAGGTGATCACCGGTAGCATAATGGAGTGGTGGTGACTTGGGAGTGACAGTAACCTGAGACCGAGCCACAAAGTTAAGTTATTGGGGGATATATATAGGGGACCTTAGAACGTAAGTCTATGGTGGGACTTTATGTCTTAATCAATCTTGTGCAGTCATTTACTTGGCCACATGATCCATCATAAGGGGTTGTAGATCATTTACTTGACTATACCTATTCATGGCTCCTTCCTAGAAGAAACAACTAAGACTAAAACATGTGCTTCACTAATTGTGACAACCACACGAACGAAACACCTATTGCTAGAACACCTGCTCTCTTGAGATACTTGAGATATTTGCTGCTTGCTACTTGTGAAACTTGCTTAGAAACTTGCATTTTAAACTTGCTTCACTAGTTACTAGACAAACCACACTCCACGTCACTTGCTTTTAATTAGTTAGTTCCTTTTAGTCAAACTTATTGCTTTGCATAAACAGCCATATAAGAGGGTTATAGGGATTTAGAGAATAGATAGCTTACCTTCAGCTCCTCGTGGGTTCTACACTCAAATACTTATCGAAGGGTACTACAATTGATCTCCTGCACTTGGGAGTCATCAGCGCTCCACCAAAGTGATGAACTCAATGACCCGCTTTTGAGTCTCACTCTTCCTCTTGAAGAAATACACCCAACAATATCGTGAGTAGTCATCCACAATCACCAAGCAATACTTCTTGCCTCCAAGACTATCATATGATAGGGGACCAAATAGGTCCAAGTGAATGAGCTCGAGGATCCTTGAGGTGGTGATGTTTGTATTGGTGGGGTGAGCTTCTCCATGTTGCTTTCCAAGAACGCAAGAGCTACACACACGATCTTTGGCAAACTTAGCATTTGTTAGTCCTAGAACGTGATTGCCACTTTGAAGGTCATGCAACGTCCTCATATTGGTGTGGGCTAACCGGCGATGCCATAGCCAAACCACATCAACTTTAGCCATTAGGCATGTCGCGACACACGTGTCTCCTTTAGAGAAGTCCACTACATACATGCCGTTCTCGACATGCCCAACAAAGGCTACTTTAAGAGTCGTTTCCCAAGTGACAATCACATTCTCCTTATGAAAGAGTGAGGTAAAACCACTTTTAGCAAGTTGAAGAACCGAGATGAGATTATAGCCAAGGGACTCAACAAGAAGAACATTCTCAATTGACAAGTCATTTGAGATTGCTACCTTGCCTCGTCCCAATACCTTTAGTTAGGAGTTATCACCAATAGTAAATCAATTGAGATGAGGCAATGGAGGATGAAGATCAGTCATTGCATCATTGCTTCCGTTCATATGTTGGGATGCATCACTATCCACCGTCCATTTTCTCGAACCGGAAGCACTCCCCTACAATAGATTAGTTTCTTGATTTAGGTACCCATCTTTGAATGGGTCCTCTTTTGTTAGCTACAAGGGTCTTTGGAACCCAAATAATCCAATGATAATCATCACCATAAGAAGTACCAACATATTTAGCATATACATGACCATCTCTAGATTTCATAAGAACATAAGATGGGTTGTATTTCCCGGCAAAGTCATTATGAGTGGTGCTCCCCTAGAGGTCTCACCACCCACAATGGTGTTGGTCTCCTTTTCTTTGGTCACCTCTCCCTCTTTCACAAATCTTACTTCTTGTGAGGGGGAGGTAACTTTCTTCTTGTTCTTCTTCTTGTACTTCTTCTTTGACTTGGCTACATAGCCAAGTCCCTCCTTTCCATTGCTGACACGTTGAGAAGCAATCTCATGGATATTCTTATCACTTCCTACAAGATTAGTCACACTACAAGCATTGCTAGGCAAGAAATTTAAGCTAGGAGATGAGGTGGACACAACTTGCTTGTTTGATAGTTGATCTAGAAGATTGTCACGAGATTTGGTTAACTTGTCATGAATTTCTTTAAGAGACATGAACTCCTTTTCTAGTTTCTCATGATGAGTACCAAGTTCCTGGTGAGCAATTCCTAGCTTCAACTCTTCATGTTCAAGAGTTTTAATGATAGCAAGAGATTGTGCATTTTCCTTCCTAAGCTTAGAGACACTTATGGCAAAGTTTTCTTCAAGACTAGATAATTTCTCCTCAAGAGAGGCACGAATGGAACGCTCATTCTCAAGAGCTTTTTCAAGCTCTTGTTCATTGCAAGTGTGACCTCCATGGCTTTCCAAGGTCATCATAATCTCCTCCTTTTCATCTACAAGAGAGTTAGCTTCATCAAGTTGCCTCAAAAGGGCATTCACCTTTTCCTTAGTCTCACCTTTAAGGCTAGATAGCCAAATGCCTAACTCATTAGCCTCACCATCCTCCTCACAAACATTCTCAACACAATCCAATAATGAAGGAAGGTTAGTGATAATGGTCTTGGAGTTAGGAGAGCATACCGAAGTGGCTTTTTCCATAAGACATGTAGGTCGGGTAGCCACAATCTCATTGGGGGATTCAAATAGAGAGATCGAAGGAGATGACGCGGTAGCCATGGCGATGTGAGCAACCCCCACCACTTCATCTTCTCCTTCATCTCCGGAGATGTAAGTCTCTAGAACCTCCCCTTCTTGAACATAAAGGGCCCTTGGCACTCGCCTTGCGAAGTTCTTTTTTTGTGGAGCCTTGGCCTTGTTTTTGCGAACAAGCTTGCCTTTGTTTTCTTCTCTTGGCTCAAAAGGGCACTCCTTCACGAAATGGTTTGCGCTACCACAGTTGTAGCATGTCCTTGGTCGCTCCCCCTTCTTCTTGTAGATCTTGTTTCGTGGAGGTCTTGGAGAGCCGGTCTTGTGAGCTTCCCATCTCTTCCAATATCCATGCATAGCAAAGCAATGCATTTGTGAGCTCCGGTGTAAGTGTCCTCATAGTCTTTCTCATCATCATCATCTTCTTCACTTTCATCGACTCGAGCCATTGCCTTTGACTTCAAAGTGAGGTTGGGAGACCTTCTGATTCCTCTAGAGCGAGCTAGAGCATCATCCTCACTCTTGTGTGATAGAGAGATAGCAATGAACTCACTAAGAACACCAATAGAATTGAGAGTATTGTAGTCCGCTCTTGTCCGGATACTAGTGGAGAGATTCTTCTCAAAGGGTGTAATGGCTTTGACAAATTTCCTCTTGATCCACTCATCGGTGATCTCTTCCTTTCCAAAGTCTCTCAATTGATTGGCAAGAGTGACAACTCTTCTATATAGCTCTTCAGGGGTCTCATCCTCATGCATGCCGAAGTTCTCGGAGTTGTCAATGGCCACGTCGTACTTGGAATACTGGATGCTAGCAGTTCCTTGAAACAAGGTGTCAAGTTTGTCCCAAGCTTCCTTGGCGGTCTTGCAACTACGAATGTGAGTGAAGTACTCCCTTGGGAGAGCCTTTTGGATGATGACAAGTGCAGTCTTGTTGAGTTGAGATTCCACATCCTCCCTTGGAGTCAAGTTGCTTGGGCCATGAGGATGAAATCCATGAGTCACGCTTCTCCACAATGCGGTACACGATCCTGAAATGTGAGATTCCATCTCAAACTTCCAAGAAGAGAATTCGTTAGTGTTAAGGATGGGAGGAATACCAACATTAAGGATGTGTGGCATGGAAACAATTGGGTGGATAGAGTCATAGTTTTGCGGTTGTGGAACTTTTGAATTGGACCCCGAACCATTAGCCGTTTGTGACTTGGGGCCACCGACACTCTCCTTTGCTTTGGCTTTAGCCTTTTGTGCGGCTTTAGCCTTTAGCTTTGGCAATGTTCTCTTCGAGTTCGAAATCGTTTCCTCATCCGAACTATCCTCATCGGAGATGTGGGGAGAGTGCGAAGACCCCTTAGGTTTACCCATCATGTTCTCCAACATCTTCTTGATGGAGGAAACCTCCGAGCCTACACTAGAGCTAACCTTGGACAATTGGGTTTGAATGGTACAAACCGTTGTCTCTAGGTTAGCTATAGTGTCGGCCATTTTGGAGAGCTCCTCCTTAGAAAATTCGGGATCATCTCCGTTGACCATGATACTCTTAGGCGGTTAAGCCCGATAAAAGAGCTGAGGCTCTGATACCAATTGAAACTACACAAAGGTCAACTAGAGGGGGGGGGGGTGAATAGGTGACCTACAAATTTTAATTCTTTTCCAATTTTAGTGGGGGCTTTGAGAAGTTAAAAGCTTGGTTATCTAGATGTGCAACTAAGTGAACACCCTATGTGACAAGTAACGAGTAGCAACAGAAGTAAATGCAAGGCACAAGATAACCACAAGTGAAAACACGGTGACAAGGATATGTTTCCCGTAGTTCCTTCTTGAAAGAAGTACGTCTACGTTGGAGAGGTGGGGAGCGACCTAGGCGCTCCTCAATAGCACGGATGTGCACACCTTATTCTCCTTGAGCTTCTCCGGTGAGGGAGATTCTTGTTTCCACTATGAGGTCGACTTGAAGGCGTTGACCAAACCTTTACAAGAGGTTGAGGCTACTCCACAAGTGAGATGGAGGCTCTCAACAATCGGAAGCTTCTTGCTACAAGGTGGAAGCTACAAGCACTAGGGTTTCCCTTGGATGACAAGGAAACCAAGAGATTACAAGATCCCAAGAGCTATGGTGTGGGAACACAATTTTTGTCTTGGTAGAAAGGTAGATCTAGTCCTCCTCCAGGAGATCCTTGAAGGGAATCGAGTTTGGCTGGAGGAGGAGGGAGATCGGGGCGTTTTGAGCTCTTGAACAATGGAGGAGAGAGAGGAATGGACGAGCTACCTATCTAGAGGAAGAAGACAACTATTTATAGGCTCCTCCAAATTCTGACCGTTGCAGTGCGCCAGGGCCGGAATATTCCGGTGTTAGCACCGAAAATTTCCGGTCTATCCTAGCCGGAAATTGAATAGTCTGGGGGCGGATTTTTGAAACTTCCGGGGGCGGAAATTTCCGCCCAACATTCCGCCCCCATCTCTGCGCGCGGGCACCAACACCGCGCTGAAAATCCCTAAGGACCATGGCCGGATAATTGAATAATCCGGGGGCGGATATTTGAATAATCCGGGCCCGGAATTTTCCGGACAATAATCCGCCCCCATCTCTGTGCGCGGGCATCTGAGAAAAACTCCAATTTCTGCTAAGTACGAGAGGGCCGGATATTTGCACCGGAAATTTCCGGGGCAAATTTTCGCCCTAGCTTCTGTGCGCGGGCAGTGGGAGAATAACTTAGTCGTTTCGACGTTGTCAGAAAGGCCGGAATATTCCGGTGCTTGGGCCGGATATTCCGCCCCATAAGCACCGGATTTTTCGGTGTAGTCACTGAAAAATCCGGGGGCAGTTAATCCAGAATACAGAACTCCTCTTTGAACTTTTTATAAGAATATATCAATAATCATCTGAGAGATCAGCTGCACAGACTTAAACAACATTGTTAGAGAGTAGATACCCATGTTGTTATCATCACCAAAATCATTAGAGGGATCATGAGCTTTCACTTATGCAATGCCCGCACTCTCCGGTGCTCTAGATCATATCTTGTACCTATGCATAGACCGCTCTAAAACCGCTGCTGGGTTGCGCAATGGAAATTTAAAAATTTCGCCATGCATGCTACGCAACAACCAACACCTTGCTATGTAGATACAAGTGAATATATATTCCAAGATCTAGTTGCCAAGATCATGTACCATACACCGTAGTAGCGGAAGAGGTGTCGGTGACGATGTCGATGAAGCTTGTAGAAGATCCTCACGCACAAGCCCATGGGTAAGGATGTTGCCGACTCCCCTATCCAGCACCTTGATCTAATAGAGTGGGGGTCTCACGTGTTACCCCTATGAGAGTATGTACACATATGTCGGGGCAAATTCTGCAGGGCTTCGCCCTCCAGGACTAAACTCCGCAGGTGTATATGAAGGCGGAGTTCTCAACACATGAGAGAGGGAGTAATTATAAGATAGGTCTAATCGGGAGAGGACACCTCAAAACCCAATTAGAAGAAGCTGTAATTCAATTAGAGGAAGCTCTAATTCAATTATAGGGTCTTTAATTAGATTCTCTAGTTAGACCCTCTAATTATTCTAGAGAAAGAGAGAGAGGCTTGAGAGCCAATTGTGTGTTTTACTTTGAGCCTTGGGTGCTTTATATAGTGGGAGGAGGGGGGCTTTCCAAAGGGGAGAGGAGTCCTAGTTGGGGTAGGAGGTGGTGGTTGCACCATCAAGGAGGTGGCCGCACTACCCTCCTAGCCCAACTCGGATTGGTGAGGTGGATTCTAACTCCACCTCCCACTCCTTCCCTTTTTTCTTTCTCTCTCCAAATAATTCAGGAAAAAAAATCAGGACGATGAGTACAATTTTTTGAAGCCACTAGGGCCCACCTGGCAGCCCCAAAATTAGGATTCACCCATGAGGGGGAAATTTGCCCCCTCCCGGTACTCCTTCCTTATATTGAAAGTCCCCGAAACTTCTTCGGAACCACTTAACCCCTATATATAAAATCATCAATATTATCTAAAAATTTCGGAAATATATTTCCGACACCCTGGGACATGCTCCGTAAAGCGTGCGTCCTCACTTTCTCTTTCAGAACAACTCCAGAATAAATTCCTATAGTAATAGAAATTGTTTCTATTACTCTCGGACATCCAATACCCTCATTATGAATTCCCTCTGATATAGAAAATATATCTATCACGCAGAAAATCCATTCTGATGATACTCATAGTTGACCCAGACCTGCCGATATACATAAAAATCAGCCGAAACTTAAGTGTGTTTCCACTACAGGTTCGATAGTGTGTGGTCATCAAAACTTGAAACTCTTTACTTTTAAATAATCAATAGCAGGGCCATGAACGCCCATATTGACTCCAACATACTATACGAATAAACTGTTGAACTTGTTGGTTATTATACAATTCTGCCATTACTCACGATATTGAACTTACCCGAGACTACAGATTCCAGTATTGTCATGAAACAATCTCTAGTTCACTTAGACATTTGTCTTGTCTTGTTAACTGGTAAGTCCCTTCTTTCTTGTTACTGTATTATGATATCCTACATGATGTATCGTCATTGTGCATTGTCTGCATAACTTATGGATACCAAGAATACTGAGTGGGGCCAGGTATGTATCTTTTTTTTACGGAGGAGTAATTCCCATCTCAGAACATCGAGATGATATACTCATTTAGAATTACCCAGTAGCTATCTTTTTTTTCACCCAGTTTATGTTGTGACTCTTGATAGCACAAAAGTAAAACCTCCAGATAACCTCATTGTCAAAGGATGCATTGTAATATAGCCATTGTGATATGATTTTAAGGACAAATATGTCTTGGTGGAATATCTTAGCATATCAATCTACTTAGGGAATACCCATTAATATTGTTCCCAACAATATGCTATTCGTTGATGTTGACATAAACAATGTCCATAATCAGGAAAACATAGTCATCAAACATCGAATGAATTAGTCGTAAAAGGCAAGACTAGGGTTTATTCCTATGTTCATGTTACTAAACGTGAGGGCGAGTTTTCCCCTGAATCGCATATTTAGGAACCATGTCAGTTAGAGCATAGTCATATGAATCATAATTATAAAACAAATGTATAAATATTATTGCCTTTTGAGCATACATCAAACAATATCGTGCCACATTTTAATCACCGGATTAGTGCAAACACACAATACTAAATAGATCATGCACTAATATATTTACAGTTTATTCAGTGGCCTCAGTAAACATAGACATACGACTGTAAAATCCAATTTTGCTCCAGCAGACTGTCCAAGAAAGTAAAATACACATCTACACTGGTGGTGGCTAGTTATTAACTTTGCTCAAAGGTATAAATGGTATTTTATTGTGTGAATATGGATATTTCTCTCTAAATTGTGTCCTTGTACCAAATGGGACCCAAATGCGAGCCAGTAAAAAGACACAAAGCAAAGTATCAAAAAGATCACCGATTAGAAAAAAATGTTGACCTAGATCATTGAAGGTGGAGATTTAGCGGCTGATAATTGATGTTGCTGGATGGGTTGAGAAGGCGGGGTTTTCACCCAATTTAAACCTTAGAGTAATTATTTGCGGCAGATGTAGAGTAATATTCTCATCATTTTCATACAAAAATACATTTTAAATATGGGTAGAAATGAGTCTATTTTACACGCACCATTTCCCTTTTATGACTGCAAACAAAAACGACTCGTGATTACAACATGAAACAAAATGTAGGAACTGTCATGTAAAGCCACTAGTGGAAAAAGGGGCACTAGTCCCGGTTTCAAAGGGCTTTTAGTCCCGGTTTGGCAACCAAGACTAATAAATCAGGACTAGAGCCCCCCTTTAGTCCCGGTTGGTCATGAACTGGTAATAAAGGGGCGCCACGTGGCCCCGGAGGAGCCCGCGGGGCTGGGAACGTTTGCCCCCTTTTTCGGGGTTTTTGTAGAGTTTAAGGTTTAGGGGACGTTTAGGGTTTAGGAGGGGTATCAGATGCTTTCGGAGTATGAGGATCACGTCGATACTCCAAAAATGCATTTTTGTACATATAAATTACTACATGAAGATCAAGTTGATGCATATATATAACACATAAAATTGCATACAATCGCAAATTAAGTAGTACACGAAGATTACAAATTGCGCTGAAGCGGTGGAGCATAGTATTACGTGTTGATCTCTATTACATGTAGATCACTGTTACATGGAGGCATACTATTGCGTTGGAGCTTAGTGGTACTCTCTGAAATTAGCTATGACCTCCGCGAGGAAAAATCCCACTAATTCCTCGCAGGTTTCTTTGAAGCGGTCCTTTGTTGGGAGCGCGTCCCGCTTTCTTGCCAACTTTAAAAGAATGAGATCAAAATAAATATATGAGTTATTTGTGTATATATCAAATCATAATAAAACAATTATGACTGAAACTGAGCACAACTGATGGTAACAAAATAAATTTGTGAATAATGTTTACGTACTTGTTGATTTCTTCGATTCTTTATTCTCTCGCTGACCCTGATGTGAATGTACTCGCAAACATAGTACCCACATAGATCAGTCCCATATGGCTGTTTCGCGCAAGTCTGTACAAGAATATAATTCAATCAAACAATAATCAAGTATGATAATGGTGTGTGGACCTAGGTGGTACTACTTACTTTGTTCAAATGCCACGTCGGTTCGGTTTTCATCCATCGGCCATATCTTCCTCGATGAACGATTGCCAGACGATGCCTGACAAATAAAATAAACAAAAGAGTTATGAATTAGTTGATATCAGGAAATGAACGAAATAGGCAATAAGATTCAAATTACTTTCTGAGCATATCAAAACAAGACTTTTATTCTTTAGGTTCTCTCCTTGATGAGTCAAGGACTTCAACTTATCCATCGTGAATTTTAATGACAAGAACAATAAAGTTGAACATGCGCACGTTTATATATGAAATTTCATATATAACTCATCAGTTAAAACTTTAACATATAGTGAGAAAAATAGAATGTATAGAAGACAGTAACACGCACTTGTAGTTGTACGAAAAAATATTTCTTTTTTCCCACGTTGTCACTTCAAAAATCTTAGGAAAGTCCCCGGTTTATCCTTGTTATGAATGGGATTTTCTATGGCGACTTCATGAATTTTAGCCGGGTCAATGAACCCAAAGTCCGTGATATTCTCCCTTTTGCATTCGAGCATCTTCAATCTTCATAATATAGCGTATAAAAGATTAAATTGAGGATAATTGCAGACAATGAACGAGCTGAGCTAAAGACTTAAATTACAGAAATAAATCACCTACGGAAAATAGCAACTGAGGATAGATTTGTCGAGGGCCCGAAGATTGTATAACTAAAAAAGTTTGCTGAACTCAACGACCACGGCATATTCTTGGAAGTAGTGCTCTTCCTTAACTCCTACCATGATACAATTGGTCCCTGTCTTTGTGACGTTCTTGTACTAGGTATGCAAATCACGCATTTTTGTTGACAGGGACCTCACATACTCGACCAAAATATTCCCGTGAACATATTTATATGCTAGATCAGCGAAGGGGTAAAAGCTACTTTCACCTATGTATTGTAGAGAATATTGAGCGGCCTTGTTGTCAAACACCTTGAGCGGGAGGGCAGCTGAACCTCTTGTTCTCCGAGCTGGGGAAGTTGGTTGCTTTTTTTCGCCTGGTCGAGCTGGAGAACTGCTTGTTTCCCTTCTTTCGCCCGTTCCATCTCGTCATTCGACCTTTCAATAGAACGCCTATAATCTATGTGGGCGATGGTACAAGGTCATATAGATTCTCAATGGTACGCGCAACAAGCACCGGATCTAGTGTCTTCGCAAATGGTATCTCGAGCACTTTCGGTGCAAAATGGGCATCCACCTCGGACCTAACGACGGCAACGGTTTCCTCGTCAGCTTTTTCCCAAGGTAACTTCTTAATAGGTGGCTGTGTTTTCTACTTTCTAGGTTTCTTCCTAGCTGGCGAATCGATCTGCTTAACGGGCGCGTCCTCACACGGTGGAGATCGAGATGGACTCGCGCTGTGCTCCCTATCGGGTAGGTGTGGACTTTGCTGCTGAGGTGGACTGCTACAAGGAGGAGTTGGTGGCCTTGGAAAGGGGCCTGGAAAGATGATGTATTTCTTGTTCCATAGGGCGAAAGCGCGCTTACATCTCTTAGTGTCTTCTCATCGTCACCTCGAGGAATTTCAAATTCCATTGTTTCAAATCCCGTCACAACTTCATCCACCCCGACACGAGCATAGCCAGGTGGAATGGAATCATTATGGTACATTGATCCAGGTTCATTTGGGTAAGCATAGCCGACCGCCACCTTCAAAGATATGTTACTCATTGTCACATGTAGCTCGCAATCTGTCTTCTCCGTGACATAATCCACGTGGTATGTAGCACTAGATCCTTCTTGATGCGTGGAACCCATGCTCCTTTTTTGCTGAGATGGGGTGGCATCGGCTTGAGGATCTTCTAGATGCAGCTGTTGAGGTTCCCTAGGCTGACGAATTGAGTCTATATGCTGCTGCTGCCGCTGCACCTAACGTTCCAAATCCGTTAACCGGTCTGACTGCTCCTTCTTCTTTCTCCCACGGCTTCTATAACTTTCAGCACACTCCGGAAATTGCAAGTTGAAACCATCGTCTTCTCCATCGGATTCTGTTCCACGGGCCTTCTCATATATAATTTGTTGCATTACGTCTTCATTCTCCTCGTCTCTGATGAAGGGGGCTTCCATAGCTAAATGTCACTGCAATCAAATTTAAATGACAAACAAATTAAACCCTAATAATTTACTTAGCAATCAAATACCACTAAATTTGCTAACACATAATAAATTGACTTAGCCATTTAAATAACAAATAAATTACTTAGAAATTTAAATTGACTTAGCAAATTTAAATAAAGTACATAGCAATTAAAAAACAATTAATACTAATAACCTAAAGTACTTATTTTTTCTAAAATTGCTAACTTAAATTTGCCAGAAGTAATAATTTTCTAAACACAAAAGATTGCTAAAGTTTTCTAACACTAATAATTTGCTAAAATTGCTAACACTAATAATTTGCTAAAATTGCTAGAAATAATAATTTTTTAAACACAAAATATTTGCTAAATTTTCTAACACTAATAATTTTCTAAAATTGCTAACACTAATAATTTGCTAAAACTATTAAAACTAAATTTTCTAAACATTAATAAATTACTAAAGTAATTGTTTATAAACAATAATAAATTGCACAAGACTAATTATTTTCTAAACACCAATAATTTTCTAAAACAAATTATTTTGTAAACACTAATAAAGTACTAAAACTACTTATTTTCTAAGCACTAACAAAAACAGTAGATAATTTTTTTAATCTAGTGTTTCCTAAAAAAATTACAAGTGTTTCCTAAAAAGAATTTAGTGTTTCCTAAAACTAGAACTAAAATTAATTTCCTAAAACTAATAATAATTTTGCTAATTAGTAGTTAAGAGTAGATAAAAAAATAATTAGTACCTAATTAGTAGTTAATACTAGGTAATTAGTAGTTAACAGTCGCTAACTACTAGTGAACACTAGTTAAAATAAACAAAGAGGAGAAGAGGTCGAGGACCTCACCGGAGAGGAGGATGAGACTACGGAGGTGGCGACGACATCGTGGGAGCCGGCCGAGGAGAGAAGGAGCTCCGCAACGCGGGCCGGGGACAACGGGGCCAGCCAGAAGGAGGAAGAGGAGGGGCTGCGGCAACGACGACGACTTCCGTGGGACACCTCCTTCGATGGCGACGGGACAACAACGCAGCTGCGACGGCGTTGGACAGCACCACGCAGCGGAGGCGTCGACGTTCGCTGGATCACGGAGGCGCTTCCGAGGAAAAGAGAGATATGAATCTTTTGTTTCCGTGTCCAGCCAAATAACTCTGGAACAACCCTTTAGTCCCTGTTCCAGCCACGAACCGGGACTAAAGGTCTGTCTGGACAGCCAAATTTAGCGAGCGTACTCAGCAGACCTTTAGTACCAGTTCGTGGTTGGAACCGATACTCGAAGGTTTTTTGTATTTTATTTTTTTCTCTCTTTTCATTATTTCTGTTTTCTTTTATATATTTTGATTTAATGTTTTTTTGCATTGTTTTATCTAGTTTTTATTTCTTTTTTGTTTTTTTACATACTTTCATTAAAATGCTTTTTAAGTTGTTTTATCTATTTTCTTTTATATCTTCTTATTTAACGCTTTTTGAATTGTTTTGTCTATTTTAGATTTTATTTTCTATTTTCTTTTATATACTTTCATTTTAATGCTTTTTAATTGTTTTTTCTAATAAATTTTCTGTTTTATTTTATATATTTTGATTTAGTGTTTTTAAATTGTTTTTCCTAGTTCTTTTTATTTTTCTGTTTTCTTTTATATACTTTGATCTAAAAGGTTTTTTAATTGTTTTTCTAGTTTCTTTTTCTTCTTCAGGTTTCTTTTATATAATTTGATTTAAATGCTTATTATTACACATCACCAACAGTATTGAGAACACTGCTACATTATTACTTAAATGGGCTAGGGGTAATGGCACCGACAGTTTTCAGAACACATTTAGGGAGGGGTGCAAATACGTAGACCAGCAGTTCTGGATGATAAGAGTGGATCTCCGGTTTAATCATACTCCTTCCTAGGCCTATAATACTCGTCCTCTTAGTCGTCTTAGTCGCCACAGTCGTCACCACTATCATTGGACGACCCTCGGGGCTGGAACCTCGAAGGATGAGGAAGTTTGGATGGGAAGTAAGAGTAGAGCAGGCAGGGGTTATCGCCGACCCTGATATATTCCAGGAAGCTCTGAAGAGTCGGTCCACACCACCATAGCTGACGACCGGCCTCGTTGAAATTCGAAGGAGGCGGACCGTTCTCCTCGTACCTGGTGAGCGCTGACGTGGGGATGATTTCTGGACCTATCGGGTGAGCCTACCCGATCCAAGGACCAAGACCTAGGCCCAAAGACAGGTGATATCCCGCGGTTCTAGAAGACCCAAGAGAAGCCCACCCGCAAGATTTGCGGGTCAAGACAAGAATTCCTATACATACGACTCATATAACCCCCTCCTGCCTGCATATACAAAGCCAGGAGGGAGGAGAGAAAAGGGAGATCAAATCTAGATAGGAGAAGAGGAACATACAAGCCACAACTAGACTAGACAATACATGGGACACCCCGTACACACCACCACGGCATCGCCATTGTAACGGCTCGACTATCTCGCCATAATACTAATCAGACAAACAGGAGTAAGGGTTTTACCTCTACGAGGGCCCCGAACCTGGGTAAATCTTACTCCTTGTTAGCCGTCGAGGTCACCAGTGCGTACATCGTTCCTGTACTCGAAACCCTACCGGATCACCCGAGGGATTTGTCGACACAACTCTTCAACAATTAGCGTCGTCTGTGGGAAAGACACGTGCTGGATCTACGGTCTCGCCGGCCTCATCTACATCAACCTTCGGGTCCTCGACCCCACGGATTTGATCTACTTCGGATCCTTCAACTTCATCGAGCACTCGCCGGCATCGCGCACGGCCTTCATCGTCTACATCGACATCGTTCTTCACGCACAGGCTGCAGAACAGCAGCAACGTACATATTGCGGATGCCATCAACGACGGACCGCACTCATCTGGCAAATTCCTTCGGTGGAAAGATGTGAAATCAAATTATCTCGCTGCTCCAAAAAGAATATGTAAATTCCGACGGTTAGATCACCGTGGATGACCCGAACACTGAAGACTTGTCAGAATGTGACGGAACTCCGCGCGAATTTGGGAAAACAATTCTCACAGTCGACTCGGACATCAATTCGAAGATCACACCGTTGAACAGCTGCGGAATACCATCTCGCACCACTCCGTCTTTTTTGAGCCAATTCCAACGGTTAGATCTCCGTCAGCGGTTTGCGCACCGTGACACGTTTTGGATATCTGCGAGTTCGCGAATTCAAATCGCAGATCCAGATCCTATTTCGGCAATTTGCGAATGGACACAAAGACCAAGCAACATCAACAAAACATGGTGACTCGCCATACTAGTGCCTGGAGGCTCGACCACAACATTGCCCTCTGTGTACACACAATAAATCCTTGCGACTCCGCCGCATCGAGTCATTCGAGCCAATATCGCGACTCCGCCGCGTCGACTCGGTCCGCCGCGTCGAGTCCTTCGGGCAAACATCGCGACTCCGATGCGTCGAGTCCTTTGGGTAAACATCGCGACTCCGCTGTGTCAACTCGGTCCGCCGCGTCGAGTCCTTCGGACAAACATCGCGACTCCGCCGCGTCGACTCGGTCCGTCGCGTCGAGTCCTTCGGACAAACATCACGACTCCGCTGCGTCGACTCGGTCCGAGCGTCGAGTCCTTCGGGTAAACATCGCGACTACGCCGCGTCGACTCGGTCCGTCGCGTCGAGTCTTTCGGACAAACATCGCGACTACGCCGCGTCGACTCGGTCCGCCGCGTCGAGTCCTTCGGACAAGCATCGCGACTACGCCGCGTCGAGTCCTTCGGACAAACATCGCGACTCCGCCGCGTCGAATCGGTCCGCTGCGTCGAGTCCTTCGGGAAGCATGGCGAATCCGCCGCGTCGACTCGGTCCGCCTTGTCGGTTCCTTGCGGAAAACATCGCGACTCCACCGCACAACTCCGCTACATCGAATCCTCTCGACTAACCGTCTAATGGGCTGTCCTTCTCCGCAGCCACACTCGTTGCTCGGGGGCTGTGCTACAATGTAGACGCACTCGAGAATTCACCGCAACCACACTCGACACTCGGGGGCTGAGGCGCGAAACAGCCGCACTCAACACACGAGTCATGTTCATCGATTCCGGTGATATTTGTCGACTCCGTCACTCGGCACCGCCTCATCGACTACGGCAATGTAATACAAAGATAAGTTCTTCTCATACGAGTCGACAAATTTACCTTTTTTATGTGTTTCTAATCTGCTGGGAAGCTACACCTGACACTCGGGGGCTTCGCCCCATAAACTACATGTATACTCGACACCCGTCATTCTGCATGTTACACTACCACATTTACACGCTACAACTCGAGTAGCTGATACTGCCTGACGTCGACCCTTGAGTCCGACCCGGCTTGCATCAGCAACTGACAGGTCGGTAAGGAGCATAGACAATGGTTGTCAGGCCAACGAAAGGGCACAACGTACGATGCAAAAGTGTCGCGTAGGGTCAAATCATTGCCTACCAACAGGCCATACTCGACTCTGCGAGTCGATAAATTGTTAGTTCACAACCAAGATTAACCCGAGCAACAATTTGTTCCTTACATTTTGCTAGACACAACATTACTGCTACATTATTTAACCACATCCGATTATATGGATGCAACTGCAACACAGGAACCATAACGTCGGCTGCAACTTCGACAGCCGACACAATCCTCCGCTCGGAGTCGACACATATCCTCCGCTCGGAGTCGACAGTCGACACATATCCTCCGCTCGGAGTCGACAGTCGACACAATCCTCGCTCGGAGTCGACAGTCGACAGTTGACACAGATCCTCCGCTCGGAGTCGACACATACCCTCCTCCGGGAGTCGACGCATGTCCTCCTCCGCGAGCCAACAGAATACAAACACAAGGGGTTAGCTTCAGAACAACTTGAGCCTATGCCCGACTCTGCGAGTCGAGCATAGCCTCGGGGGCTACTCCCATCGGAGCACTGCCGTGCACCCGATAAATCAAAGAAGCAACGTTGGAAGATCTTTGAGTCTATGCCCGATTACAAATGATCGCACATAGACTCGGGAGCTACTCAAATCGGGAGCGCTGGACGCGCACCCAATGAGCGCTGGTCGCGCAACCGACGAGCACTACACGCACACTCGACGTACTACCGCGTCGGAAGCATCTAACACGTTGGCCGCGTATCTGAGAAGCTCTGTCAGATTTCTTCGTCCAGATCCTTATTGTGGTTGTACAAACCGCATATTAACTCGGATGAAGAAAAACAAAACATAAAACTTGTCCGTCTCAACGAGACGCATATGACAGAGCGGGCCAATTCGCGAAATCAGAACATCTTGAAGACTTTTCGGGTCCATCTTCTTGTGTGGACTAGGTGGCTGAGCGTCCGCGTCAACTACACGACTTCCACGTCGTCGTGCTACTTTGCCACGTCCGCGTCAACTACACGATCTCCACCGTGTTGAGGCCGTCCGCCTCGTCGACTACACGACTTCCACGTCAACTCCGTTCGCCGTGTCGAGTATACCTCCACCTCGACGACTTTGTCCGCCGTGTCGAGTACATCTCCACCGCGTCGACTCCCTCCGCCGTGTTAAGTACACCTCCACCGCGTCGAATCTATCCATCGTGTTGAGTACACCTCCACCGCGTCGACTCTATCCGTCGTGTCGAGTACATCTCCACCGCGTAATTACGTCATGCGAAAAAACGGGCGCACGACGGCACGCTTCCGGTCAAAAGCTGACACGACGGGCCCTACGTGTCCTGACCCACAACGTCACGTCCCACTGGGAGCAGGCAAAGTGCGCGGTGACGTCATTGCGCACCTCATTACACGAAATTTCTTCCGTATGAGCATCAAAACGCGAAATTTCCTTCGTGTGAGCACCCTGACACGAAACCTCTTTCGTATGGGCACATCAAAGACACGAAATTTCTTTCGCATTAGCACCCTGACACGAAATCTCTTTCGTATGGGCACATCAAAGACGTGAAATTTCTTTCGCATTAGCGCCCTGACACGTAATCTCTTTCGTATGGGCACATCAAAGACGCGAAATTTCTTTCGCATTAGCCCCCTGACACGAAATCTCTTTCATATGGGCACATCAAAGACGCGGAATTTCTTTCGCATAAGCACCCTGACACGAAATCTCTTTCGTATGGGCACATCAAGACGCGAAATTTCCTTCGCATAAGCACCCTGACACGAAATCTCTTTCGTATGGGCACATCAAGACGCGAAATTTCTTTCGCATAGTCACCCTGACACGAAATCTCTTTCGTATGGGCACATCAAGACAAAATTTCTTTCGTGTAAACTTCATAACGCGAAATCTCTTTCGCACGAGATCAAGAAGGAAGATCTCTTCACCCGAAGAATCGCAAGAACATGACCAAGGTAAAATCACGGGTATGCGTCTCCCGCAACTCTATCACACGATGTATTTACACATCCTTATCCTGAATCGTTCGGCTGACTAGGCACATCCGGATGCCATATTCTTTCGAGTACGAAGGTAAGACCCAAGGATCTCTCTTTTGGGCCTAGAATCGCACTCAAGCTACGTCCTCCGGTAAACTTTCCGTGTCAACAACATGAAGGAAAATCCTAGCGAACGCGCCGGGTACTCCTTTAGGTTAAGTTCGACTCGGTAAGACCTCAATGGCCCAGTCGCAACGATCACCTCGCCGGATTCGAGTCGGGGGTCTCGAATTCGTGTAGGCAAGAACCGTTTTTGCCCTAGATGTAATCAATTGGCTCTGATCTTTCGGGAGAGTCAAGCGACAGAGCCACATCCTTCTGCGAAAATAGACAACACAAGGCACATTTATCACTCGATGCTTAAGTGCATGAGCGCGTCGCGCACAGGGTATACGCCCTCAAAACCAGGCGATTGAATGACCAGTCGAAGAATCCAAGAACGAACTTTGAGTGCTTACCCGACTGTTCTCAGTCGAATAAACACTCGGGGGCTACTGATGTGGGGATGATTTCTGGACCTATCGGGCGAGCCTACCCGGTCCAAGGACCAAGACCTAGGCCCAAAGGCAGGTGATATCCTGCGGTTCTAGAAGGCCCAACAGAAGCCCACCCACAAGACTTGCGGGTCAAGACAAGAACTCCTATACGTACTCTACGAGGACTCATGTAACCCCCTCCTGGTTGCATATATAAAGCCAGAAGGGAGGAGAGAAAAGGAGGATCCAATCTAGACAGGAGAAGAGGAAGATACAAGCCACAACTAGACTAGACAATACACGGGACACCCCGTACACACCACCACGGCATCGCCATTGTAACGGCTCGACTATCTCGCCATAATACAGATCAGACAAGCAGGAGTAAGGGTTTTACCTCTACGAGGGCCCGAACCTCGGTAAATCTTGCTCCTTGTTAGCCTTCGAGGTCACCAGCGCGTACATCGTTCCTCTACTCGAAACCCTACCGGATCACCCGAGGGATTTGTCGACACGACTCTTCGACAAGCGCCCTCCCGTGCCGATTAATGAAGAAGGCCTCCCAAGTAAGGTGTTAGTAGGGATCCCAATGGGGATCACTCCGCTGGTCCGGCGTGAGCTCGTGGTAGTAGTGGTTCGTGATGGCCGCCCGACGCGCTACACCTTGAGGGACAGGAGGGACCGACATGCCTCTGGCGCTCAGCCTCAAGCCGGCGGCACACTGTAGTTGGCCGGGCAGGGATAGTTCGAGGCGGAAAGTGCCTCCGCCTCTGGGTAGGTTAGAGTGGGTATGGTATATATATATATATATATTGATAAATGGTGGGAAGACGGAGGTGGGAAGAAATAAGGCGGGAACGCGGTGGAGCGGGAAGGAATAAGGCGGGAAGAAACATACCTTTAGTCCTTGCCCGTTTTATCAACTGAGACTAAAGGGTTAGGGTTTCGTCGGAGATGGGCTCTAAATCGTGTGAATCCCCCCAATCAGAAAGAATCACACAGATCATGTCTTTCTTTCGAGCGCTTGTGAGCCGTTGGATCAGGGGTGTGTGTTTTTCGAGTGCTTGTGAGCCGTTGGATCAGGGTTGTGTTTCTTTTGAGCGCTTGTGAGCTATTGGATCAGCACTTCCACAGAAATGAGCTATCTTCGGGCCAAATCACCGGTGTTACGGCCACATCCATGGCATAGTTTGTTAAAATGTTCCCATATTCTACACAAACATGTATGGAAGCACGGACAATGTTGACGAACAAAGTTTTCCTTTTTATTGAACAAAAAACTGTTTTCTATTTTCTGGGTGTAAAATATGTTTTTTTTGTGAAGCACCACCCACAAACATGTTGTAAAACTTGAGAACTGCATTTTTGAAAATAGTAGACCATGTTATATGCACAAATAACCAAATTGTTGACCCTGAAAAGGTTTCCATCCAACTCTTTTGAAAAACACAAGTTTCTGCCGATTCAGATGGAAACAACTCAAATTTGAACTACATGTGCCTCGTAGTTTGCTCATGATTTTTTGAAAAAATCATGTTAGGTACACAACTTCCTATTTCATCAGAGATACACTAAGAGTTTCTCAATATTCAACCCCTAGTTATGAAGATTCATGCCCGCTTTCTTTGTTTTTTTTTTGAAATCAGCATAGAAAATTAAAACAAATTCAAAATAAATAAATCAAAATGGTGTAAGAACTTCGCGTATTGTCATTATATATGTCCTAGTATCCACAAAAAAAATGATAAACTTGGTATACGGCAGTTATATTGAAAAGGTGTTCACAGAAATGAGCTATCTTCTACGAAGATTCTTGGCTTTCGGGCCAAATGACGGGTGTTGTGGCCACATCCATGGCATAGATTGTTAAAATGTGCCCATAGTCTACACAAACATGTATCTTGGAAGCATGGACAATGTTGACGAACAAAGTTTTCCTTTTTATTGCACACAAAACCATTTTCCATTTTCCGGGTGTGAAAAATGGGTCTTTTTTGTGAAGCACCACCATGTATCTTGGAGCCCGGAGCCCGGAGGGGGTAGCAATTTTACCAACAACATCCCTATCTAGTGTTGACCGAAGCCCGTAGGGGTAGAAATTTTACCAACTGGTACTAAAGGGGCTTATTTGTTCCCGTGCAATTTTACCAACCGGGACTAAAGGGGCTTATTTCCTCCCACCGATAAGGAAGAAGCACATAGATCATGTGTTTCTTTTGAATGCTTGTGAGCCGTTGGATCAGGGGTGTGTTTCTTTCGAGCGCTTGTGAGCCGTTAGATCAACACTAGCACAATCACTTTGTGAGCCACATGACCCTATATATAGCCCACCTCTCGGATTTCCTGCATACATCCCTCAGTTCATCGACCGAATACAGATCATTCAGAATTGCCAACATACATATGATGGTGCATTTGATATGCAGGCACTCACGAGCCATTGTTGGGCTGTATGCTGATGAAATCGATTGTTTTGTTCTATCTACAAAATTCTTCAGTTCATCGACTGAATACAGATAATTCGGATTCACTACATACATCTGACGATGCATTTGATATGCAGGCACTCACGAGCCACCGTCGGGCTGTATGCAAGGGAAACTGTATGTTTTGTTCTATCTACAAGATTCTTCAGTTCATCGAGTGTTTTGCATACATCCAATGTTTTGTTCCAACTTCTTCTGAGTTTTCAGAACACAATTAAATAATTAAAAGGTTTAATACATTATTACACATCTCCAACAACATCCCTATCTAGTGTTGTGGTATGAACTTTTTGTTCGTGTGTTTTCCTTTCTTCTGGTTGCGACGTAACGACGAACAATCTTCATCATTTAACACAATGTTTGGGTCAGTTTTCATGTGAAGGGTGAAATTTCATCAAACTTATTATAATCTTCTGACATGTCTGTGTTTTTCTCCACTCCCACGATGTTTATTTTCTCTGAAAGGACTATGTGGAGGTTTGGCTCATCGTATGATGTATTCTCTTGCCTTTCTTTACTTTTTTCGGTTTGGTAGAGATGTCCTTTACATAGAAAACCTGAGCCACTTCACTAGCTAGGACGATTGATTCGATGTCGTACCCTAGATTCGTGGGATCCACTATAGTCATTTCGTATTGCGGGTCTACATGTATCCCGCCTTTCAGGTTGAACAATTTGCACTAGAAAAAAGGGACCTTAAAAAAAGGTCCATAGTCAAGTTCCCATATCTGCTCTATGTAACCATAATATGTGTCCTTTTTACCATTGGTGTTTGTTGCATCAAAGCGGACACCACTTTTTTTGTTGGTGCTCTTTTTATCTTGGTTGGTCGTGTAAAATGTATTCCCATTTATCTCATACCCTTGAAAAGTTAATATAGTCGAAGATGGTTGCTTGGCCAACCAGCATAGCTGTTCTCCAACAGTGGTGTCATTAATGAGATGTGGTTGCAACCAACCGCCGAAATTCTTCATGTGTTCTCCATCAATCCAATCTTCACGTTGCTCCGAGTATTTTGAGCGTAAAATATTCTTATGTTCCACTATATGCGGAGCCACCAGGCCGGAATTATGTAGAACTGTGTAGTGTGCTTGAGTGAAAGAATGTACATCCATAGATATTGTTGCTTTCTTTCCTAGCGTGCCTTTTCCACACAGTCTCCCCTCATGGCGTGATCGAGGAACACGATCGACTTAAGGTTAGGAATAAAGTCAACACAAAACTCAGTGACCTCCTCTGTTCCATAGCCCTTGGAGATGCTTTTGCTAACCTAACACAGTTATGAATGTATTTCTTTAAGACTCCCATGAATATCTCGGAAGGGAACATTTTGTGTAGAAATACAGGACCGAGAACGCCAATCTCTTTGACTAGGTGAACTATGAGGTGGGTCATAATATTGAAGAAGGATGGTGGGAACACCAGCTCAAAGCTGACAAGTCATTGCACCAAATCCTTCTGTAAACTTGGTAGAGTTAGTGGATTGATCACCTTCTGAGAAATTGCATTGAGGAATGCACATAGCTTCACAATGGGTACTCGAACATTTCCCGGCAGAAGCCCCCTCAATGCAACCGGAAGTAACTGTGTCATAATCACGTGGCAGTCATGAGTCTTTTGGTTTTTGAACTTTTTCTCTTCCATGTTTATTATTTCCTTTATATTCACGAGAATACATACGGGACCTTGATACTGCTCAGGACTTTTAAAAAATCTCCTTCTCTTCTTTGGTAAGAGTGTAGCTGGCAGTACCTTGATAATTCTCTAGATTCAGGTTGTCTCCTTCGTGCATATGTTGTTGGTCCTGCCGTGCATCCGATGTATCTTTTGTCTTCCCATACACGCCCAAGAAGTTTAGCAGTTCACACAACGATTTTTTGTCACATGCATCATGTCGATTGCAGAGTGAACCTCTAGGATTTTCTAATAGGGTAGCTCGCAAAATATAGATTTCTTCTTCCACATGGGTACGTGTCCGTCGGCGTCATTCGGAACATATTGTCCGCCAAGACCCTTTCCAAAGATTATTTTTCAATCCTTTACCATATCGTATATAACATCACCGGTAGGGCGGGTAGGGTTCGTCTGGTTAGCTGCCTCACCTTTGAAATGATTGCCTTTCTTTCTTACGGGATGCTGTTTTGGAAGAAATCTACGATGCCCCATGTAAACATTCTTGTTTGTCAAATATATACTTTCAGTCTCACCTAAACAGTGTGTGCATGCATTGTATCCCTTATTTGAATGTTCTCAAATGTTATAAAGAACAGGTCAATCAATGATGGTTACAAACACCAACGCTTATATGTCAAATTCCTTTTGTTCGTACTCATCCCACACAGGTACACCTTCTTCATGTCAGAACTGTAAAAGTTCTTCAACCAATGGCCTCAGGTACACATCAATGTCGTTGTCGGGTTGCTTCCGGCCTTGGATGAGCACTGGCATCATAATAAACTTCCGCTTTATGCACAACCAAAGAGGAAGGTTATAGATACACAAAGTCACATTCCAGGTGCTATGACTGGAGCTCTGCTCCCCGAAATGATTAAAGCCATCTGTACTTAGACCAAATCTTAAGTTCCTTGCGTCATCTGAATATGTAGGGAAGTCTCTATCAATTTTTCTTCACTGCAACCCATCGGCGGGGTGTCTCAGCATTACGTCTTTCTTACGGCCTTCTTTGTGCCATCGCAACAACTTGGCATGCTCTTTGTTTTGGAACAAACATTTCAACAGTGGTATTATAGGAGAATACCACATCACCTTGGCAGGAACCCTCTTCCTAGGCGCGGCTCTCCCTCAACATCCCGAGGGCCATCTCGCCTGATCTTATACCGCAATGCACCGCATACCGGGCATGCATTCAAATTCTTGTACTCCTCCCCACGATAGAGGATGCATTCATCGATGCATGCATGTCTTCTGCACCTCTAATACTAGAGGGAAGACAACTTTCTTTGCTCCGTACGTACTGGAGACAATACTTTATCCCTTGGAAGCATCTTCTTTATTATTTTCAGCAACGTTTCAAAACTCTTGTCAGCTAGACCACACTCTGTCTTCCATTGCAACAATTCAAGTGTGGTACCTAGCTTTTTCTAGCCATCTTCACAATTTGGGTACAACAATTTGTTGTGATCCTCTAACATTCTCTCCAACTTCAACCTCTCGGTGTCACTTCCAAAATTTATTTTCGCATCAACAATGTCCCCACGAAAATCATCATCGAGCTCGTCGACAATGGGCTCTTCTTCAGCTTCGTCATCACCCATTGTAGTACCACTGTGTTCAGTGAACATAGGATAGTTGTAGTTCTTTTCTTCTTCATTGTCTTCCATTATAACCACTCTTTCTCCGTGCTTGGTCCAACAACTATAGTCGGGCATGAAACCATTCTGAATCAGGTGAATGTGAAGGGTTTTTGAGGTAGAGTAATCCATCGTATTCTTACAGGCACTACATTGGCAACAACTAAAACCATTCGAACGCTTTTTTGACTCAGCCACGTGGAGAAAATTAAGCATGCCAGCTAATGTTTCATGGAAGCCATTGCTGGGGGAGGAACATCGCATGTGTTTGCTAGGGGATGAACAGTCGACAAGATTTTATAACTTTATGTTTGCCTCTGTTTACCGTGCCCCGATAATCAGTAACATATGGAAGTCCAAGTGTTTGCCTAAGCTCAAGGTTTTTCTCTGGCTTCTTTTCCTTGATCGACTTAACACTAAGGATCTAATGATCCGTAAACACTGGATTATTGAGGATGGTAATCATTGTGTACTTTGCTCAGAAGGAATTCTTGATACCAGGGATCGCCTATTTTTTGAATGCACGTTTGCTAAGATGTGTTGGCATGCTATCCAAATTGAATGGCACATTCACAGGCCCATTTTGGAAAGAATTAATAGTCCACGTGCACCATTCAGAGGTCCTTGTTTCATGGAAGCCATTGCTTGTGCAACTTGGAACATATGGAAATGAATCATATTTTCAACAAGATCCTTGCTACATTCTCTAGATGGTGATCTCTTTTCTGTTCGGATATGTTGCTTCATCAACATAGAGTTAGGGCTGCTTTAGTACAACCCTTGATTGAGTCCTCTCATAATGTATTCTCAATTATCTTTCTCCCCCCTTGATGTATTTTTGATTCACCTTTCATATCAATATAAAATTTAACTGTAGGTTTTTCCCCTACAGTAGGTGTTTCAACAAAAAAAAATTATGCATGACACTAATGAACTTGGTGTTTCACCGTACATCCATTGTTGGTTCATCTGCATTGTGGACAGATGTCAAAACCATGTTACTATATATAACAAACAATTATACAAGTAATAATTATGCATCTAAATCATACAACTAACATTTTTAAAAATAAAAGATAAAAACACAAGAGGCTCATCGAGGTGGTGTCGTTGACGGGACGGCGCGGGCGATCGATGGCCATAAGGAGGTTGACGGGGCGACACTAAAACCCACAAATCATACTTTAATTTAAGCTTAAAATACATGTAAAACTAATGAACTCCCTAACTTAGGCATTTCATCAAACACCTAGTTAGCACTACGAAAATGAAATGAGCTAAAATTGCAATGAAATGAGCTAAATTAGCAACGCCGGAAGAACGGATTATGTTGCTAACCCTTAGATAGATGGGTACCGCCAATCTTGACAAATCTTGGAGAAAAATGAAGATGTGTTGGAGGAGAGAAAAATTGAGATGTGTTGGAGAAGGGAAAAATGGAAATGCGTTGGAGGTGGGAAGAAATAGAGAGAGTTGGAAGATGATATAGGGTAACCTTTAGTTCCGGTTCGTGAAACGAACCTGTACTAAAGGTGCTAGCACCGGCCCCGGTTCTGCCGCAGCTCTGCCCCAAGGTTGCGATTGAACCGGGACTAAAGGGTGCCGGCGACCGGTACTAGTGTGGCCTTTAACCGGGGCTAAAGGTAAAATCTTATAGGGGTTTTTGTACCAGTGAGCACACAGAACAATATGCCTCGTATGAACCGAGCATCATTGAGTTTCAGTAGTTTGGTTAAAAGGACCAAGTGAAATGTAAAACCCTTGAGCATATCAATAGATACCTGAGACCAACCTTGAAGTTATAATGCTCAATATTTACAATCATTGGAACATAGAACTGAAAATGAACATTAAGTGGCCTCATAATAACCAGCACACACATAATGCAAAAGGAGTGATTCCACAGTATCAAGAGCTATGCACAAGAAATATGCTTATAGAGAGCACACATTTTAATCATCAGCTTAGTGCAAACACACAATACTAAAGAGATCATGCGCAGATAAATTTACAGTTTATTCAGTGGCGTCAGTAAACATAGACACAGGACAAGCAGAGACAACTTTGCTCCTCCAGACAGTCCAACATCACCCAGGCTGAAGCTTAGAGTAATGTGGGCCCTTTTTCCTGCTTTGATCTCAGCGTGCCCCACACACCGTAATACGGAGACAATTACATAAACCACAACCACATGCAGTAAGCAAAACATAATGTATTAAATTATTTGGTAAACAACGACGTGTGTCCCTGACATCCTTTGGGACAACGTACACAACGAACTTCTCCAACAGGGACCTCGATCACACTTAGTTTATTGCCGGCAGGACTAGTAGTTTCTCCGGCCAGCTGCAAGCTCTAGAACCACACATGACCAGCAATATATGCTCACGCACTCACTTTTGGGAACGCCGGTGGCAGAACACCTTTTAGGAAGGAGTAGAAAAGAACAAGTGATCTCTTGGGCCGGAAGCTAGGAACCAGATGGCCAGCTCCTCGCACCGAAGCAAAAGTGAACCCTCCCTCGTATTGCTGAGTGTATCCTCCGACCTGGATTTGATCACAATCCAGTTCATCATGCAGTCCGACATAAAGAAACTAGTACCATGAGGATTAGTGCATATATAAATATAGGTTTACCTCGCTCTGGGGTGTGTACCATGGACGCCACGGTTTTGTGACGGTCAAATCGAGATCCTTGACAGAGTACCTCGTTGCAGTAATGGGGCACACGTCATCCATGTCACCGCTGCCATCGAATTAGCCATGTTACTATGAGATAGGAATAGCAACTATGGCAACACAAAAAACTTCAGTTTTGAGTCTGCATACGATGGTTACCTGTAGAGCCAGACTCTTAATCCGTTGCCGATAAGCCAATCGAGGGTTGGTACCATGGAAACTGGGGCATCAGTCCAGTCTATGCCACTATAAACAGACATGTTAGGGTTGATACTGCATACAGCATAACCAGAGAGTTTGTAAGCAAGTGTGTCACTTACGTGCATTCTGACCACTCTGTCTTGGTTCGGACGTGTATAGCCTTCTGCACCTCAGGACTGTTGAAGTAGTCGTCCACATAGAAACCGATGCACGGATCGTAGCCTGCTAACTGTCTCAGTAACAGCAGATAATTATTCGGTACCACATCTGATTAAACTTGTTAGTGCTAATGAGATTTCTATGAGAGAGAGAGAGAGAGGAACATTATATTACGTACGTAGCTACTGGAGTGGTAGAGGCTGCCGTTTCGCGAGTCGAGGCAGACCGGCGCGTAGATGTTGTAGCGGTCGATGTCGCCGATTCTGAAGGACGCCTTGGCTTGACCGCACTCTTTGCCCTCCACCCGCCCGAAGCTGCAGTGCGCGCTGATCTTGCCCCACACCTCGTCGGAGATCACACCGTGGTTCCACAGGAACTCGTACACTCCCCTTTAGTTCGCGTAGTCATCAAGGTACGGGTTGCCAACCTGCAGAAAGTAACCCCAAATTAGTCAGCAATGTCAATATACTCTTAAGAATCTTCTGCAACGTCTGCCATAATCAGGGAACTTACGAAGATCCCCTTGAGGTTCAAGCTTGAGGCGCCGAGTTTATGGAGGGCGATGATGACGGAGGCTAGCTGGGGGACGTAGTGGCCGCTGTAGCTCTCGCCGGCGATGAATAGGTCCCGTCCCTTAAAGATTGACAGGCTTAAACGTGTGACCCGTAAAGACTTGATAACACACAGACATGTTCAAGAACTTACCGAACAATAACCAACAACGGAGCCGTGGATGCCCATGATGGCTCCTGTGTGTTCATGAAGATCGAGGGAACAATACCACGAGATGAGACTATATGATCTAGTCTAATCAAACTCTTTGGTCATAGCAAATAAAAACTTGTTCCGGTATCGTCCTATTTTCTTATCCATATCCCTGATGTCCTTGTGATAAATCACATTGTATCTTGTCAGACTATTGGTTGACATTGATGATACTGAGAGGGCCCAGAGCATGTATCTCTCTATCGTTTAGAGGAGTTAAGTACTAGTCTTGAAGATCTTAGTTCCTTTACATGCTCTAGGTTATACCCAGATGTCAACGTTATGATCCCCTGTTACGGTGGATGGTTGAAGACATCCAAAGTATAACTTCTGATTGTGCGGTCACTATATATTCTCATAGTACAGGAATTATAGTGAATGACAACTTCATTTGTACTTTTCTAAAATACATTATAATTGTTTAGTCTCTTTTGGCAAGATCATGGGTCGGTTTAGTACTACTGTTACTCTAACAATAAACTCTTATGCTTAGCTAGACTTATGTTCATGATCAGGAAAACATGATCATCTCACAAATCATAACCTAATCTTAGAGACAAGATTAGAAACTCTTATTGTTTATGTCTTCACACCGCACAAAGTTTTTTTTTTAAGTCACTTTTCAAGTGATATAGCGGTTGTAGCATGTCGACATAAACTTAATTCTGAATTTGAAGATAAAATAATAACTGAATATTATTGTCTCTAGGTCATATCTTCAACACGGACCCCCAATGCGCCATTGGGAGTACTGGTAGATATGCTCTAAGCAGTTGTGTGCATCATCACAATGCAGAGGATAGGCTACGGTCTCATTTGGAAGAAAAAAAATTAAACCTAGCAAGCTTAGCCTCACGCTATGAGAGCATATCCAACCGGCCAGTCGAAAAATAGCTTCCAAACTCTCCACGGATACGCACGGGCGTGTCCCTGGAAAGTGATAGGGCAACCCCCTTAATTTGTGCTCCGCAACCATGTATAACAAATAGTGTAGGCAAATACATGCAAGCCACGCACGTAGATGATACAACACAAATAAATAGTTTAAATCAATTTAATTGTGCATAGTCAAATATAAATTGTTTGGATTCGCAAATACAAGTTGTTCGGATTCACAAATTCTTTCGGCCTTAATTATTCAAATTGGAAATTCACTGATTTTATGCTCCACCAGATCATTAAGCAGTTGGGTGTGCACTTGTTGATCTCAAAGTTGTCGATGCATCTCAAGGAAGTTTGTGACATGCTGCGCATCTTGTTTGGGTAGGTGGACATGAACTCCAGCCTTCTCAAAATAATTTGTGCGGGCTGCCCCTTCTCCCTCCTCCTCCACAACCATGAAGATTGTGTGACACCATGGTTGCCTTTTTCAGTAAATTTGGGAGAAATTTCACTTCCCAACCTCTCCACCAGATAGTGAGCTTCGTACTTGGTCATGGCCAAAATCCGCTAGTTGATAGCATCTCCGGATGGCCACCCAAAACCGTACTAATGCTCAGACGGATAACCCAGACAGCATTTAGACAAAAACACCCACTCAACCGCTTCCCCAAAGCCAGCCCAAATGTCCGGGCTACCGGCTAACCCAAAGCCAGCCCACACATGGGGAGAGTTGATACACAAACCCAATCACATTTCGTTTTCAGACAGAAGGCTCAAGCAGAGCCCGACTTCAAATTAATAAATCCAACACCAGCCAAGAATACAAAGAGGCCAAGCCTCAAAGATCCAAACACCAACAATAGAAAAGTAAAACATGACACTGCACGCAGGCGGGAGAGAGTACGTCCCCAATCAAGGCCCCTACAATGATCGGGGGGAGAGCTACAACAACAACACAGACACTAGAACTAGGGATACACACAGAAAATCTAGGTCTGTCTCATGGTAGCCTAGAGCGCACGAATCCTGCCAATCGCAAGCTCCACGGCCTCTCTATCCTGTCGTCTATCCACCGGTCACCACACCTGTAAGAAACCGACATTTTGTATAACAAGTCAGCAGGGTGAGACGGGAATTTCCCCTCAATCATAAATTTGTTTCTAGTGTTCCAGAGGGTCCAACAGAGAGCTGCGCAACAAATGAAGAAGACACGTTTTAGTTGCCCCTGGCAGTCGCTAATATGTCGGTAAATATCCGCAAAGCAGAGGGGTTCCAATCTAGCTGGAGTAAATCCCTGGCAGCGCTCCACAAGAAACGGGCCATGGAGCACGTGAAGCAGATATGATTGGTGTCTTCTACGTCCCCGCACAGCGCATAGCATCCATCGGAGGGACCATGACGGTGCTTAATATTCTCATTAGAGGGTAGTCGCTTACAAATGAGCTGCCATATGAAGGTTCGGATCCTCACTGGCACCGCAATCTTCCAGATCTCTGCAAAGTGTTTGTAGGGTGTGCCTTGGCAGAGAGCCCGGTAAAGAGATCTCACTGGGAACCGCCTCGATGGTTCCAGGGCCCAGGTTAGCCTGTCCGGGTCCGTGGAAGTCCGAGCTCCCTCCAGCTCACATAAGAGAAGATCCCATTCCGCCCGCTCGGCAGAGCCAAGGGATCGGCGTAATGGGATGTGCCATTGCTCCCCCCGGCACGGAAGGGCCACCGAGCCCTCAGGGTAGTGGGAGATGGCGAAAAGGCAAGGGAATCTGATACGAAGAGGTCCAGGACCGATCCCACAATCTAACCAAAAAGTTGTGGAAGTACCGTCGCCTATCTCATACTTCGCCCCCAAGTGTAGCAGAGGTTTGAGACGCTGGAGAGCGTTCCAGAATTGGGAACCAGGTCCATGGGTGTCAGCTAACAAGTCTTTGTCCCGCAAGTATTTGTTCCTAATAATCATCGCCCAGAGACCCCTATCTCCAGCGCAAATCTTTCAGATCCATTTGAGCATTAGGCATGTGTTCATTATCTTGCTATCCATAATCCCAAGTCCTCCCAATTCTTTGGGTTTACAGAGTGCGTCCCAACGCACCCAATGGTATTTCTTCTTGGAAGAGTTGGCCTCCCAAAAGAAACGAGACCGATGCTTGTTCATCTCGCGATGAACCCCATCCCGCAACATGCACACCCCCATTGCATGGAGAGGGATACTAGATATGCAAGCGTTTGTGAGGGTGAGACGAGCCGCTGAGGACATAAGTTCACCCCAGCATGGGTACGCTCTTTTGCCCACCTTCCTGGTCAGAGGTTCCCAAAAATTTGCCGAAAGAGCCGGTCGCTTACCAGCAGGCCCAAGTAGGTGAATGGGAATTCCCCTAGTTTGCAGTTAAGCATATTAGCGATGTGCTGCTTCTCGTCATCAGTGGTCCCCATAACCATGACTTCGCTCTTGTGGAAGTTGATGCAAGCCGGCCATGTTCTCAAAACATAGCAAGAGGAACTTCAAGTTCGGAATACCCAGATCATCAGGATGTATCATAATGATCGTGTCGTTGGCGTATTGCAAATGGTAAATCCCCCCAGGGATTAGGTGCGGGACTAAACCCGTAATGTGGCCGGCGAGGTTGGCCTTATGGAGCATGTTTGCTAATGCATCCGCCACAAAATCGAAGAGGAGAGAAGATAGGGGGTCACCCTGGCGGACCATTCCTAAAGAAATTCCCAACCTCTCCATTGATGGCGATGGCCGTATGGGACCCCAAGACCAAACCCATCGCATGGTGAACCCACCTAGGGTCGAAACCTTTACGAAGAAGAACCTCGCGTAAGAATTGCCAATTCACGCGGTCGTATGCCTTCTCAAAGTCCAGCTTAAGGAAAACTCCCCCAAATTTCCTGGTTTTTGTCTCGTGGATGATCTCCTCTAGTGAGGCCACCCCCTTGTGGATGTGTTGCCCCTTAATGAAAGCAGACTGAGTCCACCTAATCGTGCGGTGTGCAATGGGGAAAACTCGAATAGCGTAAGCCTTCGCAATAAATTTAAAGATGGCATTGATGAGGGCTATGGGTCGAAATTGTTTGATATCCTCCGCACCAGGCACCTTAGGAATCAGCGTTTGAGGATCCCGAAGTTCAATCTCGCTACGTCCACTCTCCCAAGAGCATAGCCATTAGCAATAGCCAGGACGTAAGGTTTAACGAGGTCCCTGAATTTCTTAAAAAAAACTGACAGGCAGACTATCCGGACCTGGGGCCGTATCAACTTTCATACTCTTGAGGACCGAGTCGATTTCCTCCTCTGTGAACGAGAGCATGAGGTTTATGTTGTCCTCTTCTGAGACACGACCCTGGGCGTCCCAGAAGGTCGTGGAAAGTGAGAGCAGGCGCTCCTCGTCGCCCACACCTAGGAGGGGACGGTAGAAGGAATAAATATGTTCCTGAAGAGCCCGGGGCTCCGAGATGATCCCGCCCTCCGAAACAAGGTGGGGGATAGCGCACTTCCTACGACGACCATTCGCAATGGCGTGGAAGTAGGTTGTGTTGGCGTCGCCCTCAAGGAGCCATCTGACCCGGCTCCGCTGTCTCCAGTATTCCTCCTCAACTTTGGCTAGGTGAGTCAGCTCGCCCTCGAGGTGATACCGAAACGCCCAACCATGATCATCAAGACCAGTAGAGTCGGTGCGTCCGTCGAGGATCTTAATCTGGTTGAGGATAGACTCCTTCATATCACGGTCCTCTCTCCCTATGTTGGCTTCCCAGCCTTGTAGGAATTGACGGAGGCCGTCCGAGAGGGACTGCCACGCGTCGATCGGGTCGAGAACCAAGCCACCCTGTCTCTCTAGATCCCTCCACTTGGTTCGCACCAGGTCCCCAAAGTGTGGAGGCCTTTCGCATTCCCACCGCACAAAAGGATTTTTGATACACCGGGATGGCAAAAAAAGATGGAGCGCGCTGAGCGTCCCCCGGTGGATAAAACATCCCGATCCCCCGGGTCGCCAACCGTCCGATCGGGCGGACGAGAGCCGCACGATGGCCTCCAGCGTAACGGTTCCCCGCTTTTGCTACGAGGAGCAAAAAGGCGAGCCATTGAAACAAAACCCGACAGGACGCGGATCGGGGCAGGTTCCCGTGATCTCCGGGGGCGGCGCGGTAGGAGATCGACGCGGGCGCCCGGCGGCGGTTTACGCGGCGGCGCGCCGCGAAGCAGACGCGATGGCCCACCACGTCCGCAACAACGTGCTCTACCCACCTCTTGTCCAACCTCACAGCGTTCCCCCACCATCGATGGTAGCTTCGAGCTCGGGGGCGATTCCGGCGAGCCGGCGAAGGAGGCGCAGTTCAAGCTTGTACGACGGCGGCCTGGGAGCATGGTTTGCTCCGCGCCTGAGTGAAGGGGTCAGAAATCCTCCAGCCTTCTTCAATGAAGATCCGGACATTGAGGAACCACCACGTTCTGTGAGTTTTTTTTGCTCAAAAATTTTGTTCCTGCATAAAAATTGCTCCCCAATTTTGTGATGGATGCTCCTGCAATAAGTTCCTCCTGCAACTTGTTTGATCATTGGGAGCAAACCTTCTAAGATTGTTGCTGCAAATTGATCATTGGAAGAAAACTGTGCTGTTGCTATGAATTGCTCACAAATTTGCTCCAATTAATACTTGATTTTGCTCCTGAAAAAAAATGCTACTACAACTTGTTATGAGTATCAGTCTTGGTGTGATTGCTGTTGCTGTGAATTGCTCCACTTGGTGTGTTTTTTTGGGATGGTTTGCTTGAACAAGAAAAAATGCTCTGTTTTTTATGATGTTTGTACAGAAAAGTTTGCTCCCATTGTTTTGGATCAACTTGATGGTTCTGTGTGTCCAATTGGAGTGTTTGGTTCAAGGTAGCATTTATGTAGCAATCTTAGATTGATCCACATATTTTTGCTACACTTGCTACTTATTGGCATGGTGTTTTGCTCCAAAACTAAAACAAATAAAATGTGTAGCAAATAACCATAAAAAAAGAGCAAATAATGGTTAGAGTATATAAAAAAGGTTGAGAAAAAATTGCTACAATCTCTCAAATGAATAAACATGTTATGTTCAGAGCAAGTGCATTTCTCCTTTTGTGGTTTGTGAGCAAATTAGATTGATCATATTTTGTTGTTTTTTGATTCAGGGATTTGTTGCCGACTCAATATTGGAAGGATTTGACCTCAACGCCACCCCTGGAGGAGAGGATCAGAACCACTATGATTGTCGGGACAGTACTCCGAATGGTTTCGTTGATGGGCCTCGTAGCGCGAATAGTGGTTCTGTTTCAAATGCTGTTGAGGAAGCTGGCGAAGAAATAACATCACAACCAGTGGAGCCATATGTTGGGATGATTTTTGATGATATCGAGGAAGCACAAAAGGTCTACAACGACTACGCGATGAAGTTGGGATTTGGCACACGCATTGGAAACACGAAGTACAGCCAAGCGAGAAATGCTCCTCCGGATACTATTCTGAGCAGGGTGTTTGAGTGCGTGCACACAGGTAGACCGCAGTCTGAGAAGAAGAAGCCTGGTAGCAATGGTGGTAGCAAATTGCCAAATGAAGAAGACAATGACATGAGCATTCACAGCGCGCAAAAGTCTCGAAGCAAGCAAGCATGTGAGCAAGTTCAAATGTCGGACACGAGGCAGCGAATGAAGGTCATTCGGCATGATTGTAAAGCGCACATGGTCGTTGGCGTGCGCAATGGAGCTTGGACTGTGACGGTTTTCCGAGCAGATCACACACACGCCTTGGTGAAGCAAGTGGGGCGGCGCAGGTTCTACCGTTCACACAGGAAGGTGCCGGAGGAGGACTATCAGTTCATACAAACCTTGCATAACCAAAACATAACCACGGCGCAACTGATGGGAGCTCTGGGCAGTGTGCACGGTGGAGACCCGAGATGTTTGGGTTATGTTAAGAGGGATGTTTCAAACATCCGAACAATGCTACGCAATGAGGTGACATTGAGAGACATGGAGTTGACATTGGAATATTTCAAGCAAAGGCAAGCTGAGAACAGCAACTTCTTTTATGCTTCGCAGGTTTTGCTTCTTTACTCATTTCTGTTTGCTACTTTACTTAGTTATGGTTGCTACTTTAGTTAATTCTTCTTGCTACTTTACTTAATTCTGCTTGCTACGCAGGTTGATAAAGATGGTGCTGTGAGGGCCTTATTCTGGGTGGATGGTCGAACAAGGTCATTGTATCATAAGTACAAGGATTGTGTGTTTTTTGACACAACTTTCTGTACAAATAGATACAACATGCCTTTTGCTCCCATAGTCGGAATAAATAACCACTCACACACGATTGTGCTAGGCTGTGCTCTGTTAGCAGATGAGAAGATAGAAACGTTCAAGTGGGTGTTCGAGCAGTGGATGCTAGCAATGGATGGTGTCCATCCGGATAACATAATGACAGACCAAGATCAAGCAATGGCAGAAGCAATACGTCAGGTTTTCCCAAACTCGGTTCACAGGTGCTGTCTCTACCATATCCTGCATCTTGCGAGGAAGAAGTTGGGACCAAACTTGGCGGAAGGTAATCCTTTCAGTGATGCTTTCTATGGGTGCATATATGGAACGGACACAGTGAAGCAATTTGAGGACTGTTGGGAGCATATGGTCGCGGAGTTTGGCATGTCTGAAAACACTCATCTGCAAAACATGTGGAAGACTAGAACAACATGGGCCCCTGTTTATTTCAAGGAAAGATTCTTCCCATTCACGAGCACTACTGGAAGGTCTGAAGGACTGAATTCATACTTCAAAACGCTGGTACGGCCAGGGGACTCGGTGTACAATTTTGTGCAACAGTATGAGCTTTGCCAAACATTGATGCTTGACCGGGAGGATAACGCCGGGTTTGCAATGGAGACAACGAGAAGATCACTTTGGGGAAGGTAAGCAAAGAAAAGTAGCATTTCTGTAAATAAAAACAGCACCCATTGAAGCACACCAAAAGAAAACAAAAAAAATGTAAGGTAGTGTGTAGCAACTAGTGCAAAAAAATGTCTCTGCCTGCTGTGTGTGTGTAGCATTCCAGAACAGTTAAAGTAGCAACAAAAACATACTATTGTAGCATTTAATTTGAACTAATGGTGCAAACAACTTGTTTTGCAGTTATGCGATTGAGAAGCAAGGACAGGAATTCTACACAGCAGAAATCTTTGAAAGGTACCAGAAGCATGTTGCTGCATCAACAAAGTTCTATCCACTACGGGCAGAGGTAGATGGCTTTTGTTTTGATCTAGTTCCAAACCATGGGCTAGATGTGAGAACATATCGGGTACAAGTTGACTTTGAGGAGGGACTATACTCATGCGGCTGCAACGGGTTTGAAATGTGTGGACTGATATGTCCACACATCATCAGGGTCATGGTCCACCTAAATGTCCAGAAAATCCCAGAAAGGTACTTGCTCTACAGATGGTCCTCGGTAGCAACAACACCAGCACCTGATCCTGGGGACAACGGGCTCAGATTTGGTGTCCCACCAACCAATACACTGAAATACAACTCGCTATGCAGAAAAATGAATCAGCTTGCCTCTGATGCTTGTTTTGTGGATGAAGCTTATGAGGCTGTTTCAGGAATGGTGGGTGAGGCTAGCAAAAAGGTTGCTGCAATCTTGAGAGCAAAAAGAAATGTTGTTGAAGGAGGTCAAGAAGAGGATGCAGGATTGGATGAAGAGCAACAAAATGGACGACCACAAGATGAACCAACAACAATGGTTGGTGACTGCGGGCAATTTTCTACCGGCGAGCAAACTCTGAAAAATCCTAAACGGGTAAAACCCAAAGGACGTCCCACGATGAAAGAACAGAGGCGGAAGACTTTGGTTGAGCTACGCGATGAAGAAACTTTGAAGAGGCGCAAGCAAGCTAACGATGCCAAAGCGACAAACAAGACACCGGTGAAGAAGCCCAAGCAACCTAGAAAGAAAAGAGCAATGAAGTGTGCATGGTGTCATGAGGAGGGACATGCGGTGAAAGATTGTGTTGCAAAACAGGTGGAGGATGAAAGAATTGCTGCTGGGGCTGAGCTAAGGCTGTAGCTGTTTTGTCATGATGTTTTTGTAAACATATTGCTACGATTAAGTTGTTAGGGTGGAGTTTTTACTTGTACATGGCATTGGTGCTATTGGTATGGAACGATTTAGAACATAGTTACCTTGCATTGAAGCAAAAAATTATTCTGAAGATATCTTGTATTCTTGCGTTGGAGCAAATGTAAAAATGTGGTCAGCATTGGAGCCAAAATATAAAATTATTACCTTTTGTTTGTGTAAAAAATGTTGGTAGCAACTTTTTATTGCAATTGAAGCATTGAAAATCTATTATTGAAGCAAATGAATTACTCTGCGAGAGCAAAAACATGTTCCTGTCCAGGGGTTTCAGAAAATCTCTGTATGATACAAATAAAAAGGTGTTCTGTAGCAACCAGATTTCACTATTGTAGCATTGGAAAATACCTATTGAAGCAAAGCTATACATCTAATGGAGCAAAAACATGGTCAACTCCAGAAAAAACAAAAAACACACAAAAAAGGGTGCCAGGAAATTACACAGATTTCAATTGATGTCAACTAGTGGATAAAAACCAAGCAGGTGAGAAAATACATTAATTCACATGGTTAAACAAGTACACCGTCAACTCTTTGTCATTGATAGCCACAGTAATTTGTTTGACAAACTGACACAAACCGTGGATCCGTAGATACCACCGGGGATAAACAATACGGAAACACAAATAGAAAGGTTGTTTCATCCATCCAAGGCTACGACGAAACTAATTGAGGCAAAGGCGAATGTACATGTGGTGATTGTCACTCCAGACTACAGGAAACTACAAACGTCTACACCCCCCTCGGAGGCTCCAAGGCAGCCTCCATGATGTCGACAATGTTGTCTTTGTTCTCTCTTTCCTCGATGAGCTTTGCTGCGACAGCCATGCGATATGACAGAATCTCCTCCTTGTTGAAAGGCAACATGGTTTTAGCATCAAAGTGCTCAATGAAGAGCATTGTGAAGAAGCCACAATCAAAGCTGTACAGAAAAGAGAAAAGAAAACAAATGATCATAGTTAGTAGCAAACTCGAAAAGCAATGTGCAATGAATGGTTACATGAAGGTAGCAATTTGTTCAAACTATTGTAGCAACCATAAACTTCTAAAAGAGCATATAAACTTAAGTATGGGAGCAATTCTGTTGTGACGCCCCGAGATCGGACACTATGCAGATTTCAGCATTCCGCCAAATCCTCATAATAACCGATTCCAGGTTGCCATTTATGATAACATTACAATAGTTCACGAATAATCCACAATTACAACAGAAGCAGATAGATACAAGATGACTCCAACGAGCCAGGGTTACAACTGATACATTACAAAGATCCAAATAACAGCGGAAGAAACAAACGTCCGTCTATGGACAAGATCCAAATTGGACTAAGAGTCCTGAAGATAACCGAAGGCGTCCAATCCCTGCCCAGGCCAAGCCGGAGGGATTCCCAAGCTAACGTCGTCAGACTTCAAACCTGTTGACTGCAATTTGGAATTTGCAGCCACGAAGAGATTCGTGGGTCAGTACGGTTAAGTACTGGCAAGGGGGATAAAACCCATACTCACAAGTTACCGGCGTAGCCAGTCATCACAAGATACAAATACTTTAGGGTCAACGGAAAGGAAGGGGGTTATTGCAAATAAGCGACAGCAGGCTGCACTAACCAACTACAGAGATTCTATTACTTCCAACTATCAGAAAGGAGATAAGATCGAGGATTGTAACCAACTGAAAGATAACTTCAAACAAACCCATCCTGGATCTCGCCCCTTATCCGAAGAAGCAATCCGAGGATAACTCACACAGTTGTGTTAGAGGTGAATCAAGTTATTGTGTGAATAAACCTATTACTAGTCAAATGGTTATTCATTGGGTGTAACATGGTTGATCGTTATGTTTAAGTTGTCCTGAGTACTTGTTAGCCAGTACTTTCACCAAGTAATCCATAACCGCGGAAAACACGGCTTCTCGAGAAGATTTACCCTGCAGGGGTGCACCATAGTAACCACACTCATGAATATCCCGCCAGATGGAATGCCTCCCACCAAGCGGGGCACTCAACACAATCCAACCCTTCTTCGCATCAAGCCCAAAGCACCTTGGGCGCACGGCTACTCGGGCCCAGAAGAAAATGGACCCTCATAGCACTCTAAGACCGTGTCCCCCTATATGCCGACTACGAAAGTTCCACCCGGGATCCAAGGGCTCGCAAAATCATGCATGCAGCAAATGGGAAACCCGAACTAAATGAGGCGATTTGGACGAGATGCGAATCGGGTCAAACTGAGGGGGAGCCCATACTCCCCAAATGCGGGTAGTGCGCTCATCATGGATCAGTAGACAAGACCCTTTTCCTATTAGGGTCGACACTAGCAGGCCTCAAAACCACAAAGGGCCTCCTGCCGGTGCCTTATCATCAAATTTATTATTAATAGCAACATTAGCATGATTGATTGATTGATTAAACATCGAGCCCCCATAACATAACGGAGTAATAACAGAAAGTAACGGGTAACAGACTCGAGCAAAACAACCTAAGCATGCTGGATAAGAACAGGCACAAACAAAGGCTGTAGGTATGGAGGTGAGGCAATATCAAGGTTAAGGGATTCATGTGATGGGTTCGTAACAGAAACAACTACCACTAAGGCTAGCAGAAAAGAATCAACGGAAAGAATCGGTAACAAGTGATGAAAGGCAGCCATGTGGCATGCAAGTGAGTATACTTGCCTGAGATCCCGCAAGGTAGCAGAACTTGTCGTTGCTCACATCATCTCAACGTCCTATCCGAGAAGAAGCAACGAACCTCGAACAAACACCGGAATGCAACAATTACTACTACGGCAAAAGATCCAGCATGATCAAGATATGGATGCATGACAGGTTTAAAGATGCATCAAGGTAAACTAGTTGACAAGATAAACAGATTTAAATGGACCCATATGCAATTTTGAGTTGCATATGAAAAGCCCATGAGTTATGGTTGAAACAATTGTTTTCCTACTAACCAATAGGTGAAAGTGGATTAGCATGATGCATGGATGAGGAAAACAACAAAATAACAACAATAGAATCAATTGGAAATAAGGTTTAACAAGTTTGGAAATTATTGCTTAAGGTTGGAAAGTTTGGTTACTTAAGCATGTCACACAAGCAATTGTTGTTTTCATCAAGTTAAAGTGTTCCAAACAAATAACAAAGTTTATATTTGAAAAGGTTATCAAATTTTAGTTGGATTACATGTTTCACATTTTGAAATTGGACTTAGGATTATTTAATTATGAATTAAACAATATTAAACAATTTTTAATTGCATTAAACAAGATTCAAAATGTTTAAGCAATTTTAATTATTCAAAACAGAAAACAAAATTTATATTTGGATAGGTTATTTAAAATGGTATTGAAAACATATTTTATTTGCATGATTTGGACCTAGGAATAATTAGTTATTGAATTTAGCAAAACACAATTGAAATGATTTAAATTTGAATTTGAATTGTAATTTGAAAGTTCAAAACAGAACACAAGTTGGTTATTTGGAAAGATTATAAAATTTGGATCAGAAAACATATATAACTTTTAATTATCAGAATTATAGATTAGAAGTTATTGATTTTTGAAGTTAATGTTTTATTCTGCCAAATTAAAAGAATTCAGAAAACAAACAGAAAATGTTTTTAGTTGTTGTGTTACAGCCACGGGGTCTAACCCCAGCCACTGACCCGTGGGGTCGTGGCCAGCGTGGCGGGGGTTAGCAGGTGAGGTGTCCTCGGGGTGTATGACGGGTGGGGCCGGAGTGCTGGAAAGGAAACAAGAAAAAGGTGGCTTATTGCGGCCGAGGGGATCGATCCCTCGACCTGGCTTGCGCGCGCGGTGGAACAGGCCAGCTGCGCTAGCGTTCGGTTGATGAAAGGATAGGAGGGCGAGCAAGGTTAACGTTGGTTTCTGTCAGCTAGTTGCCTGACGAAACTGAAGATTGGAGCGACAGAAGCAACAGCGATCTCCGGCGACTAGCGGCTGCTCGCCGGACGGCGTTGCTGCCGCTGCTGTGCACCTGGTGTGGGCGCGAGGAAAAGCATGCGTGCGGCCTCGTTTGCGTGCAGATGCGAACAACAGGAAAGGAAGGGCGGAGGCGAGTACCTGCTGCTGCTGTCGCTGACGATTGCCTGACGGCAGTGGCAGAGGGCCGCCCTCCGGCGACGGCGCGGCCGCCACGATCCCTCCCAGGAAACGGCGAGGGCACGAGTAGCTGCAGTGGCATGCCGCGGTTCCATTCCCGGCAAAGGATCCCCCTCGCGGTGACCGTGGGCTACCGGCGGTGAGGGTACAGGGAGGTGGTGGTGCTCTGTGATGGCTAGGTGGTGATCGATGGTTCAGAAACGGAGGATGTTCAGTTAGAGGAGGGAGGAGGACTTGGCGGCGCTGCGGGTGGGCTAGGGTTCTAGGTTAGCAGCAGATGAATCGGTGGGTACTTAAGGATGAGGGAAACCAGTACGGCTGCTCATCCGGAGGGGGGGGAGATCATCCACGGCTCTGAACCTGTTCGTACAGGTGACAGCGACAGGAAGGAAGAAGACAGAAAAGAGAGGGGTATGGGCCAGAAAGGTAATTGGGCTGGGGGAGAAAGAAAAAGATGGAGTGGGCTTGGTTCTTCTCCTTGGCTGTTATTATTTTTATTTTTCCTATTGGATATATTTCTTTTTTGTAAAGAATAAAAGAGATAGAGGGATGGAAAAGGGGTTAGGGTTTTATTTTTTTAGGTTTATAAATACATTTGATTGTTTTTGCAAAACAACACATAAAGGTAATGTTAACCACAATTTAAATTGTTGATTTGATTTCTATTTTGTTATTTGAATTCCAAAATAAGGTTGGGGTGTTTAGTTGATAGTTAGATTTTTATTAATTTGCAAAACAACAACAACAAGGTAGTTAAAAGTAATTTCAACAACTTGAAATTAGTAATTGGATATTAAATGGTTAGGTGATTTTTCAAATAGGGTTTGGGTTGGGATTTTGGGAAATAAACAGATTGTATTTAATAAGTTCAATTAATTATACAAACATTATGGAATTTAATTGGTTTGCAAAATTTCAATATTTAAACCCATATTGGAAAAGGATAATTAAGATTGATTTGATTTGAAGTTTTGAATTTGCCACTAGGGTTTTTAACAAAAGGGAAGAAATTTTATTAACAGGCAATTGATTAAAACAAGTTCAACCATTGAAAAAAAAACAATGGAGGGGTTTAGTTTGCAAGTTTGGAATTAGAAGTTTTGAGCAAGGGTGAAAGTTTAAATTGTTTTTGAAATTTTCAGTGGTGATGCAAAATGGTGCAATGCAAATGTGATGCATAAGATGCAAGCAAAACAAACAGGTAACACCCCAGGTGTTACATCTGTCCCAAAAACAGAAACTGGTACAACTGCATCAAAAAAAGGAGAAACAAAATCTTACAGAGTCTTCTGTTGTGGGTGTGCGGGTGTGGAAAGTGTGTAGCGGTCAATGTCTATGTGGTTTGACACTCCAGAAGCTTTGCAAAGTGAAGCAAAGTTAATGAACTGGAAAATAGCAAAAAAATTAGACATTAGTGCGATAGGCAAACAAGACAACAAAAATGTAATACTTGTAGACAGTTGTAACAACAAACCAGGTTGTTTGCTGCTTCCTCGAGAAAGCTCTTGTCCTTGTTGTTCAGGGAGTCAAACACGTGGAACTGGTCGTGGATCAAATTCACAGTGCAAACCATCCAGTGATTGTTTTTCACCACAGGGAAGTACAGCTAGAAATGCAAGCGGAACAAAAAAGAAAGCCAAATTAGAAAATGTACAAATCACTGGATATCTGAATGTAGCAATTATTTAAAACTATTGAAGCAAGCAAAAACTACTAAAAGAGCATTAAAAACTAGGAATGGGAGCAATTCTGTCCAAAAAAACAGAAAGATATACAATTGTCCACAAAAAAACTAGTTCATAAGAGAAATACCAATGTAATTAGAACGTAGCGAAAAACAAAATGTAGAAACAGGGAAAGCATAGCTCACAAGGTCTTTCTTCATGATGTTGAACTTCGCATTTTGCATTTTGAACTCTCTCGCAAGTGCAGCAGGGTTGAAATTCGCTGGGTCAACTATGAGCTTTTGCTACTCATGACAAAACAAAAAAGGAGCAAAATTTGAATTAGATCTTAGGACAAAACCGAGGCATGCATCTAAAAAGGTCTTAGGACAAAAAACTAACCGTTGAGTAGCAATTGAACACATATCTTTTCAAAGCGGTTGAGCAACTTTCCTCTTCTCTTTTGGCATCCTTGTTGAAGCTCTCAGACCAAACACACATAACCTGAGTGTCTAGATACTTCCTCGGTCCTAGTGAATTGTGGAAACTCCTGTAGTCACAGTGAGAGCCCCCAATCGCAATGAAAGGAGGACTGTAAAAAGAAAAACAATAAAACCTAATCAGTCGTGTCCCGTTTTGCTACAATGACCAAAAGTAAAAAGCAAAAAAAGGAGTAGCTAGTAGCAAAACAAAGAATGTCACGTAATTACAAAAACTGTGCTAAAAAATGCCAGAAAAAAATAGACTCACGGGTCATCTTTCCCCTTGTTTAAAGGCTTGAGATGGCGCGGATGGCGCACAAACTTGTCGTACAGTGCAACCGTATCTACAGATGGCTTCTTCATCTTTTTCGCCACCGGAGCCTTGACATCATCTTTCATAGCCCTTTTGCGCCTAGTCCTCCTTTGAAAAGTTAGCAAGCCAGTGCTGTCATCCTTCTTCTCTTCAGCACATGAGCTGCCCCCAATGTCTAGGAAAACCAACAAAAAAAAAGCAAGTGGTTAAGGTAGCAACCATAAGTATCTAAAGGAGCAAACAGACTGAGATAAAGTAGCAAGCAGAATTAAGTAAAGAAGCAAACAGAAATATCTAAAGTAGCAAAAATAATTAACTAATGAAGCAAAACCATAACACTAAGAAAATCATTTTTTTAAAAGAAAACCAGCAGAAAGAACAGCGAGGAAAACCTGTATTGTCACCATGATCCGGTGTTGCAGCTTCCGGAATCTCCTCCAAATTTTCCGGTATGGGGGCGTCAAGGCAAGGTTTGGAAGCTACACAAGAACGAAAGGTGAAATCAGAAAAGAAAATACTTTGGAAAAACTTGTTTAGGCGGGCAGAGCACACAAAAACCAATATGAAAAATGCATAAATGTAACAAAATAGAGAAAAAGGGGAAGGAGAACATACACGATGGAGCAACCTTGTCTCCAACTAACGGACCTGCAACATCATCGACCTTTTCCACAACATCGATCTGGTCAGCGGCTTGGGAAGATTCATTGTCTTGGCTCCACAGATTGAATTTCGGAACGTCATCCCAGTAGCCTGCTGGTATGTTGCGCGGAGGTGAGGGAGAAGCCGGCCTAGGAATGAAAGTAGTATCCGCAGCAACTCTAGGTGGGCTAAGGGCAGTGGGCATGGGTGGAATCACAGCAGCAGGGATGGCTGGGCTACCAGCAGCAGCCACTTTGTCTGGACTGCCAACAGCAGCAACTTCAACTGGACAACCAACATCAACTAGAACCGGGCTACCATCAGCAAGTTTTCCTGGGCTACCAACAGCACCTCTAATCGGACTACTAACATCATCCTGTTCCTCGCCATCAGCGTCCGTCTGAGAGGTCCCTACAACAACTGCTGGTTGCGGCACATCATTGCGCTCCGTAGCATTGGTTTTCTCATTCTCTGCTGCCCTTGCATTGCCTTCTCCACAAACAGTAGAATCACAGTCAGTAGGACTCACAGCAACAAGATCATCATCAATATCGGGATCATCGGACTCAGAATCAGCCTTGTCACCGTCCATATTGCCCTGCCCGTCAAGTCCTACCCCAGCGGCTGGAAACACAACACTCGGGCCATCGTCTTCCTTCAGGACAGCTTCAACATCATTTAAAAGCAAAGCCAATTGCTTGGACTGCATTGATTTTAAGCCTACAGCGAGACTCTTGAGAGTTGCATCAACGTTTGAAGCGAAACTGACCGTGTGCTTGTCGTATATGTTCTTGAAACGAGATGGAACCTGAGATGAAGAAGAAACATGGATTACATTAAAAAAAAGAAGCAAAAAAACAGCAAAAACTGAGCAACTACATTGACAGAACAAAACAAAATAACTAATGGAGCAAAGTAAAATTAATATAGTAGCAGTCATGTAAAAACAACTAAAAAACAGAAAAAGTACGCACGATATAAAAACAATGGAACAAAATAAAATAACTAAGAAAGCATTGCTTAAACACTAATGGAGCAAAGTGAAATGAGTAACGTAGCAAAATGGGGAAAAAAGCCACCTTGATACACATGAAGAAACAAAAAAAATGCTATATGAACAAACAAAATGACCTACAAAAAACAACACATAGACAACTATACAAACCTCAATTTGCTCGATGGTGGGGAAAACCAGCCATTCATTAAGTGATGCGGACGGATTTACATCAATTTCTTCGGGCAATGAACTGTCCAAGGGAGGCGCATACACGGTTCTGGATAACGGGAGGAACTGCACAACCAAAAAACAAAATCAACGTTGAGATCAAACAAAAACAAAATTGTTACGTGGCAGCGGGACACAAAACAACGAATAAGCAAAAAAGAAAACAACAAATGGGAGTCTACTTACAGGACGCCTCCCAAAGACGGTCTTGTTCAGCAACATTTTGATGTCGCGGTCGATCTTGACTATGAAGCTGAAATCTTCACTTGTCACAAAGCAAACCCTAGGAATCCCATTGTTTATGAAGTGCTCATTCTTCGGGATTTGCAAGTGGTCCATGTAAACCACCTGCATATGGAAAAAAACACACAAAAGAATCAACCTGCAGCTGTAAAAAAGTGCAACTAAAAACAGAAACAAAAATTCACGCGAAAAATAAACATTTGGAGCAACAGAACATAACTAAAGAAACAATAATATAAAACTAAAAGAGCAACAGAAACCATGTAAAGTAGCAAATAACTTACAGCTAGAACATAAAAAACATAAACTAGTACACACAACACTAAACTGTGGAGCAACAAAGAAAAACTAAAGCAACAAATATTTAAATCTAATGGAGCAAACAAAAAAAAGAAAAGTAGCAAGCTATACTGAAAAAAGAAAAGCCTTAAACATATAACATAAATAACAGAAAATATAACAAAAGGAGCAACAGAAACTAACTAAGACAGCAATAAAATAAAACTAATGGAGCAAACAACAATAAGTAAAGTAGCAATATGCAACGTAAAAAATTAAAAAACTTACAGCAAGAACAGGCAAAGGGCCAGACATCCAGAACTCAAACATGTTCTTCACCTTCGTCTTCTTCTTCGAAGGGCCGGGTGCTTCCTTGGAATCAACCTTCTGCTTGCCCTTACGAATGTTAACGCCATCGAGCTCGAGGGGTTGCGCCTTCTTCTTCTGAATTTTTTCAATGTAAAACATCAGAAGCTCCAAGATGTGCTCCTCCCAATCATACTCGTGCGTCTTCTTTGGGTCAGTCATGGACCCTATGTACTCTAAGCATATCATATTGTTGGTGGAAGGGTTCAGAACAGTAGCAAAGCATAAGAGGTCCCATGTCCTGATAATGGAATCCTCTTCACCATCGTCAAGCTCCTTCAACAACTTCGATGCATTCTCTATGGGAAGCCTCCCCAACGAGCCTTTGTAAGCCTCTCTGATGTCTGAATGAACACTCTTGGTGAGCAACTCAACAGGTTTCGATCCTGATCGTAGACCAAACACCTTCTTTATAATATCCCTTGTGAAAAGTATCCGTTTAGATCCAAAATGAAACTCACGGAGCTCAACCACGGTGTTCACAGCAACAAAATCAATCAGCTCGTTGGGGACATTGAAAGGAGAAATATTGAGAAGTGAGGCAAAAGCGCTATGCTGCTCAATAATTTCTCGCTTCCGCGGCGAGAGATCATTTGCACACTTCAGCAAACGCTTGGCAGCGAAACGGTCCTTGCTGACCCAATACTGCCCCTGATCAGCAAATAAATAGCAAAACTGTGAACAAAAAAAGGAAACAAAAGTAGCACACAATATGTACAACAAAAGCAAAAAAGAATGCAGTAATAGAACAAACCTCCATTGAGCTGCTGATTACAAACTGCAAGCAGATACTCTAGGAGGCCGAATGAGTACACCAAAAAAGCTGCAAAAAAGAATAGATGAAGTTCAGAAAAATACAACTACTTGCGTACGTACGGTTCGAACTTAAAAGGAACAGGAAATTGCTACAAACACAGATGTGTGTACACGGGGAGTCGAATGTGGTTGAGCAACTAAAAAAATGCTAAAAAGGTCTAAAAACTGCTAAACTAATTTCCAATTTGCTCAAATATACAACTAACAAATGTGCACAAACAGGAAATAGGCATACAGTAGGTGCAGAACAGTGGAGCATTTTTTATCCAAACAATTGCTACTCAAGAAGTTGCGGACTAAAGCTATTGAAGCAAAATTGGGAGCAATTTCTGCTCAGAAACCAAAAACATGGGGCAACGGTACAGGGGGGTCGCCTGAGACATCAATTTCGCGCGGCAGGGGAGCGCCGGAGACCTCGCAAACCTGCAACAGCGACGCCGCTCGAATCCGCGGCGAAACCCTAGCTACCGGCGTTGATGTAAAATAAGGGGAAATTGGCCACGTCGGGGGGGCGCCTGAGAGCAGGGTAGGGGGCGGTCAAGGGGGCGCCGTAGTGTGCAAGGGCACGCGACCGCTCCGCCGCCCGCCGGCGCTCACGACTGCTACTTAACTACGAGATGGCGCCGGAGATGATAGAGGGAGGCCGAGCCGGAGAGGAGTAGGGAGGCGCAAGGAATAATACCACAGGGGATAGCCGGAGAGGAGGAGGAGGAGGAGGGCGACCGCGTCGACGGCGTCGCTTCTCGTTGCCGCCCGCGAATCCTACCGTCGCCGCCCGCGTCGCTCACCTCGCCTTCGTCGCCGCCGCGCGAGAAACGTAACGGTAAGCGCAGAAATGGGAAACACCGAAGGAGCAAAACGGGGCGTTGTCCTAATCCACGCGAAACCGGCGGGGTCGTGCGCCTAATCCAACCGCCCACGACGCTCGCATCGAACGGACACCGACCCGGGGGACGGAACGAAATGTTCCCCCGGGTGATTCACAGCATTTTCCAAAAAAAGATCTGTGCATCTCGATCTTTGATTCCCCACACGCTCCCGAAAGGTACATCGAACCACCACCAGCAATGTTCTCCTGCGGCAAAAAAATTGCTTACCTTTTAATCCTTTTGCAGAGAACCTCTTTTCTGCTTCGAATCATTTTCCGCTTCCATCTTCTGCGAGAAGCTAGGTTGCGCACGCGAGTTGAATGCTTGACTCTCGGTGCTTCGTGACCTCACCCGCTCATCACCGTCGCTGGGAGTACCTGAACCAGCGGTAGCGCTCGCGTGTTGCCCCGGCCGGCCGTTGGGTTTTTGGCCCGATCTCACACTTGGCATGGAGTGGGTGCGAGCGGTTGGTCGTCGCGTTTGCTTCAAGAGACGCGCGAGAACTACGGCCACGATCGGCGAGCACGCGGCGGCACTGCACCGGTGAGCGCATCATCTGACGCTGCCGCGGCAACTGAAAACCCACACACACACACACGCCGCGCGCGTACGTGTAGTCAAATACGGCCGGTTTATCCAACGGCGACGTTCCACCGTAAAAGCTTACCGGTTTGGTTGGTACCTCGGATCAAGGAACCTCCCGTGGATTAAACAACAAGCTGCATAGTTGTAGTTGTGGACCTGTGGTTGTGGCGGGTTCATTAGTGTAATAGTGTTCACTGATGACGACGACTTGATGATCCTATTTCTCTCCTCCTTGGATCGAGCACGGAGCCACTGAGTAATTAAACACGTACACTACGCAGCAAAGAGAAGAAGAAGGAGAAAAGGGGAAAGAAAACCAGTCAATTCTATTCTATCTGGACTGGAGGCAGTCGACGCCGCAAAATCCAGTACACTGTCGAGCTCGAATATTTTCTTACTTAGCCTTGAACCCAAAGGATTAGAGGCTCCATAGCTACACGGGCTGGGCTCCCTCCCATGCGATCGAGAGCTACGCCCCTCTGCTTTTTAAGCTGCGGGGCACCTGTCATGCGCGTCCACATCCTCAGCCGAAAACCCATTCGCCGCCCGGGCCACGGCGACGACAAGATCCCATTTATATGCACGCGCCGCTCGCCACCAGAGATCACAGGCATCGATCGGTCGATCGATCACCGGTTGCGTGAGCGTTGCCTGCCGGCCTGCGGTTGAGCTGGAGCGATGCCTTGCTTGGCGCACGAGTTCCACCCCAGGCTCCCGGCCGCGAATCAATGCAAGTCGCTCTCCTGCCTCGTCAGGGAGACCTACGCGCACTGCCGTGTCCCCTGCGTCGGGAGGATGCACGGCGCCGGGTGGAGCTCCGGCGACGACAGCGACGACGACGACGCCATCGACACCAAACAGGTAACCGGCGCCGGCAGCAGCAGCGACTGCTCTGGTTAAAATAAGGTCTTCATCCAAGCTAGGGAGATTAAGCATGGTGTGTTTACATGTTTGTGCGTTGGTGGTGCAGGTGATAATTAACGAGATGAGGAACCGGCAGCTGAAGAGGAAGGAGTCGAGGTGCAGCGTGGAGTCCCCGACCATGTCCAGCACTTTCGTCTGGTCCTTCACCCCGCTCGACCCGAGGAGCGTTCTGGAGAAGGTGTCGAGTCCTGAGAAGTGCGTCGTCGACGTGGCGGAGAAGGAGGAGGAGAAGGAGGCGGCGAGCGACGACGGCGGCGGCTACGGCGACGCCGACGACGTCCAGAGCGAGGCCTTCTTCTCCGTGAAGAGCTTCTTCACGCGCAGCACGAGCCGAGCGGCGACCGTGGCGTCGTCGACGGACATGGAGCCGCGGGCGTGGGAGGGCTTCCGCGACTGCGAGGGGTGGCCGTTCGGGCTGTGCCGCCGCCCCGCGGTGCCGCCGCTGCCCAGCACGCCGGCCGACTCCTGGAAGTGGCGCAAGCAGAACAGCAGCACCAACCTCGCCGCGAGCCCGGCTCGCGCCTACAGCCACAAGATCACAACGAGCTTACCTTCATCGCCGTTAGCCAAGAAGAACCTTACTAACTGAGTTGAACCGTCCGTCTTAGCCGCAGACATGGCACGCTGAGATGTGACGAGATGTTGGCAGGCTCTTTCAGTTTCAGATATAGCTCACCTCGACCTAGTTGTGTCATGTCTTGTAGGGACACAATTTGAGTGTGATCTGGTTTCAAAGAAAAAAGAAGATCACACTCAAATTGTCTCACTACGAGACATGACACAACGAAGTCGTCGAGGTGATCTTGTTGTTCCTCTCTTTGGAAACATGTGCACTTAATTTCCAGGTGCCCCGTAACTCGCTCCCCGTGTACTTCCAGATTTTGCAGAGCTGCATATCAAGCATGCATGACATAAATCGTTTTCATCTGTTTTCTCCCGTCACTCTGTTCTCTTCTGAAAAAGAACAAAATGAACTCCAATTCAAGCTGTCGTTTGTTCCATATGTGTATGAGGCAAAGACGGAATTTTGCACCACGAAACGCAAAGGCATACACTAACCAAAGTGAAACAGGGGCGCACGTACGCACGGCACGGCTAGCTAGCTTTACACGACGACTTGTCAAATGACATGACATTACCAAAGGAAAAAGAGAAGAAAACAGGATGCTAAAGCAGTGGCATCGGCGGAGCACTCCCTCCCGTGCTCCACTGCGGCGGACACCGTCGACAATGCTGCAGCTAGCCTACGGCTATGATATCTGAAAATCCTGATCCGGTGAGGTGAGGGGGCCGACTCTGTGCGGATCGACGTGTCAGGATTCAGAGGCCCAGGTGATGTGTGGGAGTGTGCATGATGCAGGAGATGATTGTGAGTGAACAGAGGACTCTCTACCAGTCTTGAGTCAATGCGAGCTCTGCTCTGCAAACAGACCTCACCTCGGTGTCTAGGATTGTTCGTCAGCTTTATCACTGATGACATGTGGGTCGGCAATAGAAAGAAAATGGTCTTCTCCCGAGGAGTTTATACTTTTGGTGACAGTCAAACAGTTCACTATGCATAGAACTGGTTAAGTTAAAAAAAAAAAAACTAGTATAGCACTCGCTGTACATCGAAATTGGTTTCATAAGATATGAGATGACTCCTTTAATCGGAGGCTTTCGATAAAGCAACTCTTCCTAGTTCCTACCTCCTTGATGATGAGCGATCTTACCAAAGCTCATGCAGTTCGAAAACAAAATCTTGACTTCAGGGTGGGAGAGGACACCAATATCTTAATTTCAGATAGCGCTAGCTCCTGTGGATGGTACCGAGTGTGACTGGTACTTGGGTTCAGGTTTCATGACGTTCGGCAATTCACAAGTCAAGAAAGCTACTGTGGCTTTAAAGCTGCTGCGACAATGTAGGAGTTGACAGTTGTGGATTTGCTATGGACGATACCTCACATGCATCTGTGAAATCCGTAGCTAATAGGCTAACAGTAAGGTCCTCAAATTAATTTACACACAGTTAACCGTGCTATTTGAGGCAGCTTCCTCCAGCGCAGACTCCGCTCGCGGGGGGTCTCGCTCCCTCCAGCGCGCCACCCTTCCCCACTGGCCAGATTCCCCCCTCTTCCCGCCTTCTTTCCCTCTCGCGACCATCCATGCGGCGACCGGGCCGTGTCCCCACCCTTCAGCCTCCCAACACCTCCCTCCTGCCGTCGCCAGGGTGCAGCGTCGGCCCTTCGTCGGGCGGGTCCGCGGACTTTACCCTCGTGGTCTTGGGCAGCGCGGGGCAACCATGGCCCAGGAGGTTCAGCTCCACGGCGATGGTCTGACGCGGCGGTGGGGTCTCCCTGGTGCAGTGCGGGTGGTCGGTGTAGTGGTGGCGCTGTCGTTGGTGGCGGGGACGGCGGTGGTGGTGCTCTGGCATGTAGGCCTAGATCTGGGCCCGATTTGGGTTAGGGCGGGTTCCGCGCCTCGTTGCCTCGTGACGGGGATGACAGTGACGACGTCACGCCTGTTGCAGCGTGGCGGCGGAAACTTCGCGGGGCTGTCTGGTTCTGGCCGAACCTTTGGGACGATCGCGAGGGTAGCGGCGGGGACTTTACGAGCCCCCCCCCCCCCCCCGGGGCTCAGCCGGGCCTACCGGGCCTCGTGTGTCCCTGTTGTCGTGTCCGGTCGGCACCCGCAGGTGGCGGTGGAGGATGTCCTCCAGGTGGTTGTGTTGTTGCCGCCCTCCGGCTACAATGGTCTGGTGTGCTCTTGTCGTTGCGTCCGGTCGGCTACCGCCTATGGCGGTGGAGTATTTCTCTTTCGTGTGATTTTCATACTGTCGGACCTTGTCTACGGTTGATTCGTCTTGGGTTAGTCGGCCTTGCTACGTTTGCCATGTTGAGACGATAAAGATGACTACAAAACCGTGGTGGCGTGTGTTGGTGGATGGCAAGATTGGTGGAGCGCTATGGATTGCCTGGAGATTGGGGGGTCGGGAGAAATCACTACCATCTCGGCACCGACGCGGCGACACTTGTGAGTGTCGCCGATCCTTCCTGAAGGGCGTCGGGTGTACCTCTTCCCTACTACCCGCGACGTACCGGGGGAAACCCTAGGACCAGTCCGGGTAGTAGCGTCGTCGTTGTCGCTTTCCTTCTTGGAGGTGCTGCTTGGTACGCGGCGATTCAGAGTGCTAGGATCATGGCGGGAACACTTCGGAGGACGCAGCGGTTGCGAGTCATTTTTGTTTTTGTTGATCCGCCAGTGTCGGCTTTGTTTTCTCTTCCTTTTCTGTTTCTTTTCTTTTGGGCTAGTCTATGATGTTTGCCTCAGCAGTGGACTCAATCGTGTATCGGGTGGTTGCTATATTAATATAGCGGGGCGAAATCCTATTTCAAGTATTTGAAGCAGCTTCAAAAAGAAAAGGAAACTATGGTAGCTCTGTTCCAAATGAATTGAAGCTTTAGTTTTGCTCTAGGTCAATTTTAAATAGATTGACCAAGCCTATAGAGTAGATGATAGCACATTTTATATTTGGTCAAACTTAAAGAAATTTGACTTTAATAAATTATGAAATAGTGGAGTAGTCATGATATCGGCCAAGGAAAAACAGTTCACTGTTAAAGTTACCGCCTTTGACCCTCTTGCCCTTAGAAATGCACACTCAGCAAGTCTAAGCTAAAGGATTGTGTAGGGCACTGATACATTGCAAACGTGTCTATAATTTGTTATGCTCCATGTTTGTTTTCTACCCAATATCTTTTGTTCTCCACATGTTTTCTATTGTTTTCTTCGTTTTTCGGATGTTTTCATACACTAGCCTATTAACAAGATGCTCTAAGTCAGTTGTTGTTTTTCTATTTCAGAAAATTTCTTAACGAAATATTCTCGAAAAGGACTGAAAATCCAGGGAGATCAATTTTTACCCGGAACGAATACGGGGTCCAAAGGGAGGTTGAGGGGAGCCAGGGGGCCACCAGGAGGGTGCCAGGCGCGCCCCCTAGGCCGCGCCTGTGGGCCCCTGGGAGCTCCTGGCACCGCTGTAACATCCCAAAGTTTGCTACATTAGGGTGTGTGGTGTGTGTTCATCTCATACATGCATGGAAACAAAATTTGAAACCAATTTAAAACAATTTAAGTTATGAATTTAAATGGTTTGACAAAAACCCCTCAAATAGTACTTAAAAAGGGTTTCCAAAATTTTGTTCTGAAAAGTATTTCAATTTCACCAAAGCAATACATGGTGAGGTTGGAAATTTCATAAGGTTTCCAAAAAGTATTTTTGCCAAATTTTTACTTTTCAGAAAGGCCCTCAAAAGTATATTTTCTGTTCTGTTCTTTTAGAGAAAAGGACCTACTTGCTAATTCTCTGAAGCTTGAGGGGGTTTTCGAAAGATGGTTTTCTTCAACCTCTTGACAGAAGGACCAGCTGCGTGGAGGCCGCCTACGCATCGAGCTGCCACCTCCTCTGTGCCTTGCTCGCAGAGATAAGGCGCAAGGATGTCGTGCCTCCTCTCTCTTCCTCACAGCCCTACCTCCCTGTCTCATTCTGCCCCGAAGAACAAACCCTAGCCCGAAACCCTACGGTGGCCGCCGCAAATCGCCGCCGTTCCGCGCAACCGCGAGCACCTCTGTGACTACCATCGGAACCGCCATCTCCTCCTGGTCCTCCTCGAGCTCGCGCAGCCGCAAGGAGCTCTGGGAGAGCTCCAATTCACCGCCGCCATCTGCCACGGCCACCGTCGAATTCTCCTCTCCGCCGTCGTTTGCCGCCGGCCCTCGCGCTTCCGTCCACTCCGGCGTGCTCGTGGTAACCCTCTCAGCCCGTAGGTGCTCCCTGCTCTCCCCCTAACCCTCTGGTTCGCCCCGTCATCGTGCACCGCCGCGTGCGGCCGCTCCGGTGGTTGCCGGAGCTACCACGGTGACCATTTGGCCACCCTTCGCTGCCCACACGCTTGCCTCAAGCCCCTGCAGCTCCCCTGTGCATCCAATCCGCGAACGAATTGTCAAATTCGTCGAATTCGAGCTCGGCTGTGAGATCAAGGCAGTGTTGACGTCACGGTGACGTCAGCATGACGTCACCGTGATTTTTTTTTTTAATTAGAAAAGAACACTGACACGTGGGGCCTCTGCTTAATAATTTCAGAAAATGAATTAAGTTGTAAAATCAATATCTAATAAAATATTAATCAGAAAAATATAATAAAAATATGAGAGAGATCAGGAAAATGTACTCTTTCGAAAAATGTCACTTTCATCCATGTTTGACACACTTCATTTTATGGCTTTATTTAATGTTATTTAATCATTTAAAAATAGAAAAATAAGTTTTTATTCACAAAAATTAGAAAATTAAAAGTTATATGTCAAAATGCTCAAAATGACAAATCCAACCTAGTTATGATGTTTTCAAACCCATTTGAGCAACTAAAATGGTACTCACCTTTATAATCGCCCGAAACCCCCTCCGGGGTCTATTTTCGGGGTAATTTCAGTAAAATTGCTTAACCAACATCCAAACCCTAGCAACCCATTGAACATGCCTAGGGCTTTATTTCAGTGCATTAACCTGCTCATGCATACATATTGCGCATTGCATCGATGCCATGTGTTGATTGTTGTTCTTCCTGTTTCGGTGTTGTTTTCCCCTCGGTAGAACGTGACTCCGAAGAGAAGGCCAACAACTTCATGGCGAATACTTGTTCTTAACCGACAAGTCAAGCACTTATTCCAGAAGATATTTATCTGGTTTTCTTATAACCAAGGCAAGCATAACCTCTTATCTGCTCATATATGGTTTCAAAGTGATTTGAATCTCGTACTTTGCATTCGATTCCAAACTATTTGATGTCATTAGATAGAGTTCTCCTATATATTGCATAACCTAGATATTCTGATCCACTGCACCTAGCAGCTATAGGTTTGTTTGTGCGCGCTCCGCTAAACCCTATGAGTCTTGCTTAGCCATGCCTAGTTGTGATCTGATCCATCCGGTTGATGAATCTGGTCAATACGTGAATCTATTATGTCATGTTGTTATGATTTGTATTATATTTGATAACTTGACTAAACACTGGCATGGATGTGAGGCCACAATGGTTGTGGCGTTTTGTCCTGTTCATGCCCCTAGGAGCGAGTTCTCGCCTTCGAAGCCAAGACTGAGCGTGCAACCACACGCGGGGCCTAACAGACCGCGCTCGACTAACTAACTTGTTTGGCCACGTCCATGAGTCACGTAGTTTGATCTTTCCATCTGCGTGTGAGTCAGAAAACGATTTGGAGAAAACTTAGGGCGTGACCGGGACAAGTGATGGACGTACACGGATCTTGTTCCCGACTCACAGAACAGGTGCCGTCAGGAGGTGGCCAACTCCCTGTTGACGGGGTGGCCCTGTTTGGGTTGACTCATGGATAGGGTCGAGCAAGGTAAAGGTCGTGGCCAGCCACCCTCTGCCGCGCTCCATGGACGAGCGTACATGTGGCGTTAAGAGTCGGATGGTACGTGTGGGTAAAGTGTACCCCCTGCAGGGATAAATCTCCTCGAGAAGCCGTGTCCTCGGTTACGGACGACTTGGCAACGGATTCTGTGATCATAGATAACTTCAACGGAATGACTAAAACTTGTCAACCATAATTGAAGGGTGCCTCCCCGGAGAGGCCGGGAGGGGTGATCCTTGTAGCATGTGAGGTGCTGGGAAATGATGTTGGTGGATGAAAAGAAGATGATCTCAGTAGTTGAGTAACTTTCTCATCTGTTTTGAAAACACTCTCTGAGACGTGCTATTCCTCCTCGATTTGGAAAATAAAGATTGCTTTACGCAAAACAGCCTTCATAAAACCTTTCTGAAGTTAGCAGATATATAATAGGTTAACTAAGTCTTGTTGAGTACCTCCCGTACTCAGGTTTGCTTAATTTTGGTTCAGGAGAAGAACTCCATCGGTGGTGATTCAACGAGGACATCGACGAGTAGTTCGGGGTTCCCAGGTAGCAGCCTGGAATCTATGGGCTGGGACGTCGCCTTATGTTGCGGCCTCTTAGGCCTTTTTGGTTCTTGTTGATTAGCAACATAATTTGCCTTCCGTTGTCTGATGTAATGTTGGGTCGTGTGACCTCTGCTTGTAAGCTATACTATAGTAACATCTGTTTAATACAAGTTTCTTGTTTAGAGTACTGCTTTGATCGGTTGTTGGTTTCGAGCTCATTGTTATACAGTTTTGGCTATGCCTGCATAGTTGTCGCAGTCGAGGGGTTGTGGAGCCGATGATCCATTTCCGAGCCCGCCTGTCGATGTGATCGGCCTGGGGCGAGGTAACCCCAGTAACCCTCGATTGTTGTTGCACTTTCTGGACACATAGCATCTCTGTATAGCTTTAGTCCCGTTTCCTTCAGTTTCATTCGATTCGTGGACGCTTTGATATGCATAGTTGGTTATGACTAGCATGGATACAAGGAGTAGTAGACTGGGGATCCGGACTACGTGCCGATGAATCCAGTCTGCCTGCCGTTGTTTGTTGCGGCCGGGGCTGGTAACCCTGAAGCCCTTGTGAGTCCATGGCTAGGAGCACATAACAGTATGTATATCTTTGGGTCCGGGGTCGTGACAAGTCTTGGTATCAGAGCAGGACTGCCTGTAGGAAAACCTTACTGCTTGGTCGATGTCGAGTCTAGTGTTTCTGAAAACTATTTTGAAACTCGAAATGGATTGTGAAAAACCTTCTTAGGATTCTTTTTACTCCGTATCTGGTATCGCTCTAAGTCTGGGTCTTCTTACCTGTTTTGATTTGAAAAGGTTTTGCTATCTCTTCTGTTCATTCAAAACCTAGGTGCCTTCTCTGGCAAGGACGTTTTTACCCAAGTTGACCTAGTGTTAAAGTTTCTAGAGTCGTGTGAGTTCCATTCTCCGTTACCTCTTAAGTTGGGAGATTCCTTTCCATACTAGTCTCTCAGAGTTGTGTGGATTCCACATTCCTACATGTTTCCAAGTTCTAAATCCTGAACCTCGAGATCTGCTTGCCATCTCGAATATATCCGTTACCCTCCACTCTAATTCTTCCGGAGTTATGTTTGGCTTTTGAAAGTCACCTCGTGATTGCTACTGGTAGTGTCCTAAGGCACTTGAATAGTAGTTACTCCTTTCGTTGAGTTTTCAACCTTGGACTTGAACCGAAGGTCCCGGAATGTGCTGAGTTGCAGTGGGTTGAGTCATGCGGTTTCTTAACCATGTAATGCTCACGCTATCAGTACAGGATGCTGACCTTTAACCCAAGTTCTGTTTCGTTGAATCCTGAGGAACATCTTCTACCTCAGGATAGCTAGAAAATTCCAACTCTCATAGCCATAGGTTCTCTACTGGAACCAAAAAGGATCACCGCAAGAGTGATCATCCTGAATTCCACATCTTCGTTTTTATTTCAGTTATACCAACCCTTTTGCATGGGTTTTACAAATGAGTATTACCCTGTGCTTCAACCTGATCTTAGGATCTTCCCTGAGCATGATTCTACCCTTCAGTTGCTTTCAAATCTCTAACCGTTGTTATGGACACCAAGTTGCATATGGGTGTTGGATTCCTCCAGTACATTTGCTCTTGTGTTCCGTCAAAACATTCCACCTTGGAATGTTAGGAGAAACAAACTCCAGTACCTCGTTCATCTCCAGGACCAGGTCAAAGTTTTGTAATCCACAGAATAAAGAAGTTTCATCAGCTTCTGTTATGTTCTACCTTTGAGTATCACACTCTTACATATCAAGAAGCTATGTTCAATTTCATGGCCTTAGTGATGAAGTGATGCTCTCGCACGTCCTCACTCCCCCTTCCTCGAAGCTTGAATGTTTGAGGATGGTGGGTCTGTGCATTGATGTGTGTGTCAGATATTATTAGCAATTTCTATTGCTTTGAAAATTTAAGAAAACATCTGTATCCTTCTTAGCACTACTGGTCAACCGGTCTCTATTTGAAGTTGACTGTGTTACCAAGTACGCTCATTCTAGTGCATATCCTCGGTCATAGAGTTAGGTTCATGCCAAAGCTCTCCAGACCATATCGGCTGCCTTGAAAAGCATGCCTCCTTTCAATTTCTAAGACATAGCGGTGGGTTGTGATATTCTGGTTGTCTTGCTAGAAGTATCACCAGGTTTTACCTGACCGTGATGTCTACACAAGGGGTATTTGAACTACTCCTCTCTCCAAGAAACGATGATGGGTCGCTGGACTAGTTGATTGAGCTTAAACAACAACTTGGAGAGTTGAAAGGCAAAAGCTCCGCCTAACTTGTTCCTTTGTTAAGGGATATCTAGTTTTCCTCGTGTTGAAGCAGGATAGTATCTCCTTTGCGGAAATGTTGTCATCCTACCTTGATTTGATTTGGGCTATCGTCAGATCAAGTTCAGCTCCAAGGACTATCTAGATGGTGTTTCACTCATGGTGTTTGGCCCGAGTACACCTCATGTCCTTTGGTCTGACCAATGTTCTGCCTTGTTCATATATCATATGAAACCCCTCTTCTTGGAGTGTTTTGATAAGCGTGTTGTCGAGCCCATCGATGACATTCTTATTTAACCAAGTTGCAAGAGGTTCATGTTGAATAATTGGCCCTAACGTTGGAAACTCTCGAGAACCATCTTTGTTTCATTACGAAGATTGTGTTCTGGATGTTCGAAGTGACTTTCTCAGGTTCGTGTGCTTATGGTGAAAGTTGTCGCCATGGATTCGAGTAGAGTTTCCTTATTTCCTCGGGAATAATCCCAAGTTGGTCATGCACGTGTGGACTATTCTTGAGATGGTAGGTTGTTACCTCGATTCCTTGAAGAAGTTTACATCCACACCAAGCCACTGATTGACTACTCGCGAAAGAGAAGAAGTTTGAGAACTTCATTATCTTTGTATCGTCTTTCCCACAAGGACTCCGATGTGTTTTGTTGCAAGTAGTCCATGTAGGTGCAACCGTCTTTTGCAAGTTGCTAATACATGAGTTTTGCAATCTCGCTCATCTTCTTGAGCGTGGCATCGTAGTCTATACCTTGAGAATCCAGTAAATGTATCTCGTTGATAACCGGTGCAATCTCTTCGCTCAAACATACCGAGTCTAAGTTATCAATCCACTAACCAGAGCTGAATCTCAAGCAGCAACGATGGTTCGTGTTCCTCAAGGGTATTGAATCAGGTCTTTCCAAAATCCGGCATGGTTGATGTTGTGGTTGACACAATTAGCCGAAAGATCTAATGTCAGATTCCCTTTGAATCCGTAAGAACAACCACTCCCCGTGGGAATTCTTGTCCGGCTTATTCCAACAAGTTTCCTTCCTTTCTTCCAAACCGGAGTTCTACATCCGCTTGATGACCTATAGAAGGCTTGTCGTGAGCCTGCTGTCGGTATCTAGAACATCCAGGAGAACCTGGAAGTTGATCTTTCCAATATCTCTCCGTTGAACCTCCAAAACCCTTGTTTCAGTGGAAACAAGTTCATCAGGAGAACATCTCTTGGTGTTTTGTAATCACCATTGATCAGTTCCCTTTCTCAAGTTGATTATACTTGAAGTTCTGTTTTTCTCACACATTGTGTGAATTTGTCAGTCACTTCAGCCATGGGGTCTTAACCATGTGGTAAACGTATTGCTACGTCAAATCCACCATAGGAAAGAGATTCCCTATTTTCTTCCGGTCTTTCAACCCTCGTTGGTTAACCATCCTTATGGTGTGACCAAGAATTCCTCCTTAATCACGGTGTTCCAACATTCCGTGGTTACTCATCTTCTGTCGCGAAGTAACATCCCGATCTTTGACAAAGTTTTCGACAAAGTTTAACGGAATAGAAGTTTCGTTATCTTCCGTGTCCACTCCGAAGAGTGAACATGATCCTGTATCAAATTCTCTCCGACTCACGATTACAGCATTTTCTATTGTTCTCCCTCGTCTACAGATATTGTGTTGTGATATCCTAGACAACTCTTTCCATCTTGGTTATCTGTTTGAAGAAAACCTCGGTGTCATAAGTTGTTCAGCCTTTTTTTTCCAAAAGGATTTAAAGTCTTGTGCAAAGCTCATATTCCAAATCCTTTCAAGAACCATCGTCCGTAAACTTGAAACCATCTTTTATTCCCTCTGTTATCTTGATGTGTTTCATGCCTGTTAACTCAAAAGTTCTTTACGAACATTCTTGTCATGAGTTACCCATGAGATACTCGATCTTCGTGAAGATCATTTCCTAAGAGTTTTCCCTCTCACCTAAGGTGTAGCCGCTGGAGATCCTCACAAGTGCTACAGATCAACCTCTTCAAGAAGAGAACCGTAAGGTTCGAGAAGATCGTTCAAGACCGGTGTTCCTTCTCTCTTCTCCTTCGGGAATCTCGGGACGAGATTCTTGTAAGGGGGGTAGATTTGTAACATCCCAAAGTTTGCTACATTAGGGTGTGTGGTGTGTGTTCATCTCATACATGCATGGAAACAAAATTTGAAACCAATTTAAAACAATTTAAGTTATGAATTTAAATGGTTTGACAAAAACCCCTCAAATAGTACTTAAAAAGGGTTTCCAAAATTTTGTTCTGAAAAGTATTTCAATTTCACCAAAGCAATACATGGTGAGGTTGGAAATTTCATAAGGTTTCCAAAAAGTATTTTTGCCAAATTTTTACTTTTCAAAAAGGCCCTCAAAAGTATATTTTCTGTTCTGTTCTTTTAGAGAAAAGGACCTACTTGCTAATTCTCTGAAGCTTGAGGGGGTTTTCGAAAGATGGTTTTCTTCAACCTCTTGACAGAAGGACCAGCTGCGTGGAGGCCGCCTACGCATCGAGCTGCCACCTCCTATGTGCCTTGCTCGCAGAGATAAGGCGCAAGGATGTCGTGCCTCCTCTCTCTTCCTCACAGCCCTACCTCCCTGTCTCATTCTGCCCCGAAGAACAAACCCTAGCCCGAAACCCTACCGGTGGCCACCGCAAATTGCCGCCGTTCCGCGCAACCGCGAGCACCTCTGTGACTACCACCGGAACCGCCATCTCCTCCTGGTCCTCCTCGAGCTCGCGCAGCCGCAAGGAGCTCTGGGAGAGCTCCAATTCACCGCCGCCATCTGCCACGGCCACCGTCGAATTCTCCTCTCCGCCGTCGTTTGCCGCCGGCCCTCGCGCTGCCGTCCACTCCGGCGTGCTCGTGGTAACCCTCTCAGCCCGTAGGTGCTCCCTGCTCTCCCCCTAACCCTCTGGTTCGCCCCGTCATCGTGCACCGCCGCGTGCGGCCGCTCCGGTGGTTGCCGGAGCTACCACGGTGACCATTTGGCCACCCTTCGCTGCCCACACGCTTGCCTCAAGCCCCTGCAGCTCCCCTGTGCATCCAATCCGCGAACGAATTGTCAAATTCGTCGAATTCGAGCTCGGCTGTGAGATCAAGGCAGTGTTGACGTCACGGTGACGTCAGCATGACGTCACCGTGATCTTTTTTTTTAATTAGAAAAGAACACTGACACATGGGGCCTCTGCTTAATAATTTCAGAAAATGAATTAAGTTGTAAAATCTATATCTAATAAAATATTAATCAGAAAAATATAATAAAAATATGAGAGAGATCAGGAAAATGTACTCTTTCGAAAAATGTCACTTTCATCCATGTTTGACACACTTCATTTTATGGCTTTATTTAATGTTATTTAATCATTTAAAAATAGAAAAATAAGTTTTTATTCACAAAAATTAGAAAATTAAAAGTTATATGTCAAAATGCTCAAAATGACAAATCCAACCTAGTTATGATGTTTTCAAACCCATTTGAGCAACTAAAATGGTAGTCACTTTTATAATCGCCCGAAACCCCCTCCGGGGTCTATTTTCGGGGTAATTTCAGTAAAATTGCTTAACCAACATCCAAACCCTAGCAACCCATTGAACATGCCTAGTGCTTTATTTCAGTGCATTAACCTGCTCATGCATACATATTGCACATTGCATCGATGCCATGTGTTGATTGTTGTTCTTCCTGTTTCGGTGTTGTTTTCCCCTCGGTAGAACGTGACTCCGAAGAGAAGGCCAACAACTTCATGGCGAATACTTGATCTTAACCGACAAGTCAAGCACTTATTCCAGAAGATCTTTATCTGGTTTTCTTATAACCAAGGAAAGCATAACCTCTTATCTGCTCATATATGGTTTCAAAGTGATTTGAATCTCGTACTTTGCATTCGATTCCAAACTATTTGATGTCAGTAGATAGAGTTCTCCTATATATTGCATAACCTAGATATTCTGATCCACTGCACCTAGCAGCTATAGGTTTGTTTGTGCGCGCTCCGCTAAACCCTGTGAGTCTTGCTTAGCCATGCCTAGTTGTGATCTGATCCATCCGGTTGATGAATCTGGTCAATACGTGAATCTATTATGTCATGTTGTTATGATTTGTATTATATTTGATAACTTGACTAAACACTGGCATGGATGTGAGGCCACAATGGTTGTGGCGTTTTGTCCTGTTCATGCCCCTAGGAGCGAGTTCTCGCCTTCGAAGCCAAGACTGAGCGTGCAACCACACGCGGGGCCTAACAGACCGCGCTCGACTAACTAACTTGTTTGGCCACGTCCATGAGTCACGTAGTTTGATCTTTCCATCTGCGTGTGAGTCAGAAAACGATTTGGAGAAAACTTAGGGCGTGACCGGGACAAGTGATGGACGTACACGGATCTTGTTCCCGACTCACAGAACAGGTGCCGTCAGGAGGTGGCCAACTCCCTGTTGACGGGGTGGCCCTGTTTGGGTTGACTCATGGATAGGGTCGAGCAAGGTAAAGGTCGTGGCCAGCCACCCTCTGCCGCGCTCCATGGACGAGCGTACATGTGGCGTTAAGAGTCGGATGGTACGTGTGGGTAAAGTGTACCCCCTGCGGGGATAAATCTCCTCGAGAAGCCGTGTCCTCGGTTACGGACGACTTGGCAACGGATTCTGTGATCATAGATAACTTCAACGGAATGACTAAAACTTGTCAACCATAATTGAAGGGTGCCTCCCCGGAGAGGCCGGGAGGGGTGATCCTTGTAGCATGTGAGGTGCTGGGAAATGATGTTGGTGGATGAAAAGAAGATGATCTCAGTAGTTGAGTAACTTTCTCATCTGTTTTGAAAACACTCTCTGAGACGTGCTATTCCTCCTCGATTTGGAAAATAAAGATTGCTTTACGCAAAACAGCCTTCATAAAACCTTTCTGAAGTTAGCAGATATATAATAGGTTAACTAAGTCTTGTTGAGTACCTCCCGTACTCAGGTTTGCTTAATTTTGGTTCAGGAGAAGAACTCCATCGGTGGTGATTCAACGAGGACATCGACGAGTAGTTCGGGGTTCCCAGGTAGCAGCCTGGAATCTATGGGCTGGGACGTCGCCTTATGTTGCGGCCTCTTAGGCCTTTTTGGTTCTTGTTGATTAGCAACATAATTTGCCTTCCGTTGTCTGATGTAATGTTGGGTCGTGTGACCTCTGCTTGTAAGCTATACTCTAGTAACATCTGTTTAATACAAGTTTCTTGTTTAGAGTACTGTTTTGATCGGTTGTTGGTTTCGAGCTCATTGTTATACAGTTTTGGCTATGCCTGCATAGTTGTCGCGGTCGAGGGGTTGTGGAGCCGATGATCCATTTCCGAGCCCGCCTGTCGATGTGATCGGCCTGGGGCGAGGTAACCCCAGTAACCCTCGATTGTTGTTGCACTTTCTGGACACATAGCATCTCTGTATAGCTTTAGTCCCGTTTCCTTCAGTTTCATTCGATTCGTGGACGCTTTGATATGCATAGTTGGTTATGACTAGCATGGATACAAGGAGTAGTAGACTGGGGATCTGGACTACGTGCCGATGAATCCAGTCTGCCTGCCGTTGTTTGTTGCGGCCGGGGCTGGTAACCCTGAAGCCCTTGTGAGTCCATGGCTAGGAGCACATAACAGTATGTATATCTTTGGGTCCGGGGTCGTGACAACCGCCTCACGTCCCCCCTTCGCTTATAAATTGCCTTTAACACTAAAATCATCGGGATGAGGTTATTTTCCGCGAAACATACAGTGAGGCGTCGTCACCTCGAAAGTCTAACCTAGGGCTTCTGGAGTCCTGCTCCGTCACCTTGACTGAGAGGGGGATCGTCACCGGAGGCCTCTACATCGCCATGATCGCCTCCGGACAGATGCGTGAGTAGTCCATCTCGGGACTACGGATCCATAGCAGTAGCTAGATGGTTGGTCTCTCCCCTATGCCTCCATGCTTAGAGTCTCGTGAGGTGTCTCACATGATCGAGACCACGGTTATATAATTGTGCATGTTGCGTTTGCTGGGATCCGATGAACCATGAGATTGTGATTATTTTGTTCATGTTAATCTGAGATGCTTCACTTTTATTTGTAGAGAGTTTTAATTTTATCTTGCAATGCTCTCCAGTGTTTATGATTATCTTGGCCACTTAGTTGTTTTCACCTTCAATAGAGATTTTATATGCTAGATAGCGAGTTCATGCCTCCTTGTTGCCTACGCTCGAGCAATAGAAACATGCGGGGGGAGGATGTGATGTTGCCACTAGGGAGAAAATAACAGTGCTCCTGTCTATGGATGGGAATCACTGCTTACATTACATATTGATCTTAATGCATTTGTCTGTTGTACACATAGCAATCACTTTGTTGCTGCAACTTAATACCAAGAGATTTGTTGGATAGCTTTCTTGAGGTGAACTTTTAGATATGGATGCATGCTCGGTAGAGGTCCATATGCCTTGACTTAATGCCTAAAAGGTTAGAACCCGTAAACTTTATCTCGTCATAATAGTATCGTTATACGTTCATGATTTGTCAATTGCCCAGTTGTAGTTTGTTCACCCAGCATGTTTGTTTTCTTTGGAGAGACACCACTAGTGAACATACGGCCCCCGGTCCTATTTTTCTCATATTGCCAACCTTCTTTCAAGCACTTTTAATCATTGTTTCCTCGTTTTTTTCGTTTTTACTTTTATTGTTTTCCAAGACTCTATATGCTTAATTCTCCCGTTTTCAGCCAAACCGGAAGATTGACAACCTTCCGGAAAGTAGGGGCAAGAGAGAGTTTGTGATTGTGTGCAGGTTCCACACTTCGTCAACAATATTTTTCTGGCGCCGTTGATAAAGCAATATTCTTCAAGACTAGGAAGTTCTACTGGTTCGATAACCCTGGTTCTTTACTAGGGGAAAATTTACTCCAGACTACATCATACCTTCCGCTTGGGGTCTCCCATCGAGCGTGTGATCACGTCCTCATCAGGCACGCTACTATGAGATGCTTAGAAAAATAAGTCGGTTTTTAAGCATTGGTGCTTATTTATATAAGAAAATTGCACTCCTCCTAAATAGATAATAATTTATTTGTAAAAAATGGTTTATTTTTATAATCACCTCTCTAAACACATTGCATTGTACATGGCCCTATTGGTCTGGATAGGGTTTGTTGTGGTAAATAACAATATTACACACGACCGTCTCACACAATTTTACATGATGCTTACAAAAGTCAAATAAGGACAAGAAAAAGTCTTTCCCATAACTTCTCATACCATACCAACCCACTAAAATGCAAATAGGGATCATAAATGTGGTCAATATCACGAAGAATAATGAAATATCATCTATACCTGTCGTGGGATAATCACGGCAGACGTTACCGGGGGTAACTTGTCTTGGGGCAAATCGACTCTGGTGTTTGGGAGAGGGTTTAGCTCAAGGGAAAACATGATGATATGCGATCTGGTAGCCGGCAATCAAGTCGCCGAGTCTCCGATCTAGATATATTAACTCAACTCTCGTGTTACACTGGATACTCGATACCTAGCGATATTGCTCTAACTCTTGGATCTCTCTCGTCTAACCCTAGGGGCCGGCTTATATAATATCCGGACCCCCTGGCCTACTCTCCAAGGCGCACTCTGAATCCTACCCGGACACTGCTTACAAACCCTAAACTTCCTTATCGGAACCCACAATCCGGGTTACGAGGCCTACGTTCCTGGGCCTTCTAGAAACTCCTTTATCTTAAGCCGGATCTTGTGCAGCGTCCTTTGGGCCGAGTTACTCCTTGACGTTGGCCTACCGGGTTATCATCCCTCCATCAGTAGTCCCCAGAATAGCTTGGGCTTCATGAGATCCTCCTTGAAGCGCACGCTATTCCCTGCAAAGAATAACAAACACACAAGTTCATAGAGGCCGGGTTAGATTGCTTTGATAAACAGCTAGGCCTAACTCCATGGTGGCCATATAGTAACCCGGCTTTCTCCAAGTCCAGTGTTTACTTTTCCGGGTCAACGCCCCTGATGCAAACGCCAAAGATCCGGCTTACTTTACTTATTAATCGATCCAGGTATCGCGGAGAAGATTTGTTTCTCATCCATTCCGGATATCTCGTTCAACACTTAAAGCATATCTCAGAAAATCCGGGCGGGTATCCCTTATCCCGAAATTTCCGGTTCCCGCCCGTTGGACTAGGTTTACCCACCCGTACCTTATAAATAGGTACCTAGGGGATAACCTGGCCCCAACGGTCCATTCCAACTCCTTCCTCTTCATCGCTCGCACTTGCGCAACACCACCACTGGGTCCTCAAGCTCGCCGCCGGAGCAAAGCCGCCGCCAGTTGCGTTCGTCCTCGAACCGTCCCGCGCCGCCGCCAAGCTCCGCCACCGCGCCCTCATCTTGCCCGCCGGGAATCGAGAAGGGACATTTGGATTGCGCCATCTGCCGCCGTCGTGCTCTACTCCAATCTCCTCCGGTAAGCTTCTTGCTCCCATTGAATTAGCCTCACAATTTCTTGATTTGTTCTAGATTGGATCTAGGTCAACCGCGGGTCATTTCTTGCCCCGCGCCGGATTAGGTCGCTTAGGCTCACACTAGTTCGTCCAATGGCTTGGATATAGGCTCCACTTCATTCTCCTATTTCTTGTAGTCACTAATTTCATCACGAATTTGAAAATGAAATTTCCAATCTAGGCTCGGTCCGCCCAAATTTTCCGCAACTGCCACCAATACTCGGAAAATCCACTTCTTCCGGTTCTTTTACCTGCAGTAGATACATGGGCAATCACCCTTCTTCCGCAAACGATCACCAATACGTAAGTCCCCCATAGTTTCTGTTCTGATACTCGATACTCGGATAATCTGTAATTTTCGCTCCGTCCAGTGATACCCGGACAACTCATGATTCCCATACCTCTTTTTGATACTGCTTGCATATATCCGGATAACCCATGATTTCCGAGTCTTACGTCTTGTACCTTTTTGCCTCGTGCTTTGCAGACCGAACCCATGGCTCCCAAGAAGCAAGGGAAGCAGCAAGCCAAAGCAAGGACAACCCAATCAATATCCACCAACTGGGCGCGATCCACCGTCACCAAGGCCAAGCTAGAAGAGCTGGCCGAGTTAGGGGTCCTCCCTCCTCAGGAAGACATCCACTGGAGGGTGCCGGGTGATGAGACCCGGTCCACGCCTGCTGCCGACGAGGTAATCTGCTTTGTCGAGCACGTGACCCGGGGGTTCCGCCCTCCGGGTCACCCCTTCTTTCGTGAAGTCTTGAGCCATTACGGCCTCCGGGTGTTCGACATAGGGCCTAACTCTATGTTGAACATAACCCATTTTATCGTCCTTTCCGAGTCATATTTGTGCACTTCGCCAAATTTGGCTCTCTTCATTGAACTCTTCCAGTGCAAACCGTGCCGCGAAAGCGGTGACGGGGCACTTCTTGCTTGCGGCGGGGTTTCCATCTAGCGCCGTAAGAATTCCCCAATGCCGACTCTTAACCTGAATTCTCACGTTAAGCATTGGCAACTTTTCTTCTTTTACTGCCGAGACACCTCCCCACCCGGCGAAAGGAAACTGCCGGGTTACTCGGAGGGCCTTCTAGATATCTCCGAATCCTTCAACGCCTTTGCCCCTGAGTCGGACAGGGAGGCCATCCAACCGCTTCTAACCAAGATAGCCGTCCTCTCCGCCCAAGGTCTCCTTGGGCTCAACTTGGTCAAGACATGGGTGGACTTCAGGATCCAGCCCAACTCCATCCGCACCAAGCTAATGTGCGACTACTCGGGGCACGTCACAGACGCGCTCCGGTATTCTTCTAAGAACTACCCAGCCGGCGATACCAACAAAACCATCAAGAGTTTCTTGACGGAAAAATTGGAGGTGATCAAAAACATCGCCGGGTTAGCTCCATTCACCCGGGACAACCCGGCTCCAGCGGTAAAATCCGACTCTTATACTTTTACCTTCATGCTTTCGCTTGATATGACTGCCGATTCTTACCCTTGTGCTTTTGTCTTAGGCTGATAACGTTTTCTGGAACGTCGAGACCTCCCCTTCTTCCGGAGACCCGGAAGAAGATGAGGAACCGGCTGACAATGACGAAGGTATTTATCCGGGTCTTCTATCAACTTCACTTGCGCCATTTTGCTCACACGTCTAACTTTTTCCGACTATACATACTCGGCTTACAGGGTTGGAGGAAAAAGTTGACAAGGACGAGGGGGACCCGGAGGCCACCGAATCCGACCAAAGCGACCATGAACAAGAAGCAGTTGTTGGGGCCAAGAGGAAGACCAGGGGGTGGTATCCAAGGTTCCCTTCTCCTTTATGTCCTCCGAACCCTATTCCTTTGATAACATGCGAAAACTTAACCAACAATTGTCCAACTCATCACACTTGAAGGACTCTCTTCCGGCCAAGCGTAGAGTGACGCGGAGTTCCCCGGGTGACGATCCACTCAACCCAGGCATCTCCACCTCACCGGTCCGCCGTGCCGGTACTCCTCCACCTAATCCTTCCAATTCTCCTCGGCGTCACCCCTCCCCCAACCATCCACAGGCTGGGCAGTTCCGGGTTCCGCTATCGGTTTCTGCGACTGTTTCATCCGCTTCCAGCAGCGAGCTCCCCCCGGATTATGCTGTGAACACCGGGTGAGTCCTTGCTGTATGATATCCCCGCATACTCGATAATCTTCCTCCACTGCCACTAACTGTTTCTTTCTTTTGTCCTTAGCGCCCAAGTCACACTTAGTGACCCGGAGAACATGGAGACCGATAACCGGGAGACGGAGGGGCCGACTGATAATACGGACGCCACGACTGGCGGTGATGCTGAAGACCACCAGGAGCAAGGCTCCTTGGGTGACCCAACTCATCAGGAAACCGGGTCTCCAAAGCCATCCGAAGAGGCTGAGGACGAAGAGGTTGAGATCCTGGACACGAAGATGAGTTCTCCAAACCCGGACACCCAGACAGTCCGGGTCTCGACTCCAAAGTCGGGGAAAGTTCGCCCGCCAGGCGATCAAGCTGCCGGCTCTTCTGGCGTCAGGCCCGAAGACATGACATTCTCCCAGATGCTGGATGCCCTTCACACCTTGAGGTCCGATGAAGAAAATATCTTAGAAGCTTTGATAGCTAAACATGAGGTAAATCCGAATAATATTGCATGTATCCTTATCTAGTCCCCAAGTTCCGAGTGAATTTATTGATAATTTGCTTGGAACTTCATAGTATATCCGACTAATCCTTCCTTGTGTCTCCACTCAGGCGTTCGTGGCCCAATCCGAGAAGAAACTGGCGAAGGCCACCAAGCTCGTTGAGAAGGAGGTGGCTCTGCGTGAGGCGGCTGAAGCTGAAGCTAGGAGGAGCGGGAAGATCACGAGGAAGTATAGGAGGAGGGCTCATGCAGCAGAAGATGAGCTGACAAAAGTTTCTGTTCAAATTGCCGATACATATCGTGCATTGGCTGGTACGATTCCTAACTTTGATAATTATGACCCGGATTTTCATTTTGATAAATAGTCGGATTTCCTTACTCGCTGTTTTTTTCTACTATCTGCAGGTCCGGATGAAGTAATCCCGGAGGAAGATGACATTGCCAAACTGAAAACCATCAAGAGCACTATCCGGCAGCTCTGTGCCGGAACCAAATGGATCCTTCAAGAACTGCAATGGCCAGGTGTTGGACACGGCAACCTGAAGAGATTGCTGGACGCCTGCTCCACTATACCCGAGTGGATTGGGCATTGGAAGCGCTCGTCCTGCCGGATTGGAGTAACTCGGGGGCTTGCGCTGGCTAAAGCTTATTTTCCTAAGCTCGAGCCGGCCAAGCTTGTGGGCGGGTTTCCAGAATTCAACCATGACGGGTCCAAGTTCTCAGTGAAAAACTTCAAGGCCATCCAGAAGGAAGTTCGTCACCCGGCCAGTGTGATCGCTGATGGCTTGGATATCAACTCAATTATCCCTGCGTATGATGCTGATGGTAAGGCGATTAAGTCGGATCTTCCCAAGCCGTACGACATGCTGGCCCGATGGAAGCCGGAGGCTGCCCAGTTGAGAGAGGAGGCCGCGAAGAAGAAGGCTGAGGCCGATTCTGCGCCTGCTACCTCCACACCAATCGTCCCTCCTCCTGCACGGGCCGGCACTACTGCTGATCCGGGTGCTGCTGCTACCAAGAGTATTGAAGGGCAAGCCAAGGAACAAGACCCGGCTGGCAAGGGCAAGGGGAAGATGGATGCCTCAGTCCTGGATGCCGAGTGATATTTGCTATCCGCTGTTATTTTGTATGCGTCAGCCGGCCAATGGGCCCTTTGAACAATTATTTTTGACAGTGCGCCTGTGCACCTTTGATACTAGTATCGAGACTTGTAATGTACTTTGATGCCTTGATATACTTCGTGCCTCTTCTGGCCTTTGGATGATTTTGATATTTATCTGCCTTTGAGCTTATTTATTCTTGATATTCCGATTTACTTTATGGTTCCTTTTGTGAGACTCGGTTTCCGGGTCACATGGGTTTTGACAGGTGAACTTTTCTCTAAGTCCCCAAGACTCGGATTTTTGGGTTTTTGTGCTTAATAGCTAGATAACTTGCCTCTTTGTTCAAAATCCCCAGTCCCCAAGGCCCGAAATTCCGAGTCTGGGGTGTGAGGTTTCTCAAAGAAAACAAGTTGTTTCTGCTAAGCCCAAAACCTAGAGCCGTTTCACATAGGTTTTGAAGTTATGCTTGATAGACTTTGAGTTTCCGGTTATTAACCATGTACTCTGCATAACTTGTGGTTTAGATGACCCTTTTGACTCTGTTGTACTGTAAGCCGGCTTTCGCGTGGATACCATGTTGTTACATCTGTACGAAAACAGGGTCAGGCAAGTCCCGTTGGGCATCATGGCTGATTGTAATCGTAAGCGAGCAAATCATGCCACTTTAGTGCGAGTCACATCGAGCTTAAGTAAGAAAAGTCAAGAAATTTGGCTCCTTTGTCCGGTTATAAGATTGCAGCCGTACTCGTTTGCGAGTAATCGGCCCTTATAACTCATAGGCATCATGGCCGGGTCTTTGAGTTTGTAACTGTGCTATTCAAGCAATCAGCCCCCAAGACCTAAATACATGCAACATACTAAAGAGACTAATGCACTAAGAGAACAAAAAATAATACTTACCTGGAAGAAAAATAAAAACATAACAGAAAAATAAAACTTGATAAAACATGTGAAAAAGATATATTGCTTAACCGTCTCTTTATTGATATGAGAAAATTAGGTCAGCAAGCCGCCTCATTAAAAACCCTCCAGTCCCCTTAGGTACCCTGGATAGGAAAAGAGTGCGTCTGAAACCTGCTGCCTGTTACATCGTGTAATTCCACTTGTGAGTCTGGTCTATACTAGGTATAGTAGGGACGCAGCTGAGCTACGTTCCATGGTCTTTCTCTTTCTTGAATAGATGAAGTGGTATGAGCGGTGTCGTTAACCGTGGCCGACTCTTCCCTTGCATCTATCAAGTAATACGATCCATTGTGCAGATTCCGGCTTATGATAAACGGTCCTTCCCATGGAGGTGATAACTTATGTTTTCCTTCCTTTGACTGTACCAGGCGCAGAACCAGGTCTCCTTCCTGGAAGACCCGGGTTTTCACGCGCCGGCTATGATATCTCCGCAGATCCTGCTGATATATGGCTGATATTTCCAGTGCTTGTTCCCTTTCTTCTTCCAGCATATCCACGGCGTCCTGCCGGGTCTTCTCGTTCTCCACCTCGACGTAAGCCGACACTCGAGGCGAGTCATGGATGATATCACTCGGCAACACCGTCTCTGCACCATAAACCATGAAAAACGGTGTCATCTGAGTGGATCTGTTAGGTGTTGTGTTGATACCCCAAACCACTGCAGGTAATTCTTCGACCCATGCACCAGCAGCTCTGATACACGGAACTCGCAATCGTGGCTTTAATCCAGGAAGCAACTCTTGATTTGCCCTCTCCACTTGTCCATTAGCCTGTGGATGGGCCACAGAAGCTATGTCAAGCCGGATTCCATTGTTACCACAAAATTTCTCCATCTCGCCAAGGGACATATTGGTTCCATTGTCGGTAATTATGCTATGGGGATACCCGAACCGATAGATAATCCTCTTCAGGAACTTGACTGCCGTAATTGCTTCACAGTTGGTGACTGGCATAACCTCAACCCACTTGGTAAACTTGTCAATGGCCACCAAGAGATGTGTCTTTTTGCAAGGTGACATGTGAAAGGGGCGAACCATGTCCATACCCCAAACAGCAAACGGCCAAGTTAACAGGATAGTCCGTAGTTCCATAGCCGGCACATGGGTTTGGCGAGCGTACCTTTGACATCCATCACACCTTGCCACCAAGCGCTCCGCGTCTGCTAGGGCCGTGAGCCAGAAAAAACCATGTCGATAAGCTTTGGCCACAAGGGATCTTGTGGATGCATGATGCCCACAATCACCTTCATGGATTTCCTTGAGGATCTGTCGGCCTTCTTCTGGTGCTACGCAGCGCAAAAAGACTCCTGCTGCACTTCTCTTGTATAACTCTCCATTGATGATAGAATATCCTTTTGCTCGCCTCAGAATTTGTCTTGCTAATACTTCCTGCTGTGGTAACTCGCCCCGTAATAGGTAGGCCAAGAACGGCTCTTTCCACTCGGGAACAACACGTACTGTGGCCACGAGCTCCAAATCCGGGTCTTGATTTGCCAATTCTTCCTCAGACTCGGTTTTAACTGATGGTCGCCATAGTTCATCCAGGAAGACATTAGGTGGAACCGGCTCTCTGCGCGAGCCGAGTCTAGCGAGTGCATCTGCTGCCTCGTTTTTTCTTCTGTCTATGTGCTCCACCTCGTACCCGGAGAAACACCCGGCAACTCTATCAACCTCTCTGCGGTATGCTGCCATAGTTGCATCTTTTCTATCCCAAGTTCCTGAGACCTGCTGTACCACAAGGTCCGAATCTCCAAAGCATCGTATCCTCTTAATATTCATCTCCTTGGCTACCTTTAAGCCGTGCAATAAGGCCTCATACTCGGCCACGTTGTTGGAACAATCAAAGTGAATCTGCAGCACGTAGCTCAACTTGTCTCCTTTGGGTGATGTTAGCACCACTCCCGCTCCTGACCCCTTGTATTGCTTGGAGCCATCGAAGTGCATGATCCAAGACTCGGAGTTCGGAGCCATGGTGGGCATGCCTGTGTGTGTCCAATCATTAATAAAATCGACTAGAGCTAGAGATTTAATTGCTGACCTTGGCTCATAGTTGATGTGATAATCCCCCATCTCGATCGCCCACTTGGCTATTCTACCTGTTGCATCCGAGTTTCTGATGATATCCGACATTGGTATAGAACTCACCACTGTTATGGGGTGTTCCTGAAAATATGGCTTCAACTTCCGGCTGGCCATGAAGACCCCGAAAACCAGCTTTTGCTAATGCGGATAACGTTGTTTTGCCTCTGATAGTACCTCACTGACGTAGTAAACCGGCCTCTGGACCGGGTATTCGTTTCCATCTTCTTTTCGCTCGACAACAACCACTGCGCTAACCGCCCGGGGCCCTGCTGCAACGTATAGTAACATAGGTTCTTTAGGACCCGGAGCTGCTAGGACTGGTGCCTCAGATAGCTGCTTTTTTAGTGCCTCGAACGCCTCGTCCGCCTCTTGATCCCATACGAACTTATCAGATTTCTTCAAGAGCCGAGACAAAGGTATTGCCTTTTCTCCGAGTCTGGATATAAACCGGCTGAGCGCTGCTACGCACCCTGTGAGCTTCTGAACATGTTTCAAATTTTCCGGCTTTTTCAGACTCTGGATAGCTTTGATTTTGTCCGGATTTGCCTCAATTCCTCTCTCAGAAACGATAAAACCGAGTAATTTCCCGGCTGGGACTCCAAAAACACACTTTGTCGGGTTGAGTTTCATCTGATACCTTCTCAAGTTCTTGAACGTTTCCTTTAGATCATCAATAAATGTCTCCGCCTTTCTGGTCTTGATCACCACATCGTCTACATAAGCATGTACGCTGCGTCCAATTTGGTCCTCGAAGCACTTCTGAATACACCGTTGGTAGGTTGCGCCAGCGTTCTTCAGTCCAAATGTCATTGTCTTGTAACAAAAGGCCCCAAAAGGGGTTATGAATGATGTTTTATCCCAATCTTCCTTCTTGAGCTTGATTTGATGATACCCGGTCCCGGAATATGCGTCTAGGAAACACAATAGGTCGCTGCCAGCTACTGCGTCTATGATCTGATCTATCCTTGGTAGAGCAAACGGATCCTTTGGGCAATGCTTGTTGAGACTCGTGTAATCAATGCACATCCTCCACTCATTAGTCTTTTCATCACGAGAACCGGATTTGCTAACCAGTCCGGGTGAAACACTTCCATAATAAAGCCGGCTGTCAGCAGCCGAGCGATTTCTTCCCCTATAGCTTTCCTTCTTTCCTCATTCATCTTTCTCAAGCCCTGTTTCACGGGTCTGGACTTGGGATCGACGTGCAAACTGTGCTCTGCCAACTCTGTGGGGATACCCGGCATATCGCTAGGTGTCCAGGCGAACACATCCTGATTTGAACGAATGAACTCCACAAGTGCTTTCTCCTGCTCGCTGTCCAAGTTAGATCCTATAGCAAATTGCTTGGAGGGATCACCCTCGACAAAAGCTACCATCTTGGTGTCCTGTGCTACCTTGAATTTTGCTCTCTCATCCTCAGTATTTGGTCTTCTTAACGCTGTTCTGTCATCCGGGTCTACTTGAGACCGGTAATACTTGAGTTCCTCTTTTCTGCAAGCTTGCTCCGCCATGGCTGCGTCTCCTTCATCGCACTCAGCTGCTATATCCCGGCTCCCGTGTATGGTGATGGTCTGCTTGGGCCCCGGGATTTTTAGCTGTAGATACACATAACACGGCCTGGCCATGAACTTGGCATAAGCCGGCCTTCCGAACAGCGCGTGATAAGGACTGCGCAACTTAACCACCTCGAAAGTAAGCCACTCGACTCGATAATTATCCTTTGATTCTCCAAAAGCTACCTCCAATGTGATCTTTCCCTCGGGGCACGCTGAGTGACCCGGCACAATCCCGTGAAAAACCGTTGAACTCTTCTGTAGCTGAGACTCTTTGAGACCCATGCGTAGAAAGGTTTCCCAATACAAGATATTGATGCTACTTCCACCGTTCATTAGGACCTTTTTCAGCTCATAACCATTAACTTGTGGTGCCACCACCAATGCTAAGACTCCCGGGTGTTCTATCCTTTCCGGGTGATCTCTTCTGCTCCACGTTACGTCCTGTTCTGACCATCTCAGGTACCTCGGAATAGCCGAAGAAACCGAGTTTACCGCTTGTTTCAGTATCTTTTTATCCTTGTTAGAAATTCCTGTGGTATGCACGTGATATTGTCCCAACTGCTTGGGGTTAGCTTGGAAACCTCCAGCTCCCCTTGGTTATTACCCGGATTTCCGCCTGCCGGGTTACCGGCTGGGGGTGGGCCGTTGCCCGGGTTTCCACCCGGACCTGGTCCTCCTCCCCGACCTGTACCTCGCATAGCCTTGTTTATCTCCTCATTCTTCCACGCACTGCTCCAATGAGTGGTTAGCCGGCCTACCGTTCCTGCTGTGCTTTGGGCACGCCATTCTGAAGATATCCCAATTGTTACCCGGCCTCGGTGGTCCTTGATAATTTCCTCCATTGTGGTTTCCAGCATTGAAATTTCCTTCTGCCCTAGGTCTCGAAGACCCGGCTTCTGTGCTAGCGACAAACTCGGAGCCTCCCTCAAACGGGCGCTTGTTCTGGTTGTTCCCATTGTTACCTCCATTGTTACCCGGCGTTGATCCATTGCCGGTTCTTCCACTATTATTCGTGTTTGCTTTTGCTTTCTTGTCATCGACATCCTCTTCCGTAGTATCCGTTGCAGCATGTTTGTTGCATGCATCCATTAGTTCTCCCATCGTAACCTCTGAAGCATTTCGACTAGATTTCATGCGAGTTAACTTTTGCACTAAAGGTATGTACTTGCACGTCTTTGCCATAGCTTGTAGCGCATCTTTGGGCTGAATATCCGTAGATGAATGAAGTATCTCCATAACCCGGCGCACCCAGCTGCGCGCCGATTCTCCCTTCTTCTGGACACATCGCTCTAGGTCATCAATGGTAAATAGCTTTCTGCACGTCCCATGAAAGTGCTTGATAAACGCAGTTTTCAACTCCTCCCATGACTTGATAGATCCTTCCGGTAAATTATTGAACCATAACTTTGCTGCTCCTTCTGACATCATCAAGTACATGAACTTGGCTTGAAGATTTTCTGATGCATTGCGAATCGACATAGCCATCTCATAACTGCTCAACCATGTTTCTGGGTCCATAGTCGGCTCATAATTCACAACTTTACCCGGTTCCTTGAATTTATCCGGGTAAGGCTCAGCCCTGATGTCAGCCGATAGACATTTAGGCCCAGCGAGATTAGTCGGGACTGGCCTCACCCGGGAAACATGCGACCCTGCGGGGGGCGCGGCGGGGCGCGGTACGGCTGGTGGTCCATGCACCGCAGACCCGGCCGCGGCCCTCCTTGCTCTGGAACTATCCACGATAGCTTGGGCTGTTGATACTGCTGGTACTGCCTGAACGCGGGGAGGAGGCGGCATTTGCTGCTGCTCTTCCCTCCGCCGCGCTGAACTTGTCTGGATATTGCCGGTATTGCCTCGTTGCTGGCTAATATATGGTGTCCCATGCATTCCACTTCTGTGATCCGGGTAATTAACTTGCTGCGCTACCGCAGTGCGCGGTAGATCTATCGCCCGCCGGGTCTCCTCTGCGTGGGGTGACTCTCTCACGGGGATTTGATTCAATGCGAGTGTTGCTGCGTACACATTATCCATGGGGTTGTTGTAATGACCTGCTGGTGTGCGAAATCGTGATGGTGGTGGTGGTGGTAATGTATTGCCGGCAGTGACTCCAGTCTGCAATGTGGGTAACCCGGCTTGTATGTTTGCCGGCTGTGCTCCTCCAGTTGCAGGTTGCTGCACGGTTCCTTGGTTTGCTGCTAGAATCGGTTGATCCTGAGGTGTGATAAATAGGTTGGTCGGGCTTATAACTCCACCCGTTGCTGGTAACATGGTTTGATGCCTTTGACGCACCCTGGTTGTCTCTTCTCGGAGCCGGGTTTCCAATGCATCCAGCTCACATTGGCGGGTGGCCATCCCCTGCCTTTCTGCTTCTACTTGCCTTCTCTGTTTCTCCAATGCACGGCGGGCTACGTCCAGATCTCTGACACGTTCCGCCGCGTTTTACGGAGTAATAACTGTGGCTAAAACGGTTGGATCCAGAATCAAGTTGTTGTTGAATAGGGCCGGGTGTTGCGGGTTTGAAGGACCCGCCCCTGGCGTCCGGTTTGCCAGATATCCGAACATGTTTGCCTGCAGCTCGCTATCCGCCGCGTGGCTGGTAACTGATGCCGATTCTCTGTCAACTCGGGTGGGAACCGGGTTTCCGTCAACCGGACCTTGCTGCTGGGCCAATGCTGGTGCAGTTCCGACTGTGGCCGCGGTCACGTTCCCCTGATTAAGATTGATCGCCGGGGCCGTGTAAACCGCAACCTGGCGCGTAATGCTTGGCGCAGATTCGTACTCTTCCTTTTCGCTGCTATTTTCCTCGTACCGGTTCTCCAGCAGATGCAAGATGGACTCGGTATCATCTTCTCTCATGACCCGGCCACGCGGGGTCCATGCCGGCTCCTCCGGCTGTTCCCTCTTTGTGGGGGGCTCTTCTATCGGATCTATCGTCCCCACCGATTCTTCCCCATCTGATTGAACGTAGGTGGCTTCCCCTGACACAGAATCAAATCCGAAATCGTCAGGGATTGAACCGGACGTACGTACCATGCCGATGAAGACGTTGATCTGGCCGATTGTCACGACGGATCCGGATTTGAGCAGATCCGACTCTGGTCCCCAGCCGGAATCGTCCACCATCTTCTCTCCTTTGTGGTCGGTGTAGATCTCGCCGATGACAAGGTTCTCCATGTTCTTCCGAGCTTCTCCCGTGATGTAAACACCCTTGGACGTAGGCCCCACGGTGGGCGCCAACTGTCGTGGGATAATCACGGCAGACGTTACCGGGGGTAACTTGTCTTGGGGCAAATCGACTCTGGTGTTTGGGAGAGGGTTTAGCTCAAGGGAAAACATGATGATATGCGATCTGGTAGCCGGCAATCAAGTCGCCGAGTCTCCGATCTAGATATATTAACTCAACTCTCGTGTTACACTGGATACTCGATACCTAGCGATATTGCTCTAACTCTTGGATCTCTCTCGTCTAACCCTAGGGGCCGGCTTATATAATATCCGGACCCCCTGGCCTACTCTCCAAGGCGCACTCTGAATCCTACCCGGACACTGCTTACAAACCCTAAACTTCCTTATCGGAACCCACAATCCGGGTTACGAGGCCTACGTTCCTGGGCCTTCTAGAAACTCCTTTATCTTAAGCCGGATCTTGTGCAGCGTCCTTTGGGCCGAGTTACTCCTTGACGTTGGCCTACCGGGTTATCATCCCTCCATCAATACCCATATACAAATGGATGCTTTCATAAGGAAGCCATCGAAGGCTTTCCACAAATTGAGATTTGGCTGTAGAAGAATCAGATTGTATCAGAGAAACAGGGGAATCAAGATAGATCGACAAAAATCTAGGGCAAACGCATTGTGAAGAAGTAAGAAAAGAAGACAAGAAGCAAAATAGAAGTCAAAGATGATCCTCCATAGATGGACGGTAGATGGACTAGTTCACTATGGACTAGCGTCTCCCTCTCAAAACCATCCTTTTCCACATACCACGATTAGGGATAGTCTTAGTCTTTTATCAAGAATTTATCCCTTATATAAGCCCTCAAGATTTGGAGCTCATTCACACCCAACTCAATACAACAAGCAGTAAGCTCTAGTTTTGTACTCGAAAGATTTCGTAGACCTGGCATTGAGAAGGCATCATGAGGCTAATATTGGGACCTCTGTTATGGCCCAAGTCAATGACCAATGCCAACTTGCGCTTTCATAGCATACAGATATATAGGTCGTGCTTCACTTAGATGTCTGAACCTATTTACGAAGGATGCGATGACTTTCACATAAGAACTCTGTACACACTCCCTACGGTACTACTTCCTTCAGTGGTGCACCATTTCCGGTCGCCTTTGCTTCCGAGCGAAGCCTCACACACGAGAACACTATTGTACAAGTTCCTCGTAGCTCCTCAAACAATGTCCCAACTTACACCGCTAAAGTATATAAGATGGCGCCAGAAAAACAGAAAATCCCCAGCATGGTCACACCATTGAAAGTGCACTATGGTCAACTAGAGGGGGGTGAATAGGTTGACTACCACTTTTTCTTATTTTCCTTTTAATTAGGGCTAAACAAGATAAGATAAGGTTCTCTAGATGTGCAACTAGGTGAGCAACCTAAGTGATACAAGATAAGATACGCAACGGAAGTAAAACGAAAGGTAACAAGATAAACCACAAGTGTAAACAAGGAGACAAGGATATGTTTCCCGTAGTTCCTTCTCAAGAGAAGTACGTCTACGTTCGAGAGGTGGGGAGCCACCTAGGCGCTCCTCATTAGCACGGTTTTGCACACCTTATTCTCCTTGAGCTTCTCCGGTGAGGGAGATTCTCGTTTCCACTAGGAGGTCGACTTGAAGGTGTTGACCAAACCTTTATACGAGGTTGAGGACACTCCACAAGATGGATGGAGGCTCTCAACGAATCCGAAGCTTCTTGCAACAAGGTGGAAGCTACAAGCACAAGATCTACTAAGGTTTCTAGGACTCAAGTAGGATTCTAGATCTACTAGGATGTGGTGGATGGATTTGAAATTCCTTTGGTGGAATCACGGATCTAGGTCTCCTCTAGCTCTCCACAAAGTTTTGGAGTGTTTGGGTTATTGGAGAGGGAGATATAGGAGGTTGAAGCTTTCATTAATGGCTGGAAGAGAGAATGGGCAAAGCTTAGCATTTATGAGGTAGGGGAAGGGCTTTAAATACCCCTTCCCCAATCCAACCGTTGAACAGCTCACGCAGCACCGGAGGCTCCGGTGGTCTTCACTTGTGTGCACCAGCGTGGCTCCTTTTGGTCCTTTCTGGAATCTTCAGGGGCGGAGGCTCCGGTGGTGTTGGCGGAGGTTCCGCCCACCGGAGGCTCCGCTCCAGCCTCCGCTCATATGCACCCAAAGGCACTTTGAGCGGAGGTAGCACTGGAGGTGCCACCGGAGGCCAGCCCCACAGTGGGGCAGTGGAACCAGCGGAGGCTCCTCCCACCGGAGGCTCCGCTGCATCCTCCGCTCTTATGCACCCGAAGGTGTTTTTAGCGGAGGTTGCCCCGGAGGTTGCACCGGAGGCTGGTGCCCTGGAGTAGCTGGAAAAACGCACGGGGCGAAGGTTCCGGTGGTTTCACCGGAGCCTCCGCTGCTTGGCAAAACAACATTCTAGCTTTGTTTCTTCGAGCCCTTTCCTTTAGAATAATTCATGTAACCCGTTGGGAATGTGTACTAGAAGAACATGTGCATTTTCATAGATATCAAATAGAACCTGCAAATGCTCTTAGATAGACATTAGTCCTATAGTTATGTTGTCATCAAGTATCAAAACGGAAGATGATCTTTCATTCTCCCCCTTTTTGGTAATTGATGACAACATAACCATTTGCGTAGCTAGAACACGAACAACATGGACGAAGCTCCCCCTAGAGATATGCTCCCTTCATGTTGAGAGAATTAAACAATGGAGATAGATAATGACACATAATAGGGAGCACATAACATGTGATAGGATTAAAGTACTAGGTTCACAAGCTCATATAATGCATAACGAAGTTCACATCGAACAATAATTAAAATAACGAAGTTTTCAAAGAACCAACTCTCTCAAGCAAGATGAAAGACGCAAATCGAGAACACGACTTGAGAGAGAACCCATGCAAATGTCCCAACGCTCCTAAGTAGATATAACGCTCCTAAGTAGATATCTCTCCCCCTTTGGTATCAAGATACCAAAAGAGGGAAGAGACCGATGCTAACGTCCCAATGATCACTCGGAGGAGTTGTCCATGCTAGGAGGACGGGTGCAACGGCGAGAGATGGTGACCTCCTCTCCAGGTTCCTCATCAGACCACTCAATGAGCTTCCCCTTGGAATCCTTGGCTTGCCCCTTGTCCCAGTTGGTGATGCTAGCTTGCTCTAGGGACTCCACAGTTTCTCCACCATCACGACGAAGCTGTCTCTCGGCCTTTGCTGCCTTGCGGTGCTTAAGTTCCTTGGCATAGTGAAATTCCCACTGATGCTGCTCGATCTTCTTGTTCACTCGAAACACTTTCTTCAGAGCCCTAGCCATCCACTTGAAGGCATAGTCAGAAGGAGGAGGACGAGAGGGACCAACTTCTTCTTCTTCTTCCTCATCAATGATGACCCATGGCTTGGCCTTGCCTTTGTGAGCAGCCGGAGTGGGATGCACAACAGGCTCAGTATGGTCCTTAATAAGAAGTCGTTTATCCGTGTGTGGAATCCAATGAGTGTCATCAAGAGGATCTTCCGGGAACTTGTCCTCCCACACATGCAAGATGATCTTCATAATGAAAGGGCCAAAGCAAGCATTCTTACTTTGCACAATGACGTGCCACAGTTCATTCCAAAGATAGTCGATCATATCAATCTTCTGAGTCAGACTGGATAGCCGCTTCTCATGAGTAAGAAGCATGAGGTTCTTGAGGAAGCCTTGTATCTCATCAATGTTCCCCGCCTTGGGGTTGATAGTCTCACGATAGATGCGAAGCATAATGTCATAGGTGGGGTAGAGGCCTTTGACAAACCCAACATCAAACTTCTTCTAGTTATAGAGAGGTGACAGTTGATCCTTGGCGAAGAAGGAGGCATTGGGTGCTTGCACATGGAACCACTCACGGTCAAACTCCGGGCCACTAGCAAAAGGTCCATGATCCGGGTAGCCGCCAAGAAGAACTCCAACCTCGGACCACTTGATAGTGAGCTTATGTCCCTTTGTCATCCAGATGAGATGACACTCGGTTTCATTGGCAAGATGCACTATGTCCAAGAACTCGCAAACCAATCCATCATCATAATATTGTTGCACTTGCATAATGGGAGCAAGAACGAATGCATCAACCATTCCGCCCCCTGTCCACGCGATGCGGTTCGATGCGGATCCGCTGGGCGAGGTTCGCACCAGCGGAGGTACCGGTGGGCTCCGGTGGACAGGCGCAGGGGAGCCTCCGGTGGTTTCACCGGAGGTTCTGCCAGACCCAGTCTCAGCACACCAAGATCATAAAAACGAGAACATTGAGATGGAAATGGTGTTTTGGGCAAAGGGAGCTTGGTTGGATAGTTTGTGACTGTCATACGAGATACATTACTTGATGTGGGTTTGCAAGATGCAAAGGAATAAAGCCGAACCCGCACAAGTTGTCAAGGGGGAATAGTATGTTCGTGAAAGAGCCAAAATAAGAACAACTTCGTGAGTAGGAGGTCGGTGGCCGTGGCCACCATGTTTGAGTGTGTACTTTGGCACCGCGAATATGTATCTTGGGTCCAAGAGTACTACTCACAATTAATCATAGTGAGTCACAAAATGACTAGATATGCAATGACGAATTGATTTTCGCATAATAAGAGGAGTGTATACTCATGAGTTGAGTGACGCTCCCCCTATGTACATGCCTACATCCAAACCTAATAACACGTATAATGAAGGTACATATGCAAGGTTTCAAGTGAAGTTGGATGAATCGATGACATTTAGTTCATTCCTCAAAGCTCGAAATCTTGGTTCATCAAGGGCCTTCGTGAAGATATCGGCAAGTTGATCCTTGTTTCACACATATGAGAGATCAATATCACCCTTCTCAACATGATCCCGAATACAATGATGAAGGATCTCAATGTGCTTCGTCTTGGAGTGAAGAACGGGGTTGTAGGCGATCTTGATAGCACTCTCATTGTCGTGGAGATATACTCGGCCTCGGTGGTAGAGAGAGCAATGCGATTTTGTTTCTTTGAAGACTAACACACTAAGGAGCAGCCAAGGAATAGGCAACCCCCGGATGTGGACTTCCTATCCGTCTTCTCTCCCGCATAATCCGCATCCGAATACCCGATGAGCTGAAAACTTGAACCCTTGGGATACCAAAGACCAAAATTTGGGGTATGAACTAAATATCGAAAGATTCGTTTAACCGCTTCCAAATGACTTTGCCTTGGAGAGGCTTGAAACCTTGTACATTTACCTACACTATACATGATATCCGGTCTAGATGCACAAAGGTAAAGCAAAGAGCCAATCATGGAGCGGTATACCTTTTGATCTACCTCTTTACCGTTGGGGTCGGGTTTCAAGTCAAGGGTTGTGGACATAGGAGTCTTCATAGGCTTGGCATCATGCATATTGAATCTCTTGAGCATGTCTTGAGTGTATTTGGCTTGTTTGATGAAAGTTCCTTCATGATATTGATTCACTTCAAAGCCAAGGAAAAACTCCAATTCTCCCATCATAGACATCTCAAACCTATCGGTCATAAGCTTGCAAAACTCTTCATTGAACAGAGTGTTAGTAAACCCCAAAATGATGTCATCCACATAGAGTTGGCATATGAACAAGTCACATCCAACCGTATTGGTAAAGAGGGTGGGATCGATTAAACCAACATTAAACCCACGATCTACTAGAAACTCTTTAAGGTGCTCGTACCATGCAAGTGGAGCTTGTTTAAGTCCATAGAGTGCCTTATAGAGTTTATAGACATAATCGGGGTGGTTGGGATCCTCGAAACCCGGAGGTTGCCTGAATATACTAACTCACTAATGGGACCGTTTAGGAAATCACTCTTAACATCCATTTGTTGTAACTTGAAATTATGATGATATGCATAAGCAAGTAAGATGCGAATGGATTCAAGACGAGCGACGGGAACAAAGGTTTCACCGAAATCAACACCTTCGACTTGAGAAAACCATTGATCCACCAATCTTGCCTTGTTGCGAATGACGATACCATCTTTGTCTTGCTTGTTCTTGAACACCCATTTGGTGCCAATAACATTCTTGCAATCCTTGGGTCTTGGCACTAACTTTCACACTTTGTTGCGTTTGAAGTTATTGAGTTCATCATGCATGGCTTCAAGCCAATCTTGATCTTCGAGAGCTTCATAAACCTTCTTGGGTTCAATGAAAGAGACAAAAGTATGAACCTTGCTAAAATCCGCCAATTGCTTCCTAGTGACAACCCTTCCACGAACTTGCCCAAGTATCTTGTCATCCGTGCGACCCGCTCGTTCAAGATTCTCTAGCCTCCTCTTTGCTCTACGATATAGTATCTCCTCCAAAGATTCTTTGGATATTGCTTCAGAGTCACCTTCTTCATCGGAGACATGTCCATCTTCATCATGGCCTTGATCATTAGTGGGTGAAGGATCACCACTAGGTTGAGCTCTCTCAAAAATGACGGGACTTTGATCATGACTTTGATGAGAAGTTTGGCCTTGATCATTAGCTTGGTCTTGATTACTCGCTTGACCTTGATCATTAGCTTGAGGGCTTGGTGCATCTTGTTGGGTAGCTTGAGTATCAAAGGGTGTAGTCAATGGCTCCACTTGAGTGGGGCATAGTCCTTCTCCCTCCATCATCCGATAACCCTCAATGGGAATTATTTCACCAATCCCCATTCTTCTTATGACGATGGGGATGAATTGCATCTCCCACAACACCATGATCTATACGCCCCCCTTGGGAGCCGTTATCCTCATCAAACACCGCGTCTGTAGATTCTTCAACTTGTACGATGGACTTGTCGTAGACTCTATAGGCGTGAGCGTTTGTGGCATAGCCAACAAAAATACCCTCATAAGATCTGGTCTCAATTTTTGACAAACGTTTGCCTTTCTTGCGAATGAAGCACTTGCAACCAAAGACCTTTAAGTAAGACACGTACGGTTTCTTGCCCGTGAGAATCTCATAGGGAGTCTTGTTCAAGATCTTGCGGAGATATAACCGGTTGGTAGCATGACAAGCGGTGGAGACGACTTCGGCCCAAAAGTTATAAGAAGAAGAGAACTCCGCAATCATTGTCCTAGCCGCATCCATCAAAGTCCGGTTCTTCCTTTCCGCCACACCATTTTGTTGAGGGGTATAGGGAGTGGAGAATTGATGAGCAATTCCTTCTTCACTAAGAAAACCCTCAACGGTATAGTTCTTGAACTCCGAGCCATTATCACTCTGGATGGCCAGTATGGAAGCATTGTGTTGGCGCTCCACTAGAGTGATAAACTCGATGACTCTCTTTTGAGTCTCACTCTTACTCTTGAAGAAATACACCCAACAATATCTTGAATAATCATCCATAATCACCAAGCAATACTTCTTTCCTTCGAGACTATCATAAGATAGTGGACCAAAGAGATCTAAGTTAATGAACTCGAGAATTCATGTGGTGGAGATATTCATCTTGGTTGGGTGAAGTTCTCCATGTTGCTTTCCAAAGGCGCAAGAACTACACACACGATCTTTAGCAAACTTAGCCTTGGTTAGTCCTAGAACATTGTCGGATATATACCAATTAGGGGTATATCAGATGGTGTCCTAAAGTGCCGGATTACCAGTGTGGCCTGAATGGTAATGGGCTACGGTCCATTAGGCGGCCCAGTAAGTTGACGCACGGAAGCCGGATTCTAGAAGAACCCGGACCACGGCCCACGTGGTACGGCTTGGAGTAGAAGGCGGATTCCTTGTCTTCCAAGTTAGCACATACCGTAGTATTCTAGGTTTCCTATTCTGTAAGCCCTAACCCGGCTATTATATAAAGCCGGGCGGGTGATAAGAAAGATATAGACAATAAGCTAGAAGCTAACTCGCCGAGAGGTTGATCCTTGTCGAGTAGCTAAACCCAACTCACATTGTACTATGTATAGTTCAGGCTTCAGCACTGATTTAGTGAGATCGCAGGAGTAGGAACGCCGCCTAGTTGCGACGTACCGAACCTGGGTAAAACCCCGGTGTCATTGTTCATCATACGATCACGTCCCCCACAATCTCTATCGGTAGTCTCATGGCACCCCCGTCTATGAATTCTACTACGATGTCTCGACAGTTGGCGCCCACCGTGGGGCCAGCGACGTCAGGCGTTATGTTTAGATCGGGGATACTCGGCGGAATTGGCAGTACCATAACTGTTGGAAGTCTGGAGTTCGACAACGATGTTGGGCGCTTCCTCGACAACAGATCGTACATGCCAGCACGGAATCATCTGGTAAGTGTCTGCGTTTTACCGATTGGATCTGCAAACATCTTTATCGGATTAACTGCATAAGAAATGGGATTCTGTGGTGGAAGCAAATTTATCCCACCCGCCCTATACCCAGTCGAAGAAGACTATGACGCCAGATTTTGCTCAGATCGCCGATATTCTGCTGAATCGCACTTTATCGGCATGATGCAATCCGAGATCGCCGAAAACACGGATGGAAATAATCCCGTGGAAGAGGTAGAAAACAACAATCCCACAACATAGGTGGAAGATCCGACATCCGTCAATATGACGACGAACTCGGAAACTGACTCTATGCTAGCCGCCATCGAGGCGAGATTAGAGTCGGAATCCGGACCGGATCAGTTCGATACCAAAGACGAAGATGTAGACGCTTTCGAGAGAAATGTCAAATACTTTCAAGAGGGATTCCACGAAGTACTGATGGCAAAACCGGCTGAAAACATGGATGCCAAAAGTCAGGAAAGCCCTAGAACACCTCCGCCAGAGGAAGAGAGAGAAGATGGAGAAGACAGTCCAACTTTCCCCGATGTCAAGGAACTGACAGAGGAAGAACCTGGTAAAAAACCTCCCTCTTCCAAGAAAAAACACAAAGCTTCAAAGAAACTCCAATACAATCTCCGGAAGTAAAAAATGGCTGGTCCAGCCAACGAAAACCTGGAAGCAGGAGGAGGAAGTGGAGTTAAGCCTGCGGCGAAGAAAAAGAAGGAAATCTCTGTTCCGCCAATGTCAGAACAAGACGAACATGATCTACTTCAAACACTAGTGGGACCCCATGAACCCCCTGAAGTGCTGGAAGCCAGGAGACAAGCTCTCCAAAGGAAACAACAACATCTATTCCGAACTCGGGAACACCTCCAAAAAACCTAAGCTGACATTAAGTTAAAGCAGGAAGAAATTGAGGAGTACGAGAGAAGGAATAGATATGGCATTAAACCTACACGGTTACCCGGAATCGCAAGACCGGAAGTACTGCCGCCAAAGGAGCGGTTTCAAAACCCGGCCTGGGAAAAGCAACTAAATGGCAAATATGCTAGGGGCGAACCTATATACAAAACCGCAGCAGAAAACGCGGATGCCGCGTGTCGTGGGATAATCACGGCAGACGTTACCAGGGGTAACTTATCTTGGGGCAATTCGACTCTGGTGTTTGGGAGAGGGTTTAGCTCAGGGGAAATCATGCTATCAATCGATCTGGTAGCTCTGGCAATCAAGTCGCCGAGTCTCCGATCTAGGGTTACAATTATCAACTCTCGTGTTACAGGGATACTCGAATATCTGGTGAAGCTCTCTTTCTCTAGTCTTAGGAGACGGCTTATATCTTATCCGGCTCCTTGGCTTCCTATGCAAGGCACACCCGGAATCCTACCCGGAAACCGCACTCAAACCCTAAGTTTCCTAACAGTAACCCCAAAGGCCGGGTTACTGGGCCTGCGTTCCTTCTTGGGCCTTCTAGAAACTCCTCTTCCTTGAGCCGGGTCTTGCACGATTCCCTTTGGTCCGGGTTACACCTTGACGTTAGCCTACCGGGTTATCATCCCTCCATCAGTAGTCCCCAGAATAGCTTGGGCTTCACGGAACCAACCATGAAGCGCACGCTATTCCCTGCAAAACAATAAACATACAAGTCCATAAAATACCGGGTTAGAGCGCTTTGATAATAGCTAGGCCTTACTCTGTAGGTGGTCCATATAGTAACCCGGTTTTTCCCGAGTCAAACATCGTTTTCCCGGGTCAATGCTCCGAGAAAACACAATAAGACCCGGACTCGCACCATCTGCCAACCAGTCCGTATATCGCGCTCGCAATCTGTTTCAATCTCTTTCCGGATATCCCGCAACGGGTACCTTCAATGCTTATTCCAGAATATCCGGCCGAATAACGTTTTTCCGAAATTTTGGCTCTTGCCGCCCAACCCTAGGGAACTTTTCCTCCCTGTACCTATAAATAGGCACCCAAGGGTCACTTTTCAGATCCATTCACCATTTCCCCCCTATCCTTTCATCTCCACCTCTTCTCGGCGCTCGCGACCTCGAGCCCGCACTGCCACGCCCGTGACGCCACCGTTGATCTCCGCCGCCGTGCCTCGAGCAACTCACCGGAGATCCCTAGGAGCTGCCGCCGTCGGGCCATCCGCCGCCGCCGCGTTCCCATCTTAATCCCACTGGTAAGCTCCTCCACTCCCTTGGATCTAATCCTTGATTCCTCACGAGTAGATGGGATCTAGTTTCGTTTCTAGATGCTCTTCGTATTTCTCATTAGTTGAACACGCCAAACCTCGCTCTTCCATGGCCAATGCTTGGTTTAGATTCAATTGTGCACCTCACAACACATCTTCACCACTTGCAATCGCAATTTCTCCCGTATATTTCCTCGACTAGATCCAATCCGCTAGAATTTCTTGCAAGCGTTTCTTACTAAGTCAGATAACTGCCATTTCCGGGTATTAAGTTGTTCATACTCTACATTTGCCTTCTTTTTAGATCACACACATGGCACCCAAGGCCAGCGCTAAGCTGAAGGGGAAACACCCAGCCGGCAAGCAAAAGCCGAGTCAATCAATCTCCGCCAACTGGGCGAGATCGACCGTGACCAAAGCTAAACTTGACGAGCTCGCAGAGTCGGGTGTTCTGCCCGCCCGGGAGGATATCCACTGGAGGGTATCTGGGGAGGAGACCCGGCCTTCTCCGGGTCTTGACGAGGTGGTGATTTTCGTCGAACATATGATCCGGGGTTTCCGCCCCCCCGGGTCACCCTTTCTTCCGCGAGCTCCTGGACCACTACAAGCTCCGGGTATTCGACATCGGTCCCAACTCTATGCTTAATATCACCCACTTTATCGTCTTGTGTGAGTCGTATCTATGCGTTCCTCCAAATCTAGCTCTTTTCCTCGAACTCTTCCAATGCAAGCCGTGCCGAGAGAGCGGCGATGGGGCCCTCCTAGTTTGTGGAGGGGTCTCCATCCAGAGGCGGAAAAATTCCCTTGTGCCGACTCTGGGTCTCAGTTCTCATGTCAAACATTGGCAGAAAACTTATTTCTACTGCCAGGATACCTCTTCAGCCGGCGAAAAGCCACTTCCGGGTTTCACCAACGACCTCCTCAATCTGTCCGATAGTTTCAGCTCCTTTGCTCCTGAAGCCGAGAGGCAATCTATCCAGCCCCTCCTGCACAAACTAGCCGTACTGTCGGCCCACAGTCTCCTAGGGCTCAATCTAATCAAAACCTGGGTAACTTATCGGATTCAGCCCAACAGTGTCCGCCCCAAACTCATGTGCAATTATTCTGGGCACGTTACCGATTCTTTTCGCTATTCGTTGAGGAATTACCCGGCCTCAGACCCGAACAAGATCATGAAAAATTTCTTGGCCGAGAAGATGGAGGTGATCCGGAACATAGCCGGCCTGGACCCCTATACACGGGATAACCCGGCTCCAGCAGTAAGAACCGGTTATCACCCCTTTATCCGACTAACACTTTTCTTATACAATCACTAACTTTTGTCACTGTATTTCTCTCTCAGGAAGACGATGCTTTCTGGAAGATAGTTACCCCTCCTCCCTCCGAAAACTCGGAACAGGACGAGGAGCCGGCTGATTCTGATGAAAGTAACATCCGAGTCTCGCTCATTTCCTTTCTCGTTATCTTATTTGGGCCATCTTTTTCCTCTTTACCAACAATGTACCTTGCTTGCCAGAGCTAGAGGACAAAGAGGAAACACAATCGGACGAGAGCGAAGCTGAGCCAGAAGTGGAGGTCGGGGCAAAGAGGAGGACCCGGGGAGTTGTCTTCAAGGTGCCTTACTCCTCTATTGCCTCCAAACCATACTCGTACGCTAACATGTGCGAACTTAACCAACATTTGATCAATTCATCATGCTTGAAGGAACCCGCCCCAGTCAAGCGTAGGGTAACCCGGAACTCTCCGGGTGACGACCCTCTTCACCCGGGCATCCCTTCGTCCCCCGCTCGCAAAGCTGGTATTCCCCAAACTCATTCTTCCCACCTTCCTCAGAGATATCCCTCTCCAAATCATCCACTAGCCGGACAAATCCGGGTCTCACTTTCCAACTCCTTATCAGCTTCTTCTGGGTCTAGCAACGATCTCCCACCAGATTTCGTCGTGAACACCGGGTAAGTTACTTTTCCTTACTATTCGATACACTAACTTTTTCCATACCTTTCATTTACCATATACTGACTGCTTCTTTTTCTCTTTCCCAGAGCCAAGGTCACAAGCAGTGACCCGGATGACATGGACGTGGATAACCCGGCTATGGGGGACCCAGAAGATGTTGTGAAGACCACGGCTGGCGGTGTAGAAGAAGAAGAAGACTTGTTGAAAGATCCGACCGAGCAGGAGGCCGAGTTTCCCATGCCAACGCACACACCCGGGGACGAGGATGTCGAGATCCTGGGGTCGCGGAGGGGTGATCCCACTCCCAACACTCAGGCCACCCGGATAACCTCTCCCAAGCAGGAAAGGACCCCGCCTCCGGGTGATCAGGACCCCAGCTCCTCCAGGCCAAGACTCGGCGATCTGGATTTTGATGGAATGCTAGATGCGCTCTTCTCCCTGAAGACTAATGAGAGGGACATCCTGGAAGCCATGGCAGCTAAGCACCAGGTAATATAAACAATGTTGCTTGTATACTCACATAGTCCCCAAGTTCCGAGTGAACTATGCATAGTTTGCTTAGTACTTTATAACCTGTATGATATATCATACCCGGATATATCTTTTGTCGGACTAACTGTTCCTTTCCTTTCCTCACAGGCCTACGTGACCCAGTCTAAGGAGGTGTTGGCAAAGACCAACAAGCTCCTCGCGGTCGAGACAAATTTGCGTGAAGCGCTATAAGCTGATGTGAAGAATCTTGAGAAGGACGTGAAAAAGTATAAGAAAAGGTCCCAAACCGCTGAGGGTGAGCTGCAGAAAATTTCGGCCCAGATTGACAACACTTACCGCACTCTACTTGGTAAGAATTTCTGACTTACTACTTATAACCCGGATTTGTCATTCTGTAAGGCTTATCATCCGGATTTCAGTGCTTTAAGTTTTTCTGTTACTCTGCAGGTCCGGGTGAAAAGGCACCAGATGAAGATGATATTGAAAAACTAAAGACGATGAAGGCCGTGATCCGGCAACTTACTATCGGCACCAAGTGGATTTTGGAGGCTGTGAAGTGGCCGGGTAAGGGTTATTGTGGTTTGAACGATTTGCTTGATGCATGTTCTACCATCCCCGCCTGGATCGAGCACTGGAAGCGTTCATCGTGCCGAGTTGGGGTAACCCGTGGGCTTGCTCTGGCCAAGGCCTATTTTCCTAGGCTTGAGCCGGCAAAGCTCGTGGGCGGGTTTCCTGAGTTCAACAACGACGGCTCCAAGTTCACTAGTAAGGATTACAAGGGCATTCACGCGCAGGTGCGTCACTCGGCGAGCTTGATCGCCGACAATCTGGATTTAAGCAAGATCACTCCACCTTACGATGTCAATGACAAGACAATTCAGTCGGATCTGCCTAAGCCCTTTGACATGCTGGAACGGTGGAAGGCGGAAGCTGCCAAGAAGAAAGCTGAAGCCGATACTGCGCTTTCCTCCTCTACGCCGGTTGTCCCTCCTCCAGCCCGTGCCGATACTGCGGCCAACCCGGACATGGGAGCAGAGAAGACCACCGATGAGCGTTCCACAGATCCGGCCGCCAAGGACAACGTTGATGACTCGGCAAAGGGTGCCGAGTAAAGTTTCGATATCTCTTGCCTCAAACACTTATTCGGCCAATGGGCATTATGTAATATGCCTGATACAATTATCCTTTTAATAGTTGCGCCTATGCACTTTTCGATAAAATTTCCTCGGTTTGTAATACGTTTAAACTTTAATACCTTTTGGTGGCCCTTCTGGCCCCTCATCGTGATATGTTATTCCCTAGCCTTGGACTTTTGTTGCTGCTTTTCTGATTTTCGCTCTTTTTCCTTTTGTGAGACTCGATTTCCGGGTCTCGGTGATTTTGACAAGTGGACTTTATTTCCTAAGTCCCCAAGTCCCCAAGACTCGGATTTTTGGGGTTTTAAGCTTAACAGCTAAACAATTTGTTGCTTTTCTCAAATTCCCAAGCCCCCAAGCCCCGAATTTCCGAGTCTAGGGGTTTGCAGTTTTCAGAAGAGCAAATTGTTTGTGCTAAGGCTCAAAACATAGAGTTAATCACGTGGGTTTGAGGTTAAGCTTGATATTTTGTGAGTTTCCGGCTGTTAACCTTGTACTCTGCATAACCTGTGGTTTGGATGACCCTTTTGATCCTCTTTGTTGTAAGCCGGCTTTCGCGTGGATATTCAATGCTGCTATAACTTTGTAAAGACAGGGTCAGGCAAGTCCCATTGGGCATCATGACTGATTGTGATTACACGTTAGCAAAGCATGCCACATTTTTGCGAGTCACATCAAGCTTAAACAAGAGAAATCAAGAAAATTTGGCTCTATTGTCCGGTTATAAGATTGTAACCGTACTTATTACAAGTAATCGGTCCTTATAACTTAATGGCATCGTGGCCGGGTCTTTGAGTTTGCAACTGTGCTATTCAAGCAATCAGCCCCCAAGACCTATATATGCAATCTTTAGGAAAAATATAGAACTGGTGTACTATTAAATAAATAAGTAATACTTATCTGATAAAATAGAAAACAGAAAGTAAAAACAGAAAAAATCAAAACTTAACAGAAATAAATAAGAAATAAACAATATTATACTTTAACCATCTCTTTATTGATATGAGAAAAGTTAGGTCAGCAGGCCGCCTCATTAAAAACCCTCCAGTCCCCTTAGGTACCCTGGATAGGAAAAGAGTGCGTCTGAAACCTGCTGCCTGTTACATCGTGTAATTCAACTTTGTAAATCTAGCCTATGCTAAGTATAGTAGGGCGTAGCTGAGCCACGTTCCATGGTCTTTCCCTCTCTTGCATAGATGAAGTGGTGTGGGCTGTGTCATTGATGGTATCCGACTCTTCCCTTGCATCTATCAAGTAATATGATCCGTTATGCAGATTACGTCTTATGATGAACGGTCCTTCCCATGGTGGAGATAACTTGTGGTTTCCCTCTTTTGACTGTACCAGGCACAATACCAGGTCCCCTTCCTGGAAGACCCGGGTTTTGACTCGCCGACTACGGTATCTCCTCAAATCCTGCTGATATATGGCTGATCTCTCCAAGGCTTGTTCTCTGTGTTCTTCTAGCATATCCATGGCATTCTGTCGGGTCTTCTCGTTCTCCACCTCAACGTAAGCCGCCACTCGGGGCGAGTCGTGAATAATATCACTCGGCAATACTGCCTCTGCGCCATAAACCATGAAAAACGGGGTCATCTGAGTAGATCTGTTAGGTGTAGTGTTAATTCCCCAAACTACTGATGGTAGTTCTTCAACCCATGCTCCAGCAGCTCTGATGCACGGGACTCGTAGCCGTGGTTTTAACCCACGAAGTAACTCCTGATTTGCCATTTCCACCTGTCCATTAGCTTGTGGATGGGCTACCGAGGCTATGTCAAGCCGAATACCATTGTTCCCGCAAAATTTCTCCATCTCACCTAAGGACATGTTGGTTCCATTGTCTGTTATTATGCTGTGAGGGTATCCAAACCTGTAGATGATCCTTTTCAGGAACTTGACTGCTGTGATTGCTTCGCAATTGGTAACTGGCATAACTTCAACCCACTTAGTAAACTTATCAATAGCTACTAAAAGATGAGTCTTTTTGCACGGTGACATGTGGAAGGGGCCCACCATATCCATACCCCAAACAGCAAACGGCCAGGTCAGCGGGATTGTTTGCAACTCCATAGCCGGCACATGGGTTTGGCGAGCGTACCTTTGACACCCATCACACCTTGCCACCAAGCGCTCCGCGTCTGCTAAGGCCGTGAGCCAAAAGAAACCGTGTCGATATGCTTTGGCCACGAGGGATCTTGTGGAGGCATGATGCCCACAACCACCTTCGTGGATCTCCTTCAAAATCTGCCGGCCTTCTTCTGGTACTACACAGCGCAAAAAGACTCCTGCTGCACTTCTTTTATACAACTCTTCATTGATAATAGAATAGCCCTTTGCTCGCCTCAGAATTTGCCTTGCTAAAACTTCCTCTGGTGGTAACACGCCTCGTGATAGGTAGGCCAAAAACGGCTCTGTCCACTCGGGAACAACACGTACTATGGCCACGAGCTCCAAATCCGGGTCTTGGTTAGCCACCTCTTCCTCAGACTCAGTTTTAACAGATGGCCGCCATAACTCGTCCAGGAAAACGTTGGGTGGAACCGGCTCTCTGCGCGAGCCGAGTCTTGCGAGCGCATCTGCTGCCTCGTTCTTTCGCCTGTCAATATGCTCCACCTCATACCCGGAAAAACACCCGGCAACTCTGTCCACCTCTCTGCGATATGCTGCCATTGTTGCATCCTTTCTATCCCAAGTTCCTGAGACCTGCTGTACCACGAGATCCGAGTCTCCGTAGCACCGTATTCGCCTAATGTTCATCTCCTTTGCTATTCTCAATCCATGTAACAATGCCTCATACTCGGCCACATCGTTGGAGCAATCAAAGTGAATCTGCAACACGTAGCTCAATTTGTCGCCTTTGGGTGATGTGAGCACCACCCCTGCTCCTGACCCCTCATACTGCTTAGAACCGTCAAAGTGCATTACCCAAGACTCGGAACTTGGCATCATTGTGGGCGTGCTTGTGTGAGTCCAATCATTGATAAAATCAGCTAAAGCTTGAGATTTGATTGCAGACCTGGGCTCGTAGTTAATGTGATAATCTCCCATCTCGATGGCCCACTTGGCTATTCTACCTGTCGCGTCTGAATTTCTGATAATATCTGCCATTGGTATAGAGCTAACCATTGTTATGGGGTGTTCCTAAAAATATGGTTTCAATTTCCGGCTGGCCATGAAGACCCCGAAAACTAGTTTTTGCCAATGTGGGTAACGCTGCTTTGCTTCCGATAGTACTTCACTCACATAATAAACCGACCTTTGGACCGGGTGATCTTTTCCATCCTCTTTGCGCTCGACAACAACCACGGCACTAACCGCCCGGGGCCCAGCCGCAACGTATAACAACATGGGCTCTATAGGACCCGGTGCCGCCAGAATTGGTGCCTCAGATAATTGCTTTTTCAGAGCTTCAAACGCCTCGTCCGCCTCTTGGTCCCAAACAAATTTGTCGGTTTTCCTCAAGAGCCGATACAAAGGTATTGCTTTCTCTCCAAGCCTGGATATAAATCGGTTTAACGCTGCTACACACCCTGTAAGCTTTTGAACATGCTTCAGGCCTTCCGACTTTTTCAGATTCTGAATAGCTTTAATCTTATCCGGGTTTGCCTCAATTCCTCTCTCGGAAACAATGAAACCGAGTAACTTTCCTGCTGGCACTCCAAACACACACTTTGTGGGGTTAAGCTTCATCTGATACCTTCTTAAATTCCTGAACGTTTCCTTTAGGTCCTCAATGAATGTTTCTGCCTTCCTGGTTTTAATCACCACATCATCAACAAAAGCGTGAACGTTGCGTCCAATCTGATCCTCGAAACACTTTTGAATGCACCATTGGTATGTTGCGCCAGCGTTCTTTATCCCAAAAGTCATGGTTTTGTAACAGAAAGCTCCAAAGGGGGTTATGAACGATGTTTTCTCCCAATCCTCCTTCTTGAGCTTGATCTGGTGATACCCGGAATAAGCATCCAGGAAACACAATAGGTCACTTCCAGCCACTGCGTCTATAATCTGATCTATCCTTGGAAGGGCAAACGGATCCTTTGGGCAATGTTTGTTGAGACTCGTGTAATCTATGCACATCCTCCACTCGTTGTTTTTCTTCATCACCAGAACCGGATTTGCCAACCAATCCGGGTGGAAAACCTCCATGATAAAGCCGGCTGCAAGGAGCCGGGCTATCTCCGCTCCTATAGCCTTTCTTATTTCCTCGTTCATTTTTCTCAGGCCCTGCTTCACAGGCCGGGACTTGGGATCAACATGCAAACTGTTCTCAGCTAACTCGGTTGGGATACTCGGCATATCACTGGGCGTCCAAGCGAAAACATCCTGATTACCACGAATAAACTCGATAAGTGCTTCTTCCTGCTTACTATCCAAGTTAGATCCTATAGCAAATTGCTTGGAGGGCTCACCCTCGATGAAAGCCACCATCTTTGTGTCCTGTGCTGCTTTGCATTTTGCTCTCTCATCTTCCGTATTCGGTCTTTTCAACGATGTTCTATCATCCGGGTCTACCTGAGACCGGTAATACTTGAGCTCTTCCTTTCTGCACGCCTGTTCTGCCATTGCCACATCTCCTTCGTCACACTCGGCTGCTATAACCCGGTTGCCGTGTATAGTAATGGTTCGCTTGGGATCCGGGATCTTTAGCTGTAGGTACACATAACACGGCCTGGCCATGAACTTCGCGTAAGCCGGCCTTCCGAACAGCGCGTGATAAGGACTGCGCAATTTTACCACCTCGAACGTGAGCCACTCCACTCGGAAATTGTCTTTCGATTCTCCAAAAGCAGCCTCTAGGGTGATTTTTCCTTCTGGGCATCCTGAATGACCCGACACGATCCCATGAAAAACTGTGGAACTTTTCTGCAACTGAGACTCCTTGAGCCCCATGCGTAGGAAAGTTTCCCAATATAAGATATTGATGCTACTTCCGCCGTCCATCAGAACCTTTTTCAACTCGTAACCATTAACCTGTGGTGCAACTACCAAAGCCAGCACACCCGAATGTTCTATGGTTTCCGGGTGATCCTCCTGCTCCATGTGACCTCTTGGTCTGACCATCTCAAGTATCTCGGAACAGCCGAAGAAATCGAGTTTACCGCTTTTTTGAGTATCTTTCTATCTTTATTGGAAGTCCCCGTAGTATGAACATGATACTGCCCTAGCTGCTTGGGGTTGGCTTGGGAACCTCCAGCGTCTCCTTGGTTGTTACCCGGATTACCACCTCCTGGGTTGCCAGCCGGGGGTGGGCCATTGCCCGGGTTTCCACCCGGAGCCGGTCCTGCTCCCCGGCCTGCACCTCGCATTGCCTTCTGTATTTCTTCGTTCTTCCATCTCTGTAAATCTACGCACTGCTCCAGTGAATGATTAGCCGGCCTACCGTTCCTTCTATGACGCGGACATGGCATTCTGAAGGCCTCTATATGATTAGCCGGCCTTGGTGGTCCTTGGTAGTTTCCTCCATTGAAGTTTCCTCCGTTGAAATTTCCCTCAGCTCTGGGTCTCGCAAACCCGGCTTCTGTACTGGCGACAAACTCGGAGTTTCCTTCGTATGGGCGCTTGTGCTGGTTGTTTCCGTTGTTTCCTCCATTATTACCCGGTGCAACTCCATTGCCGGGTCTTCCACTATTACCCGCGTTGGCTTTTGCTTTCTTATCATCGACATCCTCCTCTGTGGTATCCGTGGCGGCGTGCTTGTTGCATGCGTCCATCAACTCTCCCATCGTAACCTCTGAAGCGTGGCGGCTAGACTTCATGCGTGTCAGTTTTTGCACTAAGGGTATGTATTTGCATGTTTTTGCCATAGCTTGTAACGCATCCTTTGGTTGGATATCAGTGGACGAGTGCAGAATTTCCATAACCCGGCGCACCCAACTGCGTGCCGACTCTCCCTTCTTCTGAACACATCGCTCTAAATCATCAATTGTAAACAACTTCCTGCATGTTCCATGAAAGTGCTTGATAAAGGCAGTTTTCAGATCGCCCCACGAATTGACGGATTTCTCGGGTAGATTATTGAACCACAACTTTCCTACTCCTTCTGACATCATTAGGTACATGAATTTTGCTTGAAGATTCTCAGATGCGTTGCGGATTGACATGGTCATCTCATAACTACTCAACCAGGTTTCTGGATCCATGGTCGGCTCATAATTAACCACTTTACCCGGTTCTTTGAACTTATCAGGGTAAGGCTCAGCCCGGATGGTATCCGACAAACACTTAGGCCCGGCAAGGTTTGTCTGCACTGGCATCACTCGGGAAACATGTGACGCCGCAGCGGGTACGGCGGGAGGTGCAACCGCTACCGGTCCCCGTACCACAGACCCGGCTGCTGCTCGCCTGGCTCGGGAACTGTCCACAATGGCTTGCGTCGCAGATACCGCAGGCGTTGCCGGCCTATGGGAAGGAGGCGGCATTTGATGCTGCTCTGCCCTCCGCCGCGCCGAACTCGACCGGATATTGCCGGTATTTCCGTTCTGTCGGCTCACATATGGTGTTCCGTGCATTCCACTCCTGTTATCCGGGTAATTAGCCTGCTGAACTATTGCCGTGCGCGGCAAATCTATTGCCCGTCGGGTCTCCGCTGCGTGGGGTGACTCTCCTACGGGGATGCGATCAAGCGCCAATGTTGTTGCATACACGTTATCCATGGGGTTATTGAAGTGACCTGGTGGATTATGGAATCGTGGCGGTGGTGGTGGTGGTGCTGCATTGCCAGTTGCGACTCCTGTTTGCAACGTGGGTAACCCGGCTTGCACGTTTGCCGGCTGTCCTCCCAGGGTTGCAGGCTGATGTCCGGTTTCCTGATTCACAGCTGGAATTGGTTGATCCTGAGGTGTAATGAACAGTGCGTCCGGGTGTATAGTTCCACCTGTTGCAGGTAATCTCGATTGGTATCTCTGATTGTGCATCCTGGTCGACTGAACCTGGAGCCGGTTCTCCAATTCTTCCAGCTCGCGCTGGCGCGCAGCTATCCCTTGCTTTTCAGCTTCCACATCTCTCCTTTGTTGATCCAATGCGCGGCGGGCCACATCCAGGTCCGCGGCGCGCTCTGCCGCATTTTCTGGGGTTATCACCGTTGCTAGTACTGTAGGATCCAAGATCAAGTTATTGTTGAACAGAGCCGGATTTCGCGGATTTGAGGGCCCCGCTCCTGGCGTTCTGTTCGCCATAAACCCAAACATGCTTCTCCGCAGCTCGCTCTCGGCAGTACGGCTGGTGACTGAAGCCGATTCTCCGTCGACCCGGGCTACAACCGGATTTCCATCACCCGGAATTTGCTGCTGGGCCAGCGCTCGCGCCGCTCCGACCGCGGCCGTAGTCACGTCCCCCTGATTGAGATTGGTTGCAGGATCCGTGTAGACCGCGACCTGGCGCGCGATGCCTGGTGAAGATTCGTATTCTTCCTCATCACAGCTATCCTCTTCGTACCGATCTTCGAGCAAGTGTAGGATAGACTCGGTGTCATCTTCTCTCATGATCCGGACACACGGGGTCTATACCGGCTCCTCCGGCTGTTCCTTCTTCGTGGTGGGCTCTTCTGCAAGATCTGCCGTCCCGACCGATTCCTCTCCGTCCGATTGAACGCAGGTCGCTTCCCCTGACACAGAATCATACTCAATATCGTCAGGAATTGAACCGGACGTATGTACCATGCCGACGAAGACGTTGACCCGGCCGATCGTGACGACAGATCCGGCTTCTAGCAGATCCGACTCTGGTCCCCAACCAAAGTCATCTACCATCTTCTCTCCTTCGGGGTTGGTGTAGATCTCGCCGATTACGAGGTTCTTCATGCTTTCCCGAGCTTCTCCCGTAATGTAAACACCTTTGGACGTAGGCCCCACGGTGGGCGCCAACTGTCGTGGGATAATCATGGCAGACGTTACCAGGGGTAACTTATCTTGGGGCAATTCGACTCTGGTGTTTGGGAGAGGGTTTAGCTCAGGGGAAATCATGCTATCAATCGATCTGGTAGCTCTGGCAATCAAGTCGCCGAGTCTCCGATCTAGGGTTACAATTATCAAGTCTCGTGTTACAGGGATACTCGAATATCTCGTGAAGCTCTCTTTCTCTAGTCTTAGGAGCCGGCTTATATCTTATCCGGCTCCCTGGCTTCCTATATAAGGCACACCCGGAATCCTACCCGGAAACCGCACTCAAACCCTAAGTTTCCTAACAGTAACCCCAAAGGCCGGGTTACTGGGCCGCGTTCCTTCTTGGGCCTTCTAGAAACTCCTCTTCCTTGAGCCGGGTCTTGCACGATTCCCTTTGGGCCGGGCTACACCTTGACGTTAGCCTACCGGGTTATCATCCCTCCATCACCGCGTTCGCCATCCTCAACAACGATCTGTACTCCAATGGCGAAAAACTTCAAGGGGTGTATGCTTTCTTAGGAAAAGCATTACAACAGCAACAGCGAGGGCAAGAAAGATCAGGGAAGTTGCATGACGACTCAGCCCTATGCAAAACAGCTACATGCGCCGCTGGAGCACCTGGAGCTGAAGAACCTGGAGATTCAAATAATTAGAAAGATAAGAAAGAAGATCCAAGAAAGGACAAGAAAAAGCATGATAACAAGGATGCACCGTCCATAATCGGATCCCATCTGCTGAAAGATGGAATTAATCCCCGAGATCGGGAAGAACAAAAGAGGAAAGACGGCAAAGCTATGCCGCCTCCAAGACACCCTGCTGAAAATGCCGGAAGATACGATATTCCTCACAGGCGTGAGAGATCCCGTACACCTCCAAGGAATAAGGAAAGACATAGGAGCAGAAATCCACCTTATCCCAAAGGGCAGGATAACGGAGAAAATAGAGATAACCCTGGAAGAGCGCGTTCGCGCAACAATGGAAAAGAAAGGAGCAGATCCCCTTCTATCCATTCAGCCGGGAGATACTCCGCACACATTGATAGAGCGGAAATATATGATCTATACTTCGGACCCTAGTGTTTCACAGACAGCATCTGAAGAATAACTCTGCATTCTGGCTTCGCCAAAGTTGGTCCAACATATCAAAAATACACCGGCAGTACAAACCCGGATACCTGGCTCTCAGACTATTACACAGACATCCAGATTAACAATGGGACAGACCTAGAGGCAGTAAAATTCCTCCCCCTAATGTTACTGGACGGAGCCAGAGATTGGATCAACGGGCTTCCGTCAAGAACTGTCGATAGATGGGATGATATGGCTAGAGTTTTTACTCAGCATTTTCAGGGAACGTACAAACGACCCAACAACATCAACCAGTTAAATCGCTGGACCCAGTTTGAAGATGAACCATACGTGGATTTTATCTCAAGGTGGAATGCAATGAAAAATAGCTGTTCTAGAGTAACTGACGTACAAGCAGTGCATGCTTTCATCAATGGCTTAAAACCCGGACTCGTACCGTTCATGATCGGTTCCAAAAAGCACAAAGATCTCGGATCTATACTTACAACCGCAAATGAGCACGCAGCGGCCGAAGATGACATCATAGCGAGAGGTGGCAATATCAATACTTTGATTGAAGCCAAAAAGAATCCTCGTCCTGAGAAAAAAGCAGCTTCAGAAACACAGCAAAAACCCAAAGAAGTTAACATAGCCTTTGGAAGAGAAAATGGGAGCAAATGGAAAGGACGAAGCACATAACCGATCAACTACACCAAAGAAGAGTGGGAAAGAATAAAGTCGAAAAACTGTGTCCACCATTCGCAATTTGGGAAACCCACCCATACGAACGCACAATACCGTCTTAACAAGCATATGAAAGGCAGTGCATGATCCGGAAGCAAAGGAAAAAATTCCAAGAGGAAATTTTCCAAGCAAAAGCCAGAAGCTGAAAAAAAGACAGTGAATCGGACACTGACGAAAAAAATCCAGGAACAACAACGAAAAGGCGAGCCTAAGTTTCCGAGAGTTGAAGGAGAATGTAATCTAACTTTCCTGGCAACTCCGTGAGCAAAGGTGGCAAAGAGAACCCTTCGAGAAATAAACGCGGTTGTCCCACCAACCCCGAAATTCTTAAAGTACTCTAATACACCAATTACCTGGGATCAGTCTGATCATCCCGGAAATATCCCAGAACCCGGCACACAAGCTCTAGTTGTAAGCCCTATTGTTCAAAACACTAGGCTAAAAAGAGTGCTGATGGATGGAGGATCCATCATTAACATAATGTACTTGGATACATTGAAGCATCTGCGAATCTCCGAGACCCAGCTCAATCATAGTAACATACGCTTTCACGGCATCGTCCCTGGCAGGCAAGCACGATCCCTAGGAGAAATTTCCCTAGAAGTAACCTTTGGAGAGAAAGAACATTTCCGGCAGGAAAAAATATCTTTCGAGGTTGTGCCGTTCGAAAGCGTGTATCACGCAATACTCGGACGTCCAGGTTTCGCCAAGTTCATGGCAAGAACATGCTATATCTATAACAGGCTGAAGATGCCGGGGCCAAAAGAAGGAGTAATCACCATAAGTGGAGACTTCAAATTGGCAAACGAGCTGGAAAAAGAAAAAACGCCCTTTGTGCAGAAAAAGTGATAGCAAAGGATGAATTAAAGGAGCTGGCGAAAGAAGTATCGCCGACAGAAATGCCGGCAGGAAAAGAAACCCGGAAGCCAACATACAGCTTCAAATCGTCCGAGAATACAAGACAGGTTATCCTAGATCCCAAAGATCCGATAAAGTTTGTCGTAGTGGGAACTAGCATGACCGACAAATAGGAAAGCGAGCTCATCAAGTTCCTCCGTGAGAACTGGGACATTTTCGCGTGGTGTCCAGCGGACATGCCACACGTACCTAGGGAACTTGCTGAGCACCAAGTCAAGGTAATTCCAGGATCTAAACCCGTCAAACAAGGTCTCCGTCGATTTGACGGAAGAAGACAGAAGGCTATTGGCAAGGAAATTATCCGGCTATTGGTAGCTGATTTTATCTGGGAAGTTATACATACTGAATGGTCTGCAAACCCAGTATTAGTCCCGAAGAAAGATAGTATTGCTCTCAGGATGTGTATAGATTACACCGGCTTGAACAAATTGTGTCCAAAAGATAGGTTCGCGTTACCGCGAATCGATCAAATAATAGATGCCACTGCAGGCTCTGAGATTTTATGTTTTTTGGACGCTTATTCCGGATATCATCAAATACGCATGAAGGAAGAAGACTAAATTAAAACCTCCTTCATAACTCCATATGGAACATACTACTACATAACCATGTCTTTTGGCTTGAAAAACGCAGGTGCAACCTACCAGCGCTGCATGCAACGATGTTTCATAGTCAGATTGGCAAAAATGTCCACGTTTACATGGATGATATTGTCGTCGTTTCCTAGGAAAAAGACACGCTCCTTGAAGATCTGCGAGAAACCTTCGAAAATTTGCGCACTTATGAAATGAAGTTAAATCCATTAAAGTGCGTATTCGGGGTTCCTGTAACACCTGGGGTGTTACTTGTTTGTTTGTTTTTGATTGCATCATATGCATCACATGAGGATTGCATTCTGTTTTTCAAAACAACTCAAATTCAAAACAATTTAAACTTTCACACCTCGTTTCAAAATTTCCAATTTCAAAATTCCAACCCAAACCCCATTTGAAAATCACCTAACAATTTAATATCACCTTAATAATTCAAGTTGTTGAAATTAAATTTAAACTACCTTGTTGTTGTTTTGCAAATTACTAAAATCTAATTATCAAATCAAAATCCCAAACTCTATTGGGAAAATTCAACTAAAAACTTTAAATCAAATTAAATTTTCAAAATTGTGAAATAATGTTAACTCTTGCTTTAATTGTTGTTTTGGAAAATTAACACCCACAATTCCTAAAAGAAAAACCCCCAAATCCTTTCTCTCTCTCCCTTTCATTCCTTTACAAAAAAAAATCAAAAGGGAAAAAAAAGAGCAAAGGAGAGAGGCAGCCCACCCCTTTCTTTTCCTTCTCCCACAGCCCATCTCTCTTCTTTTCTGCCCAAGCCCACCTACCCCAGCCCACTAGCCCTCCTTCTGTCGTCTTCCCCCTCGTGGCTGTCGTCACCTGTACGATCGCAGAACCACCGTCGATCACCTCCCTCCCCTCCTGCGATGCTCGCCGTACGAGCTAGGGCTCCTCCTTAAAACCACCTCCCCCCTCTGCTGCTAGCCCTAGCCACCCTAGTCCCTTTCCCTAGCGCCGCCAAGTCCTCCTTCCTCCCCCCCCCCGATCTCCCTCTGTTTCTGAACCCTGCAACCACACCGCCGTTAGAGCCCACTGTTCCCCGTCACCCCCCCACCGCCATGATCACCTCGAGTATGCTCTGTGGCCGGGAATGGACCCGCGGAGATCCCCTCTACCGCCTCGCCCCTTCGCCGCTTGCTGGGAGCCACGGTGTTGTCCGCGCCGTCGTCGGCAAGACCCAGCCGTGGCTGCACGTCGGAGCAGCCCCGCCTCCTCGAGACACCCGCGGTGAGCCCCTGCTCCTCCTTCCCCTCTCCCTCCTCTCTACACCAGCGCACAAGGCCACTGCTCACCGCACTCATCCACGGCACACGCGAGCAGCACATCGAGACCCTGCCGCCGGCGATCACCGCTTTTGGGTTCCGTCAGGTTCAGAAGGAACTCGCTGACGAGAACTTTCAGTTAACGTCCGTTGTCACCTTATTTTCTGTCAGTCGCGGTTACTTTCAGAAACCACGAACCGGCCTAGTGGTTGGCTCCCTCTGCGCGCACCGCGAGCGCGCGGGATCGATTCCCCGCGGCCGCACCTTCTTTTCGCTGAATTTTGGTCCGCTTCCTATTTCTGAACATGAAAAGGTGGCGTGCGCTCTGAATCTACAACCACAGCAGATCAACCCAGTGGTTTGGGCCTCTGTCTTCCACTCGGGAGACCCGAGCTCGAATCCTGGGAAGACCAATTCCCCACCTTTTTCTTCTTTTGCAAGCATGGCACTGTGGGCCCATCTGTCATATACGGTGGCTAACTACTCTCCTGTAATAAAAGTTCCACAGTGATTTTCGTATTCAATATTAATCTGTAATTCCAGAAAAAGGGGTTAAACATGCTAAATTCATATGTTTTGATTTATGCATCCAAATGACACAAATTTTATGTGTATCCCAATCAAAATTTCATGAACTTTTTCAGAAAACGTCCACCCACGTAGGATCCTAAAACTTTGAAAGATAGACAAGAGGGGAGACTCCAAAACAAATAAGATGGGAGGGGAAATATAATAGGGATAAGGAGAAAACAAGAATCCTATTGAGATGTTTCCAAAATGGTTTAGCAGAAATAGTTTTCGACACTCTAGAAACAACGACCGTTAGCGAGGTTAACCTACAGGCTTTGCGGACCCGTTGCTTCGATAACCATTCGTATCCAAACAATATCGGGAATCGGAACCAAGGCTCTGATACCATTTGTGACGCCCCGAGATCGGGCACTATGCAGATTTCAGCATTCCCGCCAAAATCCACATAATAACCGATTCCAGGTTGCCACTTGTGATACCATTACAACAGTTCACGAATAATCCACAACAACAACAGAAAAGAGATTTACAAGATGACTCAAACGAGTCAGGGATACAACTGATACAATACAAAGATCCAAATAACAGCGGAAGAAACAACATATCGTCCGTCTACGGACAAGATACAAATTGGACTAAGAGTCCTGAAGATAACCGAGAGCGTCCAATCCCTGCCCAGGCCAAGCCGGAGGGATTCCCAAGCTAACGTCGTCAGACTTCAAACCTGTTGACTGCAATGTTGAATATGCAGCCACGAAAAAGATTCGTGGGTCAGTACGGTTAAGTACTGGCAAGTGGACAAACCATACTCACAAGATACCGGTGTAGCCAGTCATCACAAGATACAAATACTTTGGGAGCAACGGAAAGGAAGGGGTTATTGCAAATAAGCGACAGCGGGCTGCACTAACCAACTACAGAAACAACTACAACTTCCGGCTAACAGAAAGAAGATAAGATCGAGTATTGTAACCAACTGAAAGATAACTTCAAACAAACCCATCCTGGATCTCGCCCCTTATCCGAAGAAGCAATCCGAGGATAACTCACACAGTTGGATTAATGATGGTTCAGATTATTGTGTCAATAAGCCTATTACTAGTCAAGTTGTTAATCATGGGTGTAAGGTTGTTAATCATTAGGTTTAAGTTGTCCTGAGTACTTGTTAGCCAGTACTTTCACCAAGTAATCCATAACCGCGGAAAACACGGCTTCTCGAGAAGATTATCCCTGCAGGGTTGCACCAATTTGGCCGTACACGTAAGAATAACCCGCCAGACGGGGGATCAACCCACCAAGCGAGGTACTCAACACAACTCAACTCTTCTTCGCATCAAGCCCAAAGCACATTGGGCGCACGGCTAATCGAGCCCCGAAGAAAAGGGACCCTCATAGCACTCTAAGACCGTGTCCCCCTATATGCCGACTACGAAAGTTCCACCCGGGTACCAAGGGCTCGCAAGATCATGCATGCAGCAAATGGAAAACCCGAACTAAATGAGGCGATTTGGACGAGATGCGAATCGAATCAAATTGAGGGGGGCGCCCATACTCGCTTCCCACATGCGGTTAGTGCGCTCATCATGGATCAGTAGACAAGACCCTTTTCCTATTAGGGTCGACACTAGCAGGCCTCAAAACCACTTAGGGCCTCCTGCCGGTGCCTTATCATCAAATTATTATTACCATTAGCATTAACAGGATTGATTGATTAACATCGAGCCCCTAGAACGATAATAAAAGATAGTAAAAGAAGTAACCGACAACAGACTCGAGCAAAGCAACCCTAAGCATGCAGCTACGACACGAAGGCCAACGAGGTAAACAAACAACAGTTAATAGGAAGTGGAAGGAAAGGCTATATCATGGCTGCAAGGTAAACATACGATAGGATCGATACACAAGCATCGTATCCACAGGCTAGAATAAGAACACGGAAAGAATCGGTAACAAGTGATGAAAGGCAGCCAGTTGGCAGCAAGTGAGTATACTTGCCTGAGATCCCGCAAGGTAGCAGAACTTGTCGTTGCTCACATCATCTCAACGTCCTATCCGGGAAGAAGCAATGAACCTCGAACAAACACCGGATGCAACAATTACTACTACGGCAAAAGATCCAGCATGATCCTATTTTATATGCATGACATGGCAAGATGCAACAGGGGAAACAACTTAAGCAATTTAATCGGAACCGGAGTCCGGAGAAATAGGAATTGGTTCAAGTTGTTTAGCTAACCATCAATTTAATTGTTATTTTAGCATGGCAACAATGGAATAGATGAGTTAGGCAATTTAAATGGAAGGGGGCAACAGCTGGAAATATTTATCCCACACATTCCATATGTTGTCATATAGATGGACATGCATAACAAGATCTAGAATGCACAAGATAAGATACAAACAGAGATATGGATGGCATGAACAGATTCTTTGCAATCTTCTGATTGAAAAACATATTTTATTTGTTTGATTTGGAATTAAAATGAATTAGTTATGAATTTTGGCAATTTAAATTGCATTAAATAAGAGGTGAAGCAATTATTCAAATTAATTATTGCAAACCAGAAAACAAAGTTGTTATTCAAGTGTGGCATTTGATTTAGGATGAAAAACATGTTTTGAGTATTTAATTTGGAGCAACCATTTGGAAGTTATTAATTATGCCATTTAATTAACCAATTTAAGGATTATTAAATAACATTAATTTTAATTACCCAAATTGCAAAACAAAGTTGATAAACAGAGAGTACAATGAATTTGGACTGAAAAACATATTTTATTTGTGTTATTTGAATTAATTATGAATTAATTATAGAATTAACCAAATTGGAAAAGAATTGTTTGAATTTGAAATTTGAAACAATTTGAATTGTTTAAAACAGTGCACAAACTTCATAATTAGAAAGTACAGAAAATTTGGAGTGGAATACATATAAAGTTTGTATGATTTGGGTTTTTAAATTAGAAGTTATGGCCATTTGAATTTTTAGGGTTATTTCTGTAAAAAAACAGGGGCTTAACTGTGAAGGAAACATGGAACAGGGGCTTGGTGCGAAAAAAGGAAAACACGCAGGGGGCTTGGTGCAAAACTAGCCTGATCCAGATCTGGATCTGGTTGTGCACCGAAGCGCACCCCAGCCACAGAGGCTGCCGCGCGGGCCCGGTGCCACGCGGGGTGCCAACTAGGCTGGTGCGGGATGAGGTGGCAGGGAAGGTCCATGACGGGTGGGGCCTGCTGCGCGCGATGGGAAATAAGAGAAAAAAAGGGGGTGCGCCCGCGGGGGATCGACCCCGGGTCTCCACACATGCGTGCAAGGAACGTGACCAGTGCGCTAACTCTGATGTTTGGTTCAGATACCGCGACGTTTGTTTTTCAGACAAAGGCCACGCCTTGTGCTTTGGCTGACGAACTGACGAATCTGAACTTGTGTTCAGTTAGCGGTCACAGCGGGACGGCAGCGACACGGCCATCGGCGACGGCTGTCCGGTGGCGCGCGGGGCTGGAAGGGGGTGGAGCTGCTGGCGATGTGTGCGTGTGCTTGCAGGAGGTCGTGGAGTGTGGACAGGGGAGGGGAAGCAGGAGAGGTAGCGCTGCTCACCTCGGTGGTCGTCGTCGGAGTCTGTCGAGGTGCAGCGGCGGGTGGAAGTTCCCGGCGACGGCGTGGTCACTCCGGTTGCTTCCAGCGACCGGTGAGGGGACGGGGAGGTGGAGGCAAACGCCGGGGTTCCATTCCCATCACCAGTTGCTCCTCGAGGTGGCCGTGACGAGCCCGCAGCGTCCAACTCCTGACGGCGACGGGAGACAGAGGTTATGTGCGGTGGTTGCAGGGATTCAGAAGCAGCAGGAGATCGGGCAGCTAGACGAAGGGGAAGAGGGGGTTGGCGGCGCAGGAGGACGGGACTAGGGTTAGCAGAGGGTAGGGTGGTGGATTTAAGGAGGGAGGAGCAATGGTACGGCATTGATCTGGAGGGGGGAGGAGGTGATGGTGACGGTCCCGGTCTTCGGGCGCGCACGAAGGCGGCCAACGCAAAACGAACACAGCGAGCGACGAGAGATCGTGTCGGTGGTCGGTATTCGATCCCACACATCCCCGTGGTCGTTGTCGGTCATGGCGTCGTGGCGGATCTTGTCGACGAGGTACATGTGGGGCGGCGGTAGTCGTTCACGGTGGTTATTGTTGATGCATCATCGACGAGTTTGGTGTGCTATCTTCCGAAGATCTTGACGATGTTTTAGCCTTCGTGGTCGAGGGTGTTCTTGTCGATGGTGGTCACACGGTCGCACTTGGAGCAGCACCGTAGCTGTTAGACTCTTACGGTCGTATCAACAACGCGTCGAGCTTCTTGGAGGAATTCGGTTGAACACATGGTGGGCATGCATCGACGACGTGCGATGGAGCACGGAAGGCAGCAGCCCCTTAGCAACGGGGAGCAGACCAAGCTCCCGGATGACCCCAGCGACGCCGCGGAGCTGCGCGCCGGCGATGGCGCCACAGGAGGGCACCTTGTCGAACAGTGACGCGGACAGCTCCTCGGAGACGAACCCTACCTGGAACTCCAGGGTGCCATACTTGGGGTGCGCGACGATGCCGGAGACAGAGACCCAGAGGGAAAGCTTCTTGGCCTGGATTCCGGAGAGACTGGTGATCTTCCCCGAGGAGAGGCAGCCGCGAATGGTCTTCTCGTAGCACACGAGGTGGTCGCCGAACCGGACGTAGCAGGTGCTGGCGAGGTGGATCTTGAAGTCGCCGGTGGCCTCGCCGAAGGTGTAGGAGGCGACGGCGTCCGGGATGAGGCCCTTCGGGAGGCCGTACTTCGGGAGGAGGTCGTTCGCTGCTCCGTTTGGCGGGGCGCCACCGGCCGCGGAGGAGGCGAGCGGCACGGCAGCCACGGCGGCTGCGAGGAGGAGGAGGGGTCGAGGGGAGCAGCTCCGGTGGCGGCCGGTCGTGGCAGAGGAGGTGAAGTCCGGCGGCGGGGCGGGATCTTGAGAGGGGCGCGGCCAGGGAAGGGAGGCGACGGGAGACGAGGGAGACGAGGGGAACCGGCGGCGCTCGGGGCGAGGTGGCTCGCCGGCCGGTGCTGGAGGTCAGCTTACAGAAGAGAGGTTTGATCGAGTAGCCGACTACCTGGTACTCACTACCCGGTCGACTGCTACTCGGTCTCACCTCAAGATGACCAGAAGGAGATACCAATCAAGTTCTGTCCTTTCGAGTAGAAGAGTTGGCCCGAGTACAATTGGCGGGAACAATTGGCGGGAACCTACTCGGGCCAGAAAGTCAAAGGAGCCGTTCTGACACAGGATCCCGCGTATCCTGGGTCCGTACTTGGCAGCATTCGAACTACTGTTCATCTGGGACCGGCCTGCCTGACAGTGACAGCATGGAAGCATGCCGTGGCAGGATAAGGGGGGCCTACTCTGTGCTTAGGTACAGTGATACCAGTCTGTCCCCTAGTTTTGCCCAACGACTTTCCAGATGAAGCCAAGGTTAGGAACCAAAGCTGTCAGCGGGGACCCGGAAGAAGGACGATGTGCACACTATGTCGACACTTGTCCATGTTTGGACGTATCCGGCTGGGCACCAGGTATATAAGGTGCCCCGCCGCCTCCTGCGTGAGGCATCGCATACTGGATCACGCATAAACCCTAGAAACCCTAAGTCCTTGACCTAGTTCCATCCGGAGAGGGGAGAGTGGCTACTCGGTAGCGATATCATTTGTACTGTGGCTACTCGGAGGAACATCATAATACATACAGAAAGGCAGGAGTAGGGGTTTTACCTCTTCACGAGGGCCCTGAACCTGGGTAGATCGTGTTGTTTGCAGTGTATTGTTCTTACCTCACGCGGCTACTCGTCGCGTGATCCCTCCCCGAGCACCTCCAGCGTCCTTCGTCCCCACATCATTAGCCATCCCATGGCATCTGCCGTGACACCACCACGACAGTTGGCGCCCACCGTGGGGCAACCAGCGGCGCTGGCTGGAGTTTCTGTTCGGACGGGATCTTCTTCAGCGGAGCGCGTGGTCAGTGGCCTCGTCCACAGATTCGGCTCCTTCGACTTCGTCACCGACAACGCCGGCTGTTTCGGCGGCATGGCCATGCCTGAGGGCGGCACGGTGATCTCCTTCGGCTCTCACCTCGTCTACGTCGCCACCGTCGCCAACAGCGCGTACCCCGAGCTGGTGCATGACGCGGAGGATCCTCCCGCGGTAATTGCTGCTCGCGGAAGGCCCGCATGCAGCTCTGCGAGCTGCGCTGAGGTGATGGTGACGGGTTTGGCGGCAAACACTGGCGCAGCTGCTACTGGCGCTGCGGCCGTCGTCGAGGAGGTTGACGAACCGCCTGCTGGTGGCAGGACTCACCGGCCCTACGAGAGGGAGAGCAACTTGCCGCCTTCCACCTCTACGGTCATCCCCGCGTCTGCTACGCGACTTGGCATGCCCGCTCCCACCGACATCGAGCTCCTAGCCGCCAGGGAGCAGCTCGAGCGGCAACGCTAGGAGCTGCTTGCCGAGCAGGCGGAGTTGGAGAAGATCAGGCTTGAGCTGAGTTTAGACCAGCTCGAGTACAACAAGGCTCACGGCTTCACGCCGGTCGCCAGGAGGCCTAGCAGAGTAGGCGCTACGCGGCGCAACTTGGGTGTCGAGATGGCAACAGTTGCGGAGGTGCCCGCTCAGTCCACCACCGCGAACACCTTCACAAGGCCAAGGTACAGCACATCCGCCAAGACGCTCAGGGCTGCAGAGGCCGTGGCTGCCGAGTTGCCACGCCTGGATGGAGAGGCGCGTCTCAGGCAGCAGGAGAGGCTCAACGAGTTGGTGTTGGAGGCCGCTAGGCAGAACGAGGAGTTATGGAAGGCCAACCTGGGTGCTGGAGCTTCGCAGGTGGTTCACTCGCACGCGGCTAGATCTAACGATCAGGCCTCGTCTCCGCATCCTAGCCGCGAGAAGAGCCGCAGCGGGCGCTCGGGTAGAGACAGGCAAATGCAGGTGTATGACCCGGCTGCTGCCGCGAAACAGGTTGTTGTGCCGCAGCAGCCAGGGCGGGAACACAACGCTGCAAGAGCAGGCTCTCAAGCCCATCAAGCTCAAAGCCGTGCCCGAGATGCCGCGCGTCCAGGTTCTTCTCGGCAACCCGCAGCTCAGCCTACTCGGCAGAGGCAGCAGCCACGCCCAGCGGCACCAGTCGCCAACCCGGTGGAGCAGCCCGCGGCTGTGCAGGTGGATAGGTATGATGATGGCTACTCGGCTATGGAGATGGCTGGCTATGATATTCATGACCGTGTTGGTGAGCGCGTGCTGGCGCCGGGAGATGCGAGGCATCAGTTGGACCGGATCAGCTTGTCGGCGCGGATGGAGAGCACGGGTCCTCCTGGCCCCGAGTGCTTTGGCCCGCGCATCATGAACGAGCCGTCCGTGAAGAACTTCCAGCTTGCGAGAGGCACCAAGAGCTACAATGGCAGCACCAAGCCTGAAGATTGGCTCAATGATTATGTCACCGCGGTCCATATCGCGAATGGCAACAGAAGATGGGCTGTGCGCTATGTTCCACAGATGCTAGAGGGTCCAGCCCGCACTTGGCTCAACAACTTGCCCAAGAACAGCATTAATTGCTGGCTGGACTTCTCGGATGCCTTCATCAGCAACTTCACGAGCACATACAAGAGGCCGAATAGGCCACAGTAGCTATCAGCTTGCAGGCAGCGAGAAGACGAGACGGACCGCGAGTATCTTACTCGGTGGAGCACTTTGAGGAACACCTGCGAGGGTGTGAATGAAGCACAGGCCATCACTTGGTTTGCGCAGGGTTGCAGACATGGCAGCATGCTTTGGCAGAGATTGCAGAGGGAGATGCCGAACACCCTGGCCGAGACCATCAAGATTGCGGATCAGTACGCACTCGGTGATCCTACTCAGCCACTGATGGACTCCTCTGAGCCGAGAAGAAACTTCAACAGCAGCAAGCGCAACGAGTTCCGCAACAAGCGCCGAGTAGATACTCGGTACGATCCTGAAGAGGTGAATGCAGTGAATGTCGGAGGCGGTGGTGGCCAAAGGCAGAAACCTGCTGGAGCCTACGGGCAGAACCAGAACCAGGGCCAGGGCAACAAGAAACCGTTCCGTACTGCGCAGTCGGGTAGCGGGAACTCCGAGCAGCCGAAGAAGTTTGTCTTTGATGACATGAAGGATGGCCCATGCAGCTTTCACACTCACCACCCCTCGAGGCCTGCTAACCACACTACTCGGCAATGCGAATGGTGGGATGTGATCAAGAGTGATGGCTTGCCTCCTCCTCCTCCCCTACCAGCCGCCAATGCTACTGTTCAGCCTACTCGCGCACCCGCAGCTCGGCCGCCAGTGTACCCGAGAAGAGAGAATGTGAACCAAGTGGCTTTAGGAGCCAACCAGAACTTCAACAACGAGAGATACCGCAACAACAACAACAACTACAACCGCAACAACAACAACAGAGGCAACAACAACAACTATCAGGGCAACAACAATGGCAACTATGGCAACAATGGGGGCAATGGCTCCAATCAGTACCAAGAGCACCATGAGAGCTACATGATCTTCACTTCTGAGGCAGTCGACAAGCAATCACAGCACAGGCGGGCCATGGAGGTCAATGCAGTGATTCCTGCTGTTCCTCACTACATGTACTGGTGCGACCAGGAGATCAGGTGGTCCCGAGTAGATCATCCCAAGGTGATGCCCAACCCAGGTACTTATGCCTTGGTGCTGGATCCTACCTTCCTGGGTCCCGAGAAGAATGTGAGGTTCAGCAAGGTGCTAATCGACAACGGCAGCAGCATCAACATTGTGTACAAGGACACACTCGAGAAGCTTGGCCTAGCCGAGAACATGATGCTGCCTAGCAAGACCACCTTCCATGGCATTGTGCCCGGGATCTCATGCAACCCGATTGGCCGAGTGTGGATCGATGTGCTATTCGGTACCCGGGAGAACTGCCGCACAGAGCGCTTGCAGTTCGAGGTGGTGGATCATCAGAGCCCTTATCATGCTCTACTCGGCAGGCCTGCTCTGAGCAAGTTCATGGCCTCTACTCATATTGCATATCTGAAGATGAAGATCCCTGGTCCCAATGGCATAATCACTATCGCTGGCGACTACAAGAAGTCCATGGAGTGTGCCTCGGCTAGCTCCAAGCTGGCAGAGTCGATGGTGATCGAGGCCGAGAAGAAGAAGATGTACGAGGTGGTGGCCATGGCTCAGTCCGCACAAGCTGGTGCACAAGGTGTGCCGAGTACCCAGCATGGTACTGCCTTCCAAGCTGCCAAGGAGACCAAGACAGTCCAGGTCGACCCCGAGTTCCCCGACCGCGTAGCCATCATTGGTTCCGGGTTGGCGGAGAAATAGGAAAGTGAGCTCATCCACTTCCTCCGTGAGAATCGGGATGTATTCGCCTGGACTAATGAAGATCTACCAGGAGTCCCGAGGGAGTTGGTTGAGCACTCTTTGCATGTGCGTCCTGACGCCAAGCCAGTGAAGCAGGCTATGCGTCGTTTCGGAGATGAGAGGAGGAAGGCCATTGGTGACCAGATCACCAAGTTACTGATAAGCAATTTCATCATGGAGGTGCTGCATCCGGATTGGCTAGCCAACCCGGTCATGGTCGAGAAGAAGAAGGAGGATCCCAAGGCTGCCACTGCATGGCGCATGTGCGTCGACTACACCGACTTGAACAAGGCATGCCCCAAGGATCCTTTCCCGCTACCCCGCATCGATCAGGTGATCGATTCCACTGCTGGTTGTGAACTGTTGTCTTTCATAGATGCCTACTCTGGTTTCCATCAGATTGCACTCAACCCTGCTGATCAAATAAAGACTGCTTTCATTACCCCGTACGGGGCTTATTGCTATCGTGTCATGTGTTTTGGCTTGAGGAATGCGGGTGCAACCTATCAGAGATGCATGCAGAAATGCTTGCACGACCAGCTCGGCAAGAATGTGCAGGTGTACGTAGATGACATTGTCATCAAAACGAATAAAACACATACTCTGCTTGCCGACCTGGAGGAAACCTTTGCTAACCTACGCAAGTACAAAATGAAACTGAATCCGAGTAAGTGCACCTTTGGTGTACCGGCCGGAAAGCTACTCGGTTTTCTAGTTTCTAGTCGGGGCATTGAAGCCAATCCTTCTAAGATAAAAGCTATTGAGAGCATGTCTTTACCGAGATCGCTGAAGGATGTACAGAAGTTCACAGGTTGCTTGGCATCTTTGAGCCGTTTTCTGGGCCGAATGGGCGAGAAGGCCCTGCCTCTATACCAGCTGATGAAGAAAAGTGACAAGTTTGTCTGGACTCCGCAAGCGGACGTGGCATTCAATGAGCTGAAAGCAATGCTGGCTAGCGCTCCCGTCTTGGCTAGTCCGCTACCCAAGGAGCATATGCTGCTGTATATTGCTGCGACTAACCGAGTAGTCAGCGTGGTGATAGTGGTGGAGCGAGAAGAAGAAGGCAAGAGTGTGCAGCGCCCAGTGTATTACCTCAGTGAAGTGCTGTCCAGCTCCAAGCAAAACTATCCGCACTACCAGAAGATGACATATGGTGTGTACCTAGGCGCCAGGAAGTTGAAACATTATTTCCAGGAGCACCCCATCACTGTCGTGAGTTCTGCTCCCATCTCGGATATCATGGGTAACAAGGAGGCGAGTGGCAGAGTAGCCAAGTGGGCAATCGAGCTGGCAGCATATGCTCCCGCGTATACGAGAAGAGAAGCCATCAAGTCTCAGGTCCTGGCGGAGTTTCTGGTGGACTGGGCCGAGATGCAGTATGAACCTCCTGCTCCAGTTTCCAACTACTGGAAGATGCACTTTGATGGCTCGAAGGTGAAAGAAGGCCTTGGCGCTGGTGTTGTGCTTACCTCACCCAAGCGAGATCAGCTCAAGTATGTGTTGCAGATTCATTTCAAAGCATCCAACAATGTAGCAGAGTACGAGGCAGTGGTGCATGGCTTGCGAGTAGCCAAGGAGGTTGGTGTGCAGCGCATTATATGCTATGGTGATTCAGATCTGGTGGTGCAGCAAGTCTCGGGCACTTGGGATGCTTTGGATGCCAACATGGCTTCGTATCGCTTCTTGGTGCAGTCTATGACTGGGTTTTTCGAAGGGTGTGAGTTCCAGCACATTCACCGAGCAGAGAACGAAGCAGCAGACGAGCTATCCAAGTTGGGATCTTCTCGGCAGTCCATCCCGGCAGGGATCGCCTTGGAGCATTTGAGGAAGCCATCCATCAAGCCTTCTCCCAACTCGGAGTCTATATTTGTCCCTTCTCTGCCAAGTGAAGAATCTGACCCAATGGAGATTGACTGGGAGAGTGCTGCAGGAAACCCGGGGACTGCCGTCCTCTACTCGGGGACTGCCACTCCTTACTCGGGGACTGCCACTCCTTACTCGGGGACTGCCACTCCTTACTCGGGGACTGCCACTCCCTACTCGGGGGCTGCCACTCCTTACTCGGGGACTGCCATTCCCTACTCGGGGACTGCCATTCCTTACTCGGGGACTGCCATTCCCTACTCGGGGACTGCCACTCCTTACTCGGGGACTGCCGCCCTCAACCCAGAGGCTGTCGCATTTATTGAAGAAGTTCTCGCCAATCGATCTGGGCTGCAAAGAAGCGCTCCTACTCCTCCTGTGCAACCGCAAGAGCCCGTCCCAATGGAACTGGACGAACCAGTGTTTCCCATACGGGAGACACCGAGTTGGGCTATGCCCATATTATCCTTTCTAAGGGACGGTACATTACCTGAAGATGAGGTGACTGCGAGGCACATTCAGAGAAGGTCCAAGGGCTACACCATAGTCAGAGATGTGCTGCACAAGAGAAGTGCCACTGGCGTGCTGCAACGTTGTGTGAGCCCGGAAGAGGGAGAAGAAATTCTGGTGGAGATACATCAAGGGGAGTGTGGGCATCACGCCTCATCTCGGGCTTTGGTCAAGAAAGCTTTTCGGCATGGCTTCTACTGGCTCACTGCACTGCAGCAAGCTGAAGATATTGTGAGGAAGTGCAACGGCTGCCAGATGTTCGCAAGTAAGATTCACATGCCCGCTTCCGAGTTGAAGACAATTCCTATCACATGGCCGTTTGCTGTTTGGTGCTTGGATATGGTTGGCCCCTTCAAGCCGGCTAAAGGCAATATGACACATATCTTGGTCATGGTGGACAAGTTCACCAAGTGGATTGAAGTGAAGCCTATTCGGAAGTGCGATGGGGTCACAGCTGTGAAATTCGTGAAGGATGTGATCATGAGATATGGCTACCCGCACAGTATCATCACCGACAACGGCACCAACTTTGCAGAGGGGGCAATGGTGCGATTTTGCAGAGATAAGCACATCCGACTAGACGTTGCGTCAGTCGCGCACCCTGCCTCCAATGGGCAAGTTGAGAGAGCAAATGGTATGGTGCTGGCAGGCATAAAGCCAAGGCTGATTGAGCCACTGCTGAAAACACCTGGGTGTTGGCTAGAAGAGTTGCCAGCGGTGTTGTGGAGTCTAAGGACTACCCCTAACCGATCAACCGGCTACACGCCATTCTTCTTGGTATACGGGGCTGAGGCCGTGTTGCCAATAGACTTAGAGCATGACTCCCCCCGAGTAGCCCTCTACACTGAGGTGGAGGCGAGAGAAGCTCGATAAGACGACGTTGATCTGCTTGAAGAAGCAAGAGAGCTGACTCTGTCATGTTCGGCTATCTACCAGCAAAACCTGCGGCGTTATCATAGCCGAAAGGTGAACCCAAGGGTTTTCCGAGAAGGAGACATGGTCCTTAGGCTTGTGCAGCGCACAGCCGGGATGCACAAATTGTCTCCTCCATGGGAAGGGCCTTTCATTGTGAGCAAAGCGCTGCACAAGGATGCGTACTACCTTGTAGATGTGCGTCCATCGCAGGCGAACAGGGCAGATAAAGCTGGAGAAGAAACCAAGCGCCCCTGGAATGTAGCTCTACTCCGTCGTTTTCATTCGTAAGCAAAAATGTGTATGTACCCTTTTATCCGAGTTGAAATTCTACTCTGCAATCTGAAATTGTTCTCGGGGACTGCCCTCGCCCAAAATTGCTCTAAGTGTTTTTACTCGGCTTTACTGTTTGTCTACTCGGTTGCTTCACTTCGAAACTCATAAGCATATTGAGTACTGTGTCTAAACCTATATGCCAACTCTTCGACTCTGCTGCTGTCCGAAACCCGGCTTCATGGCAAGCAAGAGAACAAGCAAAAGGTCAATGAGCACAAGAAAATTGCTAAGGAAGAAAAAGTGCAGGAACCGAGTAGAGTGCTTATTTCTTTTGTTCTCTGTTTTGTCTTCTCGGCTAAGTGGTGGGCTGCGTTACTATGATTGTTTCTAAGTGGCCAAATATTTGCAGCTCTACTCTTTGATTCTTGTGACTCGAATACCAAAAAAGCAACAAGTTGCAGGTAGAGCAGAGATGAAAAGATAGAGTGAATAAGAAACGCAACTCGGGGACTCGCATGGAAACGCAACCCGGCATCGAGCCAGGGCTGCTCAAAATGACTAAATTGAAGATAATGTGTGGAAATAAAATTGAGTAGCAAGAAAAGCATAAATAAGTCTGATACATATGCTCCCGGCATCCCGGGGATCTAATAAATGTGCAAGTGAAAAGTATGCAGGTAAAATCATGTGGAGGAGGCAGTGTTGTCAGTGCTGGCATTGGCTGCTGCATCTTCTGTGGTGGCCCTGGCTGCCGCATCTTCCTCGGCGCTGGCATGGGTGGCATCCGCCTCCGACTGGACGGTGGCGGACTCGTCCATCTCGACGTCCTGCTCGGTGGCTGCCAGGTCAGAAGTGGCCGTGGCCACCGAGATGGGCCCTGGAGCTGTAGAGGAACCGGAGGCTCGGCTGGGGGCGAGTATCGTGTCGTCAAGAGCGGCTCCTGAAGAGGTGCCGAAGTCGAGTGGGGCGGTGTCGATGTGCTCGGCCTCCTCATCGCTACTCGCGATGGCCGTGGCCTTCCCCTTCCCGGCCTTGCTCCTGGGGGAATCGAAGAAGCCCGACTCCAGGTCGGAGTCTGTGTCATCATCTTCCTCCTCCTCGTCCTCCTCCACCTCGGTGTCGGGCTCGGGGAGGCCGTCGATGTAGATCTCCGTCTCGGCGCACTCCGCCACTTCATACGCGATCAATTTGCGCGCGGCCACGCAGTCGGGGTCTGTCTCCCACTTGGAGTTGTCGCGCTTCCCGCGGATGAGTTGCATGTTAAGATTTTCGTACCAGGAGGCGATGCAAAGAAGCATCAAGTCCGCGCCTGCCCGAGCTCCAGAAGCACGCCATTTCTTCAACTCGGCCTTCACATTCTGTAGCTTGAGTGCGAGGCCCCGGATGGTTGTTGGCTCAGGATCCTCAGGCCAGAAGAGCTTGTGAAGCTCAAAGCCCACGCGCACGAGGTCGGTACCAACGCCGGCTAGGCGTTCGAACTGGCCTCGCATCACCAGCATGCTGTCTTCAATTTCGGCCATGGTGTCCTCTGGCTCGCCATTCGCAGCACGTGCTGCTTGGGCCTTGGCCAGAGCGGGCACACAGGAAGAAATAATGGCAGGAAAGATCTCTGGGAAAACAAGTAAGAAATTCAGAATCAGAGAAGAAAAGAACCGGGTAGAGGAAGAACCGAGAAGAAATTCGACCGAGAAGAGAAAGATGCAGAGAAGAGAAAGCTTACTCTTAAGCTCGATGCGCAGCGCCTGCAGCTGGGTCTTCCAAGATTCTTCATTGGATATGTGCTTCTCCTGGATCTGGCGCAGAGTATCCATCTGTGCGAAAAGCCCAGCATTGGCCTTTGTCAGTACCTCGCACTCCTGCTTGAGGGTATTGATTCTGGCATTGAGGGTTGTCTCGGCTTTGGCCTTCTCGGCGATTGCTCTGTCCCTCTCGGCGCCAAGAGCGATAGCATCCTGGAGTGCCTTCTGCAGCTGGAGTTGCAGTTCCGCCACCTCTGTGGTGTGGTTCTTCACCAACTCGACAGCCTGGTCGGACAGCTGCTTCTGCACCTCTTCCGGTTTGACGCAGTCTTGATGTTCTTCAACAAACAACTTATGATCTTTTGCGGAGAGACAAACAAGGTTAGCAGAGAAGCAGAGAAGAAACAGAAACATAATCAAGCCGGGTAGACGGCAACTCACCTTCTAACTTCTTGATGGTGGCCTCGGCGTTCTCCACAAACGCACGGCACTTCTCGTGCTCCTCAGTTAAGGTCTTCAGGTTCTCTGCAGAGTAGGAATGGTTAGCGCAAAAGAAAGCAGAAGCGGGCGTAAACAGAAAACGCAAGAACCGCGTGGCTAAAAGCGTACCTTCCACTTCAGACAGCCTCTGAGTGCTGTCTTTCGCATCTTTCTTGGCTGCCTCCGCAGCTGCTTTCTCCCGCTCCAAAGCAGCAATTCGCCTTCTGGCGATAGCATGATTCCAGAGCAGCACGCGGTATAGGTTGGTCCTCTTCAGAACGCTATCCTGAGAAGCGAGAAGAAAACAAGTTAAACGCAGAAGTGAAAGATTCAACCCGAGAAGGCGACTACTCGGAAGAGCACCCGCCTACTCGGCCAGAATCTCGGGGACTAGGTGATGGTAAAGGAAAGTAAAGGCGAATAGGAGAGAAGAAAAATTCAACTCGGAGAAGGACAAGTTGAAGCTTACTGCATAGGCTTGCTCGATGTCCTCGGCGTTCTTGCGGTGCAGGAACATCTTGGCAGCGAGAGTGGCGGTGTCCGTGGAGACGGTCATGGGCTTGTATCCCAGATCCACTTTGTTCCACTCGACGCGCATGTAGTCAATTGCGCCGAGACCAAGGCCGTGCCAGTTGTCCGTGCCGAGAACCTTGCTGTCCCATTTGGCGTCGATAAAGCCAATGGTATCCAGCACCTGCTCGAGGCTCTTCGTGGTTATCGTTGGATTTTGGGCTCCCCGAGAAGCAATAGTGACGGACTGGTTTTGGTTTGGATCTGGGGGAGGGGAGTTCATGGCTACGGCCTTTCGTCCCCTCAGAAGGGCAAGCTGCTTGTCCTTGGGAGAGAAGCCAATTGTGTTTTGCTGGCTAACCTGAACCATGTAATCCGGGAAGCAAGGTTGGCCAGCGGCGATGGCGGCGGCAGCAGTCGCAGTGGCAACCGGGCCGGACTCTCGAATCACCAACGCTCCGCCCAAGGTTGGTGGCGGCATCTGATCTCTGGCCCGTTTCTCCGCCTTCTCTTTTTCGGCTCTCTGCTTCTCGGGATCTTCGAGCTTCTTTCCCTCGGCTCTCGCCTTCGCCTTCTCGGCGGCTTCCTTCTCGGCTGCCTCTTTCTCAGCCTCGGTCTTCTCGGCAGCCTCTTGCTCGGCTGCTCTTTTCTCGACTGCCTCCTTCAGAGCTTCAAGGGCCTGGGCCTGTTGCCTGGTTACTCGCCCGGCAGGAGGGTTGGCTGCGTCCTTGGTCTGCGGCGCCGAGGAGGAACTTGGCGGTGTGGTGCCTTGAACGATTGGAGGCGCCACGGACCCATCACCTTGCGCAGTATCTGGCTGGGCGCTACTCGGTGTGGCGCCTGACTGCACGTTGCTCAGTGGGTAGGCGTCCGCCATGGTGGCATCCGTGATGGTGGCGTCCTCTACCCGCTGCTCGGCAGCGGGATTCTCTTGTGCGGCAGCCCCTGTGGTGGGCTGATCTGGCTCTGCGTCTGGCCGCTCGTGGGCGGCGGTGTCCTGCATCTCCTGGTCCTGATTCTCCTCGGCATTGTTGGCCGGAGGAGAAGGCGCTCTGTCCTGATGAGCAGCAGTGTCCCGTGCTGCTGACGATGCACGGTTCTGCTGTTCTGCTTCTGCTCCTTGGGTGTTGGTGGCGTCGTCCTCCTCATCGTCGAGATTGATCACAGGTACTGGTGGTTTCTTGGCCTGATCGGGCGCGAGAACGGCATTCGCGTCCATGGGAGGTCTGACGAGAAAGAAAGAATCAGAAATTAGAAGGAGATTGGGGAAAACAGCACAGCGCGAGAGGAGAGACGACCGAGAAGAAAACTTACGCAGTGGTGGAAGGGAGCTTCCGCCTCGGCTTCTTCGCGACCGCCTTGGTCGGCTTCTTCTTATCGGCTGGCTTCTTCTTCTTGGCTGGAGGCTCTTGGGCGTCACTGCCAGTCCGCTTGCGGGTGTTGGGGGCTGCGACGGACAGAGGTTTGACGACAAGGACCGCATCGTCCTTGCCCTCGTCATCGTCCTCGTCCTCATTCTCCTCAGCGACCTCATCTGTGGATTCAAAAGAGAAGAAGAAAATCAGGAACAGCAAACAAGGGATTGACGCTTCTCGCAAACAAGCGAAGTGAGTACGTTGTTACCTTCGAATTCGTCTTCAGACCAATCGCGAAGAGATGATTCGGCCTCGCGTTTCTCCGTCGTTGGGGAGCGCGGGAGATTGATCTGATCCGCGGCATCGAAGGAGGGCACATCGTCCTCCCCGCGGTCAGCAAAGAAATTGCCATCGAAGCGCTCGCAGCTTTCAATTTTCTGGCGAGTAAGGATCTGAAAAACAGAGAAGGGTCACAGATTAGCCGAGTATCAGGAAGGAGTTCTACTCGGATAGGCGTGCAAGCACAAAGCACACTAAGCCTAGGCAGCTCACTAATTGTTTCTACCCGGATAGGTGTGCAAACACAAAGCATACGAGGCCTAAGAGGCCTAAGCATGACTGCTGAATATCCTACACGGAAAGGCGTGCAGGCACAAAGCACACAAAGCCTAAGGATTGTTCCCGAGTAGGCTACCCGACAAGGCGTGCAAGCACAAAGCACATTAAGCCTAAGCAATTCGGCTAAATATCCTACTCGGTGCAGAAGACAATGGCTACTCGCGGCAAGAAGAAGAATCATCTACTCGGAAAGCATATGCAAAAACAGAGTAAGGGGGACGTACCCGCTCAATCGGCTTCGTGCGGCTATACGGGACGAACCCGTACTGCCAATTGTCGCCGAGGTTCGTCATCAAGATGGCCCTTGCGTGCCCGGGAACATCGATGTTGTCGATCTCGATGGTTGTCGTCCTGGTGCAGTCGCGGGGGCCTCCCATGTAGCACATGAGATGGCAGCGCTCCTGCAGAGGCAGCACTCGGCGCTGGATCCAGCAAGCCACCGGATCATCATTCTTGAGGCCTTGCTCTATCAGCCAGCCAAGCCTCTTCTCTATCTCGATGGCGATGTCGTCATTGGCGGGCTTCTCCTTCCAGTTCTTCCCGGTGGGAGCACGGAGGCTCCAGGCGGGAAGGTTGATCCTGTCATTTACCTGGGCTCCTTCGGTGGCGGGGATGTTCTTGACGTAGAAGAACGTCTTCTGCCACATTCGGACGGAGTCCAGCCCCTTGACACGGGGATGGTTCGTCCCGGACCGCTGCACCATCATGGCGCAGGCGGTGTCGGTGGCGCGGCCGACGCCCGCGGTGTCCTTCTTCCCGGTGGTCTGCTGGCGGAGGTGGAAGTACCTCAGCCAGGTATCTGTCGTCGGGTGGATGCCGAGGAAGGCCTCGCACACCACGGCGTGGTAGGCGAGGAAGACGACGGCATTGGGCGGCAGATGATGCATCTGAAGGCCGAAGTGGTCAAGAAACTTACGGAGGAAATCGGAGGCCGGCAACCCGAAGCTGCGCTCGAAGTGCGACATGAACACGACGCGCTCACCCTCCCGTGGGGTTGGCACGAGTTCATCGTCAGGCGCCCGGCACTCCACGCCGGGAGGAACTCTCCTGGTATTCACGAGCCAGGCGAAATCTTCACTGGTGACGATTGAGCCCGCCCAGCCGGCTTTAGCCATCGTTGCAAGCAGGAGGAGTGGAAGAAATTGGACGGAGTTGGTTGGGCGAATTGAGTCCGCGGCGGCGCGGAAGCTTGCGCGGCGGCGGAGAGCTCGGTGGCGGAGGAAAGCAGAGGACGAAAGAGGAATAGTGCAAGGGAAGGGGAAAAGGAAGTTACCGGCGGGGGTATTTATACCCTCTCCGCGAGTTTACCGTTACCATCGGCGTAGTGGGATCAATCGTGGCCATGATCGCTGTGTGGTGGGGCTTGTGGCCGGATAGAAACGCACGCAAGCGCGGAACGCGCGCGTAACGGCCACAGTGGATCCCACGACCAAATCGTGGCCTATTATTACGATTGATGGGACATAACGAGCCGATGGGCCCGCCCCGTGGAAACTGGGCGCGTGGCACGATGTGTCGTGGGCAGCGAAACGACAGGGTCGTGGATGCTTGACACGCGTCCGGTTGCGGCACGGACGGCTGGATGGTGCTCTGCGCCGCGAGGGCTCGATTCAAGAAAATTCTCTAAGACTTTTTACTCGGTTACAGAGTAGAAAGCAAGTGCTACTCGGAAGACAAGAGACACAAGATAATTGTCAGAGTACTACTCGGAGGCCTTTTACTCGGCATCTTGAGGTTCAAGGGCTATGAGGCAAAGATTTATTTTAAGCTGGCAGAGCCTAAGTGAACGAGTTCGCAAGACTCAACCAGCTTCGGGGACTGCTGTCGGGGGGTTACCCCCGAGTAGGGTAAAGGCAAGTGGTAAAAGCAGCTTACAGAAGAGAGGTTTGGTCGAGTAGCCGACTACCTGGTACTCTCTACCCGGTCGACTGCTACTCGGTCTCACCTCAAGATGACCAGAAGGAGATATCAATCAAGTTCTGTCCTTTCGAGTAGAAGAGTTGGCCCGAGTACAATTGGCGGGAACAATTGGCGGGAACCTACTCGGGCCAGAAAGTCAAAGGAGCCGTTCTGACACAGGATCCCGCGTATCCTGGGTCCGTACTTGGCAGCATTCGAACTACTGTTCATCTGGGACCGGCCTGCCTGACAGTGACAGCATGGAAGCAGGCCGTGGCAGGATAAGGGGGGCCTACTCTGTGCTTAGGTACAGTGATACCAGTCTGTCCCCTAGTTTTGCCCAACGACTTTCCAGATGAAGCCAAGGTTAGGAACCAAAGCTGTCAGCGGGAACCCGGAAGAAGGACGATGTGCACACTATGTCGACACTTGTCCATGTTTGGACGTATCCGGCTGGGCACCAGGTATATAAGGTGCCCCGCCGCCTCCTGCGTGAGGCATCGCATACTGGATCACGCATAAACCCTAGAAACCCTAAGTCCTTGACCTAGTTCCATCCGGAGAGGGGAGAGTGGCTACTCGGTAGCGATATCATTTGTACTGTGGCTACTCGGAGGAACATCATAATACATACAGAAAGGCAGGAGTAGGGATTTTACCTCTTCACGAGGGCCCTGAACCTGGGTAGATCGTGTTGTTTGCAGTGTATTGTTCTTACCTCACGCGGCTACTCGTCGCGTGATCCCTCCCCGAGCACCTCCAGCGTCCTTCGTCCCCACATCATTAGCCATCCCATGGCATCTGCCGTGACACCACCACGACACCGGAGGACAGGGAGGGGAGGCGCAGGGGGTGGCGATGGGAGGAGGCAGAGGAGGAGGACGTTCGCGAGGAAGGAGGGCGAGCGAGGGGGTTCGCTGGGAGGAGGAGACATGCGAGGGGGTCGCTCGATCCCCTCCCGTGAGCGTGCGTGTGCGGTTCCTGGGAGTGGAGGTGGGAGGACCTGATTGCAATTTGTGGAAACGGCGGGGGCAAAAGGAGGAGGGAAGAAATTATGGTAAGGGAGGCTGGTTCGGTTGGGCCTTGCTCGGCCGGAAAATTGGGCATGCTGTGCTTTCTCTCTTCTCTTTTTTTTTTCTTTTTTTTCTTTTTTTTTTCCAGAAATTGGTTAGGCAAAAAGAAAAAAAATAGATTTAGGCACCAAATAAATTTCAGAAATTTTAGAGAGAAAACATTTGATGAATTTTAATTAGTTGGCAAGTTTTAAATGCATGCAGATGCATGATGCTATGACGCGAAAAGGAAACAACAATTTCTATTTGGGGGGGGGGGAACCCCCGGGTGTTACAGCACCTGGGGTGTTACCTGTTTTTTTTTGCTTGCATCATATGCATCACATGAGCATTGCATTCTGTTTTTTAAAACAACTCAAATTCAAAACAATTTAAACTTTCACACCTCGTTTCAAAATTTCCAATTTCAGAATTCCAACCCAAACCCCATTTGAAAATCACCTAACAATTTAATATCACCTTAATAATTCAAGTTGTTGAAATTAAATTTAAACTACCTTGTTGTTGTTGTTTTGCAAATTACTAAAATCTAATTATCAAATCAAAATCCCAAACTCTATTGGGAAAATTCAACTAAAAACTTTAAATCAAATTAAATTTTCAAAATTGTGAAATAATGTTAACTCTTGCTTTAATTGTTGTTTTGGAAAATTAACACCCACAATTCCTAAAAGAAAAACCCCCAAATCCTTTCTCTCTCTCCCTTTCATTCCTTTACAAAAAAAAATCAAAAGGGAAAAAAGAGAGCAAAGGAGAGAGGCAGCCCACCCCTTTCTTTTCCTTCTCCCACAGCCCATCTCTCTTCTTTTCTGCCCAAGCCCACCTACCCCAGCCCACTAGCCCTCCTTCTGTCGTCTTCCCCCTCGTGGCTGTCGTCACCTGTACGATCGCAGAACCACCGTCGATCACCTCCCTCCCCTCCTGCGATGCTCGCCGTACGAGCTAGGGCTCCTCCTTAAAACCACCTCCCCCCTCTGCTGCTAGCCCTATCCACCCTAGTCCCTTTCCCTAGCGCCGCCAAGTCCTCCTTCCTCCCCCTGATCTCCCTCTGTTTCTGAACCCTGCAACCACACCGCCGTCAGAGCCCACTGTTCCCCGTCACCCCCCCACCGCCATGATCACCTCGAGTATGCTCTGTGGCCGGGAATGGACCCGCGGAGATCCCCTCTACCGCCTCGCCCCTTCGCCGCTTGCTGGGAGCCACGGTGTTGTCCGCGCCGTCGCCGGCAAGACCCAGCCGTGGCTGCACGTCGGAGCAGCCCCGCCTCCTCGAGACACCCGCGGTGAGCCCCTGCTCCTCCTTCCCCTCTCCCTCCTCTCTACACCAGCGCACAAGGCCACTGCTCACCGCACTCATCCACGGCACACGCGAGCAGCACATCGAGACCCTGCCGCCGGAGATCGCCACTTTTGGGTTCCGTCAGGTTCAGAAGGAACTCGCTGACGAGAACTTTCAGTTAACGTCCGTTGTCACCTTATTTTCTGTCAGTCGCGGTTACTTTCAGAAACCACGAACCAGCCTAGTGGTTGGCTCCCTCTGCGCGCACCGCGAGCGCGCGGGATCGATTCCCCGCGGCCGCACTTTCTTTTCGCTGAATTTTGGTCCGCTTCCTATTTCTGAACATGAAAAGGTGGCGTGCGCTCTGAATCTACAACCACAGCAGATCAACCCAGTGGTTTGGGCCTCTGTCTTCCACTGGGGAGACCCGAGCTCGAATCCTGGGAAGACCAATTCCCCACCTTTTTCTTCTTTTGCAAGCATGGCACTGTGGGCCCATCTGTCATACACGGTGGCTAACTACTCTCCTATAATAAAAGTTCCACAGTGATTTTCGTATTCAATATTAATCTGTAATTCCAGAAAAAGGGGTTAAACATGCTAAATTCATATCTTTTGATTTATGCATCCAAATGACACAAATTTTGTGTGTATCCCAATCAAAATTTCATGAACTTTTCAAATATAACATTTGTTATCTGTTTTGCACATTTCAAATTGTTTCAAATTTCAAATTCAAACAATTCTTTTCCAATTTGGTTAATTCCATAATTAATTCATAATTAATTCAATTAACCCAAATAAAATATGTTTTTAAGTCAAATTCAATGTACTTTCTGTTTATCAACTTTGTTTTGCAATTTGGACAATTAAAATTAATGTTATTTAATAATTCTAAAATTGGTTAATTAAATGGCATAATTAATAACTTTCAAATGGTTGCTCCAAATTAAATACTCAAAACATGATTTTCATCCAAAATTACATGTCACACTTGAATATCCACTTTGTTTTCTGGTTTGCAACAATTAATTTGAATAATTGTTTCACCTCCTATTTAATGCAATTTAAATTGCCAAAATTCATAACTAATTCCTTTTAATTCCAAATCAAACAAATAAAATATGTTGTCCAATCAGAAAATTGCAAGGAATATGTTCATGCCATCCATATCTCTGTTTGCATCTTATCTTGTGCATTCTAGATCTTGTTATGCATGTTCACCTATATGACAACATATGGAATGTGTGGGCTAATTATTTCCAGTTGTTGCCCCTTCCATTTAAATTGCCTACCTCATCTATTTCATTGTTGCCATGCTAAATAACAATTAAATTGATGGTTAGCTAAACAACTTGAACCAATTCCTATTTCTCCGGACTCCGGTTCCGATTAAATTGCTTAAGTTGTTTCCCCTGTTGCATCTTTCCATGTCATGCATATAAACTAGGATCATGCTGGATCTTTTGCCGTAGTAGTAATTGTTGCATCCGGTGTTTCTTTTAGTTCGTTGCTTCTTCCCGGATAGGACGTTGAGATGATGAGAGCAACGACAAGTTCTGCTACCTTGTGGGATCTCAGGCAAGTATACTCACTTGCTGCCATATGGCTACCTTTCATCACTTGTTACCGATTCTTTCCGTTGTTCTTATTCTAGCCTGTTGTTTCGATGCTTGTGTCTCGATCCTATTATATGTCTACCTTGCAGCCATGATATAGCCTTTCCTTCCATTTCCTATTAATTGTTGATTGTTTACCTCGTTGGCCTTCGTGCCGTAGCTGCACGCTTAGGGTTGCTTCTGCTCGAGTCTGTTGTCGGTTACTTCTTTTACCTTACTTATTTATGTCTGGGGGATCGATGTTAAACAATGAATCATGCTAATGTTATTGTTAATAATAATTTGACGATAAGGCACCGGCAGGAGGCCCTTTGTGGTTTTGAGGCCTGCTAGTGTCGACCCTAATAGGAAAAGGGTCTTGTCTACTGATCCATGATGAGCGCACTACCCGCATGTGGGAAGCGAGTATGGGCGCCCCCCTCAACTTGACTCGATTCGCATCTCGTCCAAATCGCCTCATTTAGTTCGGGTATTCCATTTGCTGCATGCATGATCTTGCGAGCCCTTGGATCCCGGGTGGAACTTTCGTAGTCGGCATATAGGGGGACACGGTCTTAGAGTGCTATGAGGGTCCCTTTTCTTCGGGGCTCGATTAGCCGTGCGCCCAAGGTTCTTTGGGCTTGATGCGAAGAAGAGTTGAGTTGTGTTGAGTATCTCGCTTGGTGGGTTGATCCCCCGTCTAGCGGGTTATTCTTACGTGTACGGCCAAATTGGTGCAACCCTGCATGGATAATCTTCTCGAGAAGCCGTGTTTTCCGCGGTTATGGATTACTTGGTGAAAGTACTGGCTAACAAGTACTCAGGACAACTTAAACCTAATGATTAACAATCTTACACCCAATGATTAACAACTTGACTAGTAATAGGCTTATTGACACAATAATCTGAACCATCATTAATCCAACTGTGTGAGTTATCCTCGGATTGCTTCTTCGGATAAGGGGCGAGATCCAGGATGGGTTTGTTTGAAGTTATCTTTCAGTTGGTTACAATACTCGATCTTATCTTCTTTCTGTTAGCCGGAAGTTGTAGTTGTTTCTGTAGTTGGTTAGTGCAGCCCGCTGTCGCTTATTTGCAATAACCCCTTCCTTTCCGTTGATCCCAAAGTATTAGTATCTTGTGATGACTGGCTACGCCGGTATCTTGTGAGTATGGTTTATCCACTTGCCAGTACTTAACCGTACTGACCCACGAATCTTTTTCGTGGCTGCATATTCAATATTGCAGTCAACATGTTTGAAGTCTGACGACGTTAGCTTGGGAATCCCTCCGGCTTGGCCTGGGCAGGGATTGGACGCTCTCGGTTATCTTCAGGACTCTTAGTCCAATTTGTATCTTGTCCGTAGACGGACGATATGTTGTTTCTTCCGCTGTTATTTGGATCTTTGTATTGTATCAGTTGTATCATTGGCTCGTTTGAGACGTCTTGTATCTATCTGTTTCTGTTGTAATTGTGGAATATTCGTGAACTGTTGTAATGTTATCATAAGTGGCAACCTGGAATCGGTTATTATGCGGATTTGGCGAGAATGCTGAAATCTGCATAGTGCCCGATCTCGGGGCGTCACAAAATGGTATCAGAGCCTTGGTTCCGATTCCCGAGATTGTTTCGATACGAATGGTTATCGAAGCAACGAGTCCGCAAAGCCTGTAGGATAACCTCGCTAACGGTCGTTGTTCCTAGAATGTCAAAAACTATTTCTGCTAAACTATTTTGGAAAAACATCTCGATAGGATTCTTGTTTTCTCCTTACCCCTATTCTATTTCCCCTCCCATCTTATTTGTTTTGGAGTCTCCCCTCTTGTCTATCTTTCAAAGTATTAGGATCCTACGTGGGTGGACGTTTTCTGAGCCTTTAACCTAATAGGTTCGATCATCGGAAGATTCCTGGTGGAAGAACATCGTCGTCACTCCGAGCAAGAATCCCTTGTTAGTGGTGTCGAGGAGATCAACTGGAAGCACGAAGAATCGATAGTCGAACTTCTTTCCCCTCCCGGGTTAGCAGGTGGATTGCGAGGGCGCAATCCCTTGTTAGTGGTGTCGTCTGTAACACCTGGGGTGTTACCTGTTTTTTTTTTGCTTGCATCATATGCATCACATGAGCATTGCATTCCGTTTTTCAAAACAACTCAAATTCAAAACAATTTAAACTTTCACACCTCGTTTCAAAATTTCCAATTTCAAAATTCCAACCCAAACCCCATTTGAAAATCACCTAACAATTTAATATCACCTTAATAATTCAAGTTGTTGAAATTAAATTTAAACTACCTTGTTGTTGTTGTTTTGCAAATTACTAAAATCTAATTATCAAATCAAAATCCCAAACTCTATTGGGAAAATTCAACTAAAAACTTTAAATCAAATTAAATTTTCAAAATTGTGAAATAATGTTAACTCTTGCTTTAATTGTTGTTTTGGAAAATTAACACCCACAATTCCTAAAAGAAAAACCCCCAAATCCTTTCTCTCTCTCCCTTTCATTCCTTTACAAAAAAAAATCAAAAGGAAAAAAAAGAGCAAAGGAGAGAGGCAGCCCACCCCTTTCTTTTCCTTCTCCCACAGCCCATCTCTCTTCTTTTCTGCCCAAGCCCACCTACCCCAGCCCACTAGCCCTCCTTCTGTCGTCTTCCCCCTCGTGGCTATCGTCACCTGTACGATCGCAGAACCACCGTCGATCACCTCCCTCCCCTCCTGTGATGCTCGCCGTACGAGCTAGGGCTCCTCCTTAAAACCACCTCCCCCCTCTGCTGCTAGCCCTAGCCACCCTAGTCCCTTTCCCTAGCGCCGCCAAGTCCTCCTTCCTCCCCCCGATCTCCCTCTGTTTCTGAACCCTGCAACCACACCGCCGTCAGAGCCCACTGTTCCCCGTCACCCCCCCACCGCCATGATCACCTCGAGTATGCTCTGTGGCCGGGAATGGACCCGCGGAGATCCCCTCTACCGTCTCGCCGCTTCGCCGCTTGCTGGGAGCCACGGTGTTTTCCGCGCCGTCGCCGGCAAGACCCAGCCGTGGCTGCACTTCGGAGCAGCCCCGCCTCCTCGAGACACCCGCGGTGAGCCCCTGCTCCTCCTTCCCCTCTCCCTCCTCTCTACACCAGCGCACAAGGCCACTGCTCACCGCACTCATCCACGGCACACGCGAGCAGCACATCGAGACCCTGCCGCCGGCGATCGCCACTTTTGCGTTCCGTCAGGTTCAGAAGGAACTCGCTGACGAGAACTTTCAGTTAACGTCCGTTGTCACCTTATTTTCTGTCAGTCGCGGTTACTTTCAGAAACCACGAACCAGCCTAGTGGTTGGCTCCCTCTGCGCGCACCGCGAGCGCGCGGGATCGATTCCCCGCGGCCGCACTTTCTTTTCGCTGAATTTTGGTCCGCTTCCTATTTCTGAACATGAAAAGGTGGCGTGCGCTCTGAATCTACAACCACAGCAGATCAACCCAGTGGTTTGGGCCTCTGTCTTCCACTCGGGAGACCCGAGCTCGAATCCTGGGAAGACCAATTCCCCACCTTTTTCTTCTTTTGCAAGCATGGCACTGTGGGCCCATCTGTCATACACGGTGGCTAACTACTCTCCTATAATAAAAGTTCCACAGTGATTTTCGTATTCAATATTAATCTGTAATTCCAGAAAAAGGGGTTAAACATGCTAAATTCATATCTTTTGATTTATGCATCCAAATGACACAAATTTTATGTGTATCCCAATCAAAATTTCATGAACTTTTCAAATATAACATTTGTTATCTGTTTTGCACATTTCAAATTGTTTCAAATTTCAAATTCAAACAATTCTTTTCCAATTTGGTTAATTCCATAATTAATTCATAATTAATTCAATTAACCCAAATAAAATATGTTTTTCAGTCCAAATTCAATGTACTTTCTGTTTATCAACTTTGTTTTGCAATTTGGACAATTAAAACTAATGTTATTTAATAATCCTAAAATTGGTTAATTAAATGGCATAATTAATAACTTTCAAATGGTTGCTCCAAATTAAATACTCAAAACATGATTTTCATCCAAAATTACATGTCACACTTGAATATCCACTTTGTTTTCTGGTTTGCAACAATTAATTTGAATAATTGTTTCACCTCCTATTTAATGCAATTTAAATTGCCAAAATTCATAACTAATTCCTTTTAATTCCAAATCAAACAAATAAAATATGTTTTCCAATCAGAAAATTGCAAGGAATATGTTCATGCCATCCATATCTCTGTTTGCATCTTATCTTGTGCATTCTAGATCTTGTTATGCATGTTCACCTATATGACAACATATGGAATGTGTGGGCTAATTATTTCCAGCTGTTGCCCCTTCCATTTAAATTGCCTACCTCATCTATTTCATTGTTGCCATGCTAAATAACAATTAAATTGATGGTTAGCTAAACAACTTGAACCAATTCCTATTTCTCCGGACTCCGGTTCCGATTAAATTGCTTAAGTTGTTTCCCCTGTTGCATCTTGCCATGTCATGCATATAAACTAGGATCATGCTGGATCTTTTGCCGTAGTAGTAATTGTTGCATCCGGTGTTTCTTTTAGTTCGTTGCTTCTTCCCGGATAGGACGTTGAGATGATGAGAGCAACGACAAGTTCTGCTACCTTGCGAGATCTCAGGCAAGTATACTCACTTGCTGCCATATGGCTACCTTTCATCACTTGTTACCGATTCTTTCCGTTGTTCTTATTCTAGCCTGTTGTTTCGATGCTTGTGTCTCGATCCTATTATATGTCTACCTTGCAGCCATGATATAGCCTTTCCTTCCACTTCCTATTAACTGTTGATTGTTTACCTCGTTGGCCTTCGTGTCGTAGCTGCATGCTTAGGGTTGCTTCTGCTCGAGTCTGTTGTCGGTTACTTCTTTTACCTTACTTATTTATGTCTGGGGGCTCGATGTTAAACAATGAATCATGCTAATGTTATTGTTAATAATAATTTGACGATAAGGCACCGGCAGGAGGCCCTTTGTGGTTTTGAGGCCTGCTAGTGTCGACCCTAATAGGAAAAGGGTCTTGTCTACTGATCCATGATGAGCGCACTACCCGCATGTGGGAAGCGAGTATGGGCGCCCCCCTCAACTTGACTCGATTCACATCTCGTCCAAATCGCCTCATTTAGTTCGGGTATTCCATTTGCTGCATGCATGATCTTGCGAGCCCTTGGATCCCGGGTGGAACTTTCGTAGTCGGCATATAGGGGGACACGGTCTTAGAGTGCTATGAGGGTCCCTTTTCTTCGGGGCTCGATTAGCCGTGCGCCCAAGGTTCTTTGGGTTGATGCGAAGAAGAGTTGAGTTGTGTTGAGTACCTCGCTTGGTGGGTTGATCCCCCGTCTGGCGGGTTATTCTTACGTGTACGGCCAAATTGGTGCAACCCTGCAGGGATAATCTTCTCGAGAAGCCGTGTTTTCCGCGGTTATGGATTACTTGGTGAAAGTACTGGCTAACAAGTACTCAGGACAACTTAAACCTAATGATTAACAATCTTACACCCAATGATTAACAACTTGACTAGTAATAGGCTTATTGACACAATAATCTGAACCATCATTAATCCAACTGTGTGAGTTATCCTCGGATTGCTTCTTCGGATAAGGGGCGAGATCCAGGATGGGTTTGTTTGAAGTTATCTTTCAGTTGGTTACAATACTCGATCTTATCTTCTTTCTGTTAGCCGGAAGTTGTAGTTGTTTCTGTAGTTGGTTAGTGCAGCCCGTTGTCGCTTATTTGCAATAACCCCTTCCTTTCCGTTGATCCCAAAGTATTAGTATCTTGTGATGACTGGCTACGCCGGTATCTTGTGAGTATGGTTTATCCACTTGCCAGTACTTAACCGTACTGACCCACGAATCTTTTTCGTGGCTGCATATTCAATATTGCAGTCAACAGGTTTGAAGTCTGACGATGTTAGCTTGGGAATCCCTCCGGCTTGGCCTGGGCAGGGATTGGACGCTCTCGGTTATCTTCAGGACTCTTAGTCCAATTTGTATCTTGTCCGTAGACGGACGATATGTTGTTTCTTCCGCTGTTATTTGGATCTTTGTATTGTATCAGTTGTATCCTTGGCTCGTTTGAGTCGTCTTGTATCTATCTGTTTCTGTTGTAATTGTGGAATATTCGTGAACTGTTGTAATGTTATCATAAGTGGCAACCTGGAATCGGTTATTATGCGGATTTGGCGGGAATGCTGAAATCTGCATAGTGCCCGATCTCGGGGCGTCACAGTTCCCTCAGGAAAACTTCTGGGTTTCATCGTTTCTCACAGAGGAATAGAAGTAAATCCGGAAAAGATCAAGACAATCCTAAACATCTCAAGGCCTACGTGCTTAAAAGATGTACAGAGATTGACAGGTTCTGCAGCTGCCGACAGCAGGTTTATAAGCCGAATAGGAGACAAAGCTCTGCCATTATACAAATTGTTGAAGAAATCCGACAAATTTGAATGGACAAAAGAGGCAGACAAAGCGTTAACCCAGTTAAAAGAAACCTTGATGCAAGCTCCGATTTTGGCATCGCCAAAAGACGAAGAACCCATGTTATTGTACCTCACAGCAACAAAGAGGGTTATCAGCGCGGTAATAGTTGTGGAAAGGCGGAAAGAAGACCAAACCATACCAAATCAACATCCGGTGTATTATGTAAGTGAAGTTTTTTCCGAGTCCAAGCAAAGATACCCGCACTATCAAAAACTGGCATATGGCGTATTTTTCGCATCTCGAAAACTTCGCCATTACTTCCAAGGACATTCCATAACAGTGGTATGTAAAGCACCACTAGGGGATATAATCAACAATGCGGACGCAACAGGCCGAGTAGCCAAATGGGGCATCGAGTTAGCTGCGTTCGACATTAAGTACCAACCCCGGACGACAATAAAATCCCAGGTATTGGCATATTTCGTCGCTAATTGGACAGAAGCAATGGAAAACACACCAACGTCGGAGTCGGAATATCGGGTTATGCATTTTGATGGATCCAAGATGAAGGAGGGCGCTGGAGCTGATATAGTCCTAAAATCCCCAAAGGGAGATACAATGGAGTACGTATTACAAATACACTTCAACGCCAGCAATAATGTGGCAGAATACGAGGCTCTGCTTCATGGCTTGCACATTGCAAAAGAAATAGGTGTCAAACGCATCTTATGCTATGGCGACTCAGATTTGGTACAGCATCAGGTTAACCAAACATGGGATGCCAAAAGCCCCATCACGGCCAAATATCGGAGAACGGTGGACGAGTTTGCAATTTGTTTCCTGAGATTTGAAGTACTTCATGTCAAAAGGAAAGAAAATTGGAACACGGACGCACTAGCCCGCACGGGCTCGGAAAGGGTGAAAACCCTACCACCATGTGTGTTTGTCCAGCATTTGCACGAACCATCCATAAAAGGTGGAGATGTCGACTATCCTCTCGTTTCCGAATCAATCGAAGTCTTGCTCGTTAACCCGGATTAGACAATTCCATATCTAAACTTCTTAGTAGATCAGAAGTACCCGGATGGAGCAGATGAGGTCTTGCAAAGATAAATAAAACGTCGATGCAAAGGATACACGGTAATGAATGGTTGCCTGTATAAGCGCAGCACTACCGGAATTTTTCTGCGATGTATTTCGCCAGAAGAAGACCGAGAAATTCTGCAAGAAATCCATGCTGGATATTGCGGACATCATGCTCAATCAAAAAGCGTAATTAAGAAAGCATTCCGTGCAGGATTTTTCTGGCTAACAGCCAAGACAGATGCCGAACACATAGTTAATACATGTGCCGGATGCTAGTATTACGCCAAGCATACGAATATGCCAGCCCAAGCACTCAAAACTATCACTATTACATGGCTGTTTGCGGTCTGGGGTCTAGATATGATGAGACCATTCAAAACTGCAAGGGGTGGACTTACACATCTACTCGTTGCAATAGATAAGTATACCAAGTGGGTGGAGGCAAAACCCATCAAAAAGCTTGACGGTGTAACAGCCAAAAATTTCATCATTGACATAGTCATGAGATACGGCGTTCCGCACAGCATAATAACCGACAACAGGACAAATTTCTCTATTTAGAGTTGGCAAAATATTGCCGATAAACGGGAATACGCCTAGATCTTGCATCTGTGGCACACCCACAATCGAATGAGCATGTTGAAAGAATGAATAGTTCAATCCTGTAAGGAATACGCCCAAGACTCGAATCTCCTCATCATAGAGCAGCTGGAGCATGGGTGGAGGAGTTACCTTCCGTGCTTTGGAGTATTCGAACGACGCCAAACAGGTCAACAGGGCAAACCCCGTTTTTCCTAGTTTACGGCGCGGAAGCACTCCTTCCAACGGACATGATCCATGATAGCCCAAGAGTGCAGGGTTTCGATGAATCGGATGCCGGAAGCACACGACAGGATGCCGTCGATCTCCTAGAGGAAGAACGAGAACTTGTGCTTCAAATATCTGTCATTTATCAGCAAGGTTTACGACGTTACCATAGTCGGAAAATCAGGCATCGTTCTTTTAAAGAAGGTGACCTAGTGCTAAGATTGGTACAACAAAGAAAGCACAAATTGGCTCCAGTTTGGGAAGGATCATTCGTCATCAGCAAAGCTATGAAAAATGGATCATACTATCTTGTAGATATTCGAGACACGGAAGATGATCCCGAAAGGCCGAATCGCAAAAGAAAGAGAAAGATAGATGACGAACTAGGGGAGACCAAAAGACCCTGGAGCATCCAGCAGTTACGTCCCTTCTATACTTAGTTCAATCTCTATGTACACATCTTTGAGATCATGAAATAAAGTTGTCAGAATTCATACATCTGCGGTTTTTACATGTTCATTATAGTTTAAAACATAATTCCGTCTTATCCATTTCCCAATAATCTTTCAAAATACTCAATGTTAACCCGAATTGTCTCTGCGTGCTCGGTGTTAAAAAACTGAATGATTTTCAGCCTAAAATGGCTTAAGGAAACCTAGATTGTGCCTGCGTGCCTGAGTTTCATTCAAAAAATTCCTTACTATTCTCTAAGTATTATCTGATTTTTTTATACTGGGTCGCTGGAGCTATTAAGTAAAAATGCCTTTAGTATGATCCATGTTTCCGAGTTTCGACTAATTGGTTATACCCAGTCACTTGGCATGAAGATTAAAATAGTATCGAGCCATTTCAAACACTAAGGACACCTAAAGCATATGGACCAGAGAACTTAGAAGATAAAGGAATATAAAATCCGGAAAACTTGCAAAAGACTTAATAAAAATTGCTGCAAAAGTGGAGTGCTTGTTCATACAAAAGAATAGAAAGCATTACCATGAGTTTACATTGTAAGATCAGTAATGCTCCTATTTCCTATTTCTCTACCTAGGTCCAAGGAATTTCCTTCAGGCATCCGAGTCATCTTCACTGCTGGATTCCTCGGGAATATCTGGAATGGTTTCTTCTGGGTAAAAGGTGGAGATGTTGACCATGGTGGCAATCTTGGTGGCGTGACCTTTGATGGCTTCAAAGATATCGGCCCGCTGCGCCTCCGTGTGTCCTTGCAGGATGTCGGACGCCATGCGCCAAGACTTGGCGTCAGGGTAGTGCATGTGCATGAGCCCTAGAGCCATGCACGCACCACCATGCGCTGCGGAGCGCAGGACGGATTCCCTGGACTGCGCCACTTCCACCAAAGCTTCCGAAAGTTTTTCAACTTCCGAGAACTCCCCAGTCCTTGTGGGAAGGCACTTTCTGACCAGCAGCATACCCACAACCTTGATTGCGGTGAACACCTTTCCAAAGGCTTGGATTTTCTCAATCCGAGTTAGCTGGGGGATATCTCCTGTTTTAGTAAAGACACAAAAAGTGTTAGCAAAAACAGAGAAAGGTGTCAACAGAAAAAATCCGGTAAAAGATAAAAACTTACCGAGAATTTTGTCCATCTCGGATCCCTCCTCGAAGCGCTGGTTCAAGGCGTTCTCCAGATCTCGGATCGTCGCCGTGTCTTTAGCAGCTTTCTCGGAGGCCTTGGACTCGGCAATGCCGACAGCCAGCTGGCTAGCCTCCAGCTCCTTATGTAACTTCATATTCTCCTTATGAAGGTCCAGATTTTCCCGGCGGAGATTTTCGGCATTGCCGGCATCTTCAGCAACTTGTTTTGCTTTTGCCAAAGAAGCTGAAAAGCAAGTAAAAAAGATGAGTAAGAAAACTCGGAAAAATACTTAGAAACAATTCGTACAACTGGAAGCAGAGAAAAAACTTACCTGATGTTTTCTTCAGCTGCTGCTGAGTAGACGCCAGTTCTGCCTCTTTACCCTCAAGAATAGAAAGAAGGGATTTCACCTCCTTATTCTTGACGGTAAGTTTGGTAAAGATTTCCATGTTTATGTTTTCAGCGGTTTGCTGAAACACGGAAAAAGGACAAAAACATGCTTAAGTTATAAACAAGCATAAAAGCGAAAAAGCATTAAGGCAAAAGCATGCATTTGGCTTATTGCTTGGGGGCTAGAGATATTACCTGGCTCATCCGCTGCAAACCTGACCAAGTTTCGTTGAACTCTTTTGCAAATTCAGCAAAAAGAGTTCCGACATTGTTAAGTCCTTCATGGATATCCTTGAAATCCTTATCAAAGGTGGGAATGGGATCCTCCTTAGTTGGCTGAGAAGGACCTCCCACCTCCGGGGCTGCCCTTTCCCTCGTGCTCGTTTCCGGCACAATGGGATGGCTGGTCTGCTGGGTTTCTTCGTTCATTGCAGCAGCATGCTCTTTTGTATCTGCAACTGGAGTATCTGAGGTAGTTGCAGGAGAAGGATGTGGACCTCTTTTAGCGCCAGCCTTAAACCTTTTAAGCTTTTTAGGCTTCAAGGATGAAGAAGGCAAGCTAAAAAGATAAGTACCAGAAGATTAAAAATCCGAGACAAAGTAGGAAAAGTTCCGACAAAAATAAAAAACTTGGATGTCAAACCTGGAGGTAACGATGTGAATACCGTCAAGATCGATCACTTCCTGGGAGGTGGAAATCTTCTTGCGTTTCCACCCACCCGCGAAGTTAGCACGCAGTGCGTCCAACTCAGCATCAGTTGCGAGATCCGACTCAGGAAGATCGAAGATCTGTCAAAAAGACAAAGTCCGGGTTAAGATAATTATCCGAGAAAAAGAATAATGTGAAACCCAACATGCAAAAGACGTACCTTTGGAGCCGGGTTAGCTGCCGTGTACATCGGCCGACTTTCCACGTATTGGTCACGTGCTGCGACCAATTGATTCACACGCTTTCGTAAATCCTTCTCCGTCAAGGACTTATCCGTTGTCCACATGGCGTCCGCGGTTCCTGTGTAGTCACATAAAAGTCGGGGACCGTGGTCAGCCAAAGGCTGAATTCGCCTCTCTAACCAGCACAGAACTATGTCCATGCCAGTTAGAGGCGGATCGGAATTGACGAGTTTGGCAATGCGCCGTTTGATCTTGAGGAGATCTGGTGGCAGGGTTTGCACTGCTTCTGTTCCCCAGTTTTCTTGAGGGGTGGCAGCGGTGTTGGCGAAAGGTGGAATCCCAATGGATTTTCCGAGAAAAGGAACGTATGGATGATAGAAGAAGGAACCCGTCTAGAATTTGATGGATTCCGAGGTTTTGATCTTGGGGAACCAATCCTCCCTGAATCTACGCAGGGTAAAGGAAATGGTTCCGCAAGTCGGGAGTGCGCCCTCGGAAGGATTACGCTTAACCCCGAAGCAGTATTGCCAGAAATCTAACCTAGGAGCTAAACCTAGGTACCCCTCGAAAAGAGCCTGAAATCCGGCTAAATAGAGGATGGAATTGGGTGGCAAGTTGTGGGGTTGGATGTGATAGTGGTTAAGTACCTGGAGGAAGAAGGCGGATGGTGGAAATCCCATACCTCGTAAGATATGCGATGTGAGAAGAACCCGCTCTTCGGCCTTAGGAAGGGGCTCGGACTCTTCCTCCTCGCACCGCCATTTTCCTTTTGCAATCATTCCCTCCTTCTCCATTGTCGGAAGAAGAGAGGGGGAAATATTGCATCGGCTCCAGTTGCCGGCACTCTCGCCCTCGTCCTCTGCTCCGGCGGCGGCGGACGCAGCGGCAAGCTCTTCTCCGACGAGCTTGATTTTCTCCTCCACCGTTTCAGGAGCGAAAGGTGGAGGCGGCGCGGAAGAAGACACGGCCAGGGTTGCAGCCGTGAGAGGTGGATCCTCACGGGCCTGGCCGCCGGAAGATTTCTCCGGCTCGTCGCCGGTGGCGCGGTTCGGTGAATCCACCATGGGATCCATGGTGTTGATTATGTCGTCGATCTCGGCGGTGATGGAGCGGTCCGGGGAAGCGCGCGGAGACTCTATATCCGGGCGGCGCGATGAGGACTCCGTGCTCTCCGACGAGAAGTCCGGGGACGGCGCGGTCGCGTACACGGGCTCGGATGTTTGCTCTGCTCTGCTCTCACTGAGGCTCGGGGGCTTTGCGCTTGGGGCTTGAAGATGACAGAGGAGTGGAAGGTTTGCCGGAGAGGATGAAGTGGGCTATTTATAGCCGGAAATCCATTGCGATACGTGCTAACGGCTCTTTTGACCATTGGATGATCAACGCGTGTCACTCGCCGAAAATTCCGGGAAATGAATCGACAGGTGATTATTGCTATCTCCTCGTTTCCTGTGAGAATCTGTCAGAGATACGTTTCGGGGTTTCACACGCGAAAACCCAAACGCCCCTGACGTTAGCACGATTTCATCGCTGACGTAGGAAGTTCCTTCTCCACGAAGGCTTGTGGAAGAAAAAGGCGGATTTCCCGAAATCCGAGTTTCGTGTTAAAGCATGATTTGAAGGAAAGGAAGAATCAAGACGAAGAGCCAACATTTCTCGGAAAGAATGCAATTTGACGAAAGACGGCGATTCTGAGTCTTAATCCTTCTTGGGGGCTACTGTCGGATATATACCAATTAGGGGTATATCAGATGGTGTCCTAAAGTTCCGGATTACCAGGGTGGCCTGAATGGTAATGGGATACGGTCCATTAGGCGGCCCAGTAAGTTGACGCACAGAAGCCGGATTCTATAAGAACCCGGAACACGACCCACGTGGTACGGCTTGGAGTAGAAGGCGGATTCCTTGTCTTCCAAGTTAGCACATACCGTAGTCTTCTAGGTTTCCTATTCTGTAATCCCTAACCCGGCTATTATATAAAGCCGGGCGAGAGATAAGAAAGATATAGACAATAAGCTAGAAGCTAACTCGCCGAGAGGTTGATCCTTGTCGAGTAGCTAACCCAACTCACATTGTACTCTGTATACTTCAGGCTTCAGCCCTGATTTAGTGAGATTGCAGGAGTAGGAACGCCGCCTAGTTGCGACGTACCGAACCTGGGTAAAACCCCGGTGTCATTGTTCATCATACGATCACGTCCCTCACAATCTCTATCGGTAGTCTCATGGCACCCCCGTCTATGAATTCTACTACGATGTCTCGACAAACATGATTGCCACTTTGAAGGTCATGCAACATTCTCATATTGGTGTGGGCTAACAGGCGATGCCAAAGCCACCCCACATCAACTTTAGCCATCAGGCATGTCGCGACACACATGTCTCCTTTAGAGAAGTCCACTACATACATGCCGTTCTCGACAAACCCAAAGAAGGCTACTTTAAGGGTTGTTTCCCAAGTGACAATCATATTCTCTTTATTGAAGAAAGAGGTAAAACCACAATTTGCAAGTGGAAGAACGGACATCAAGTTATAGCCAAGGGACTCAACAAGGAGAACATTCTCAATTGATAAATCATTTGAGATAGCCACCTTGCCTCGTCTCAATACCTTAAGTTCGGAATTGTCACCAATAGTGACGCAATTGAGATGAGGTAATGGAGGTTCAATATTACTCATTGCGCCATTGCTTCCGGTCATATGTTGGAATGCACCGCTATCCATCGTCCATCTACCCGACCCGGAAGCACTTCCCTACAAGAGATCAATTTCTTGATTTAGGTACCCATCCTTCAACGGGTCCTCTTTTGTTAGTAACAAGGGTCTTAGGAACCCAAATAGTCCTATGATAATCATCACCATAAGAAGTACCAACGTATTTAGCATAAACATGACCATCTCTAGATTTCGTGAGAACATAAGAGGGGTTATATTTTCCGGCAAAGTCGTTGTGAGTGATGCTCCCCCTAGAGGTATCACCACCCACCACGGAGTTGGTATCCTTCTCCTTGGTCACCTCTCCCTCTTTCACAAAGACAACATTCCGAGTGGAAGAAGTGACATTCTTGGTTTTCTTCTTTGACTTGGCAACAAAGCCAAGACCTTCCTTCCCTTTCTTAGCTCCTTGAGATCTTATGGCGTCATTGAGAATTTTCTCTCTTCCTACAATGTTAGTAGTAGTACAATAGGTAGGCATGATAACAATGCTATTAGAGGAAGATGTCACTTTCTTATTAGATTGTTGAGCTAGAAGCTTATTTCGGGACATGGTGAGTTTGTCATGGATTTCTTTAAGAGACGTGAACTCCTTTTCTAGTTTTCCATGACACTCAACAAGTTCCTCATGAGCTATTCCTAGCTTCAACTCTTCTTATTCAAAGATTTTAAGTAAAGCAAGAGATTTTTCATTATCCTTCCTAAGTTTGGAAACACTAATAGCATAAGTTTCTTCTAGACTAGATAGTCTCTCTTCAAGAGAGGCTCTCAAGGATCTCTCTTTCTTAAGAGCTTCCACAAGCTCATTGTCATGGTTCTCATGGCCACCATGTAGCTTTCCAAGGTCATGATGATCTCTTCCTTCTCATCTATGAGAGAGTTAGCATCATCAAGTTTCCTCAAGAGGGCCTTTACCTTTTCTTTGGATTCACCTTCAATACTACATAACCAAGAGCCAAGATTCTTGGCCTCCTCATCATCCACAATGTTTTCAACACAATCCAATAATGAGGGAGAACTAGTAGCAATAGACTTGGAGGTGGAAGATATTACCGCGGTGGATTTTTTCATGATACATGTAGGTCGGATCAATGCCTTCTCATTGGGGGATTGAAATAGAGAGACCGATGAAGAGGAAGTCGTAGCTACGGCTACATGGGCCACACCTACGACTTCATCTTCTCCTTCATCTCCGGAGTAGTATGTTTCCATTGTGGGCCCTTCTTGAACATATAGAGCCCTTGGGACTCTTCTAGCGAGGTTCATGTTTTGTGGAGCTTTGTTGTTGTCCTTGCGAACAAGCTTCCCTTCATTCTCTTCTCTTGGCTCAAAAGGACACTCCTTGATAAAGTGATATGCACTTCCACAATTGAAGCATGTCCTTGGCCACTCCCTCTTTTTCTTGTAGATCTTGTTTCTTGAAGGTCTAGGAGCACCGGCCTTGTGAGCCTCCCATCTCTTCCAATAACCATGCATGGCAAGAGCTATGCACTTATGAGCACCCTTGTATGTGTCTTCATAATCCTTATCATCCTCATCATCCTGATCCACTTCTTCTATCCGAGAAACCGCCTTAGACTTCAAGGCGAGGTTGAGAGACTTTCCAACTCATCTTGAGCGAGCGAGAGCATCATCCGCGCTCTTGTCAGATAGGGATATGGCTATGAACTCACTAAGAACACCAATGGAGATGAGAGAGTTGTAGTCCTATCTTGTTCGAATGCTAGTGGAGAGGTTCTTCTCGAAAGGAGTTATGGCCTTGACAAACTTCCTCTTGATCCACTCATCGGAGATTTCCTCTTTTCCAAAGTCCCTTAATTGGTTGCCAAGGGTGACAACTCTTCTATATAGCTCCTCGGGGCTTTCATCTTCAAGCATAACAAAGTTCTCGGACTTCTCAAGAGCTACATCATACTTGGAGGATTGGATGCTAGCATTGTCTTGAAACAAGGTGTCAAGTTTATCCCAAGCCTCCTTGGCGGTCTTGATACCGCGGATGTGTTCAAGATGTTCTCTTGGGAGAGCCTTTTGGATAGTGACAAGAGAGGTCTTGTTGAGTTGAAATTCAACGTCTTCTCTTAGAGTCAAGTTTCTTGCATCGTGAGGGTGAAATCCATGGAGAACACTTCTCCACAAGGCGGTGCAAGACCCTGAAATATGAGACTCCATATCGAACTTCCAAGAAGAGAATTCATTAGTGTTAAGCATGGGAGGAAGTCCAACATTTAGAATGTGTGACATTGTAGCAATAGGATGAATAGTGTCATAGTTGGGAGGTGGTGGAACTTTTGAGTTAGACCCCGAACAGTTAGACGTTTGAGACTTGGAGCCTTCGGAGCTCCCACCGCTCTTAGCCTTTTTATCGGCTTTTGCCTTGGCTAAAGCAATGTTAGCTTCCATTTCGGCGATGTCCGGAATGGACTCATCATCCGAGCTAACATCTTCGGCGGTGAGAGGTGGTTCCTCAGACTCCTTGGTTTTCCCCATCATGGCCTCCAACGTCTTCTTTATGCTAGAAACCTCCAAACCAACACTAGAGCTAATCTTGGACAATTCGGTTTGGATGGTTCCAACCGTTTCTTGTAGGTTAGTTATAGTGTCGGCCATTTTGGCGATTTCCGCACTAGAACCATTGGGATCATTTTCATTGGCCATTATACTCTTAGGCGTTTAAGCCCTTAGCAAGATCCGAGACTCTGATACCAATTGAAAGTGCACTATGGTCAACTAGAGGTGGGGTGAATAGGTTGACTACCAATTTTTCTCATTTTACTTTTAATTAGGGCTAAACAAGATAAGATAAGGTTCTCTAGATGTGCAACTAGGTGAGCAACCTAAGTGATACAAGATAAGATACGCAACGGAAGTAAAATGAAAGGTAACAAGATAAACCACAAGTGTAAACAAGGATACAAGAATATGTTTCCCGTAGTTCCTTCTCAAGAGAAGTACGTATACGTTCGAGAGGTGGGGAGCCACCTAGGCGCTCCTCAATAGTACGGTTGTGCACACCTTATTCTCCTTGAGCTTCTCCGGTGAGGGAGATTCTCGTTTCCACTATGAGGTCGACTTGAAGGCATTGACCAAACCTTTACACGAGGTTGAGGACACTCCACAAGATGGATGGAGGCTCTCAACGAATCCGAAGCTTCTTGCAACAAGGTGGAAGCTACAAGCACAACATCTACTAAGGTTTCTAGGCCTCAAGTAGGATTCTAGATCTACTAGGATGTGGTGGATGGATTTGAAATTCCTTTGGTGGAATCACGGATCTAGGTCTCCTCTAACTCTCCACAAAGTTTTGGAGTGTTTGGATGGTTGGAGAGGGAGATCTAGGAGGTTAAAACTTTCATTAATGGTTAGGAGATAGATTGGGCAAAGCTTAGCATTTATGAGGTAGGGGAAGGGCTTTAAATACCCCTTCCCCAATCCAACCGTTGAACAACCCACGCAGCACCGGAGGCTCCGGTGGTCTTCACTTGTGTGCACCAGCGTGGCTCCTTTGGGTCCTTTCTGGAATCTTCAGGGGCGGAGGCTCCGGTGGTGTTAGCGGAGGTTCCGCCCACCGGAGGCTCCGCTCGAGCCTCTGATCATATGCACCTGAAGGCACTTTGAGCGGAGGTAGCACCGGAGGTCCTACCGGAAGCCAGCCCCATAGTGAGGCAGTGGAACCAGCGGAGGCTCCGGTGGTTTTGGCTGAGGCTCCGCCCACCGGAGGACCACCGGAGGCTCCGCCGCAGCCTCCGCTCTTATGCACCCGAAGGTGTTTTTAGCGGAGGTTGCACCGGAGGCTGGCGCCCTGGTGTAGCTGGAAAAACGCACAGGGTGGAGGTTCCGGTGGTTTCACCGGAGCCTGCGCTGCTTGCAAAAACAACATTCCAGCTTTGTTTCTTTGAGCCCTTTCCTTTAGAATAATTCCTGTAACCCATTGGGAATGTGTACTAGAAGAACCTGGGCATTTTCATAGATATCAAATAGAACCTGCAAATTCTCTTAGATAGACATTAGTCCTATAGTTATGTTGTCATCAAGTATCAAAACGGAAGATGATCTTTCAACCATCCGCGAGCTAGCCAACTCCATAAGAGAATCTCCAGCAGTCGCGCGATCGCTGCGCGCGATACGGTCTATCCAGCGACGCGCGATCGCTGTTCCAGTGCGGCGCTACAAAATACAATTACAGACGTGCCATACTTGCACCGTTTGCAGCGCGCGCACGCGCAGAGCACAAATGCAGGCATGCGAAAACGAGGTGCACGCGTTCAGCCGACGCTCTTCCAAACATAGCAAAATGCAACAAATGTATAGCAAATTGCAGAATTTCAAACATAGTTTGTCTCCATAGTTTAATAACAAAAAACCGCATGGTTGAATATCTAAAACTCAACATAGTTCATGTCACGAACAAGCACACACGATAACTTGAAGCAAGAAATTTATTCTTCTTCTTCATCGCCATTAACGTTATCGCCATCTTCCCCATCTTGATCGTCTGTGGTGAGACTCGAAGAAGGCATTTGAGACATCAAGGGAGCCATGAATGTACCCCGTTGTGGTGTCGCGTGTACCGTGGTACCAATGCCACTCATGCCTCCACCGACATCGCTTGGTCCTCCCATACTTGCTCCAAAGCCCCCAAGTGGACGTGCTCCCATGCCACCAAAGCCCCTAAGTGGAGGTGCTCCCATGCCTCCAAAGCCCCCAAGTGGAGGTGCTCCCATGCTACCGAAGCCTCCATATGCCATGGTACTCATCCTTTTTTGAGTTAGGATCTCTTCACAACAAAGCTTGACATATTCTTTTTGCTCGACGTCAAGTTTGGACATGTCAAGGAAGATGAAACTCCTCTCATACTCTTGACAGCGAGTAGTTTCCTCCATTTGAATCTTCTTTTCCTCCACCGCCACCCTCCTCGCCTCCACCTCCACCCTACTCGCCTCCACCAACGTCGCTGATTCCTTTCTTGTCATTCTCTCCTCGTTTGCTTCCAATCTTGCGGTCACCATAGCTTTCATGTGTGACTCGATGGGATCCTCACCGCCTCTCTTCCTGTTCTCCTTTGATTGCTTTCTTCCAAGCGGCCTGTTTGGCCGGGCAACCGAGTTTGGAGTGGGGATTCGGTTGCCTTCCTCGCCACTTGATACATCATCATCATCATCTCCACCTTCTAGTTGCTTGTTATTCTTTGCTTCAATCTTGCGAATAGCCGGGCAAGCCATCCACTTCTCCTCATTCTCTAGCGCCGCATATGCATGATGCAAGGTGAATGGCTTTCCATGGCATATTTTCCCCTTCTTGTTCTTCTTCCCGGCTCCCTTGTATAGGTTTTGTGCAATGTTAGCATACAAACAAGAAGAGGAAAGTTAAACAAGATAGCCAAGAGAATGCAAGATCATAAAAAGTGACCATATAGAAGTATTCCAAACTTACCATATCAACATCGTTAGCTCCACTTGGATTCATAGCATCTGTTGCCGCCAACACCCCCACCCACTTTTGACATTCCGTCGAAATAAGTGACCAACGCGACCGAAGAGATCTATCGGAGCGGTCGGTTCTATCCTTCTTCGGAATCGTGTTGATACTATCAAAATACTCCTTCATCCTCGTCCAATAGGTGTCTCTTGTTTGATCCGTGCCAACGGATGCATCCAATCCCACCACGCAAAAGGTTTTGCATAGCCAAACATCTTCTCGCGAAGTGTAGCTAGTGCCCTTCCTTTCCCTTCAACGATGCCCTCACCTTCTTCATCGACTTCGTCACATTCTTCATAGCCATATGCTTGAGACCAATCTTGTTGGGATCCATGCTCTTGAGTCCAATTATCATGATTTGATTCAAAATTCATAGTTGCCAAGTAGGACTCATCATCAACACTACACCAAATGAGAAGAAACACGCATAAATAAGGCGACAAGTTCATCGTACAAGTAAAAAAAAATGAAGTTTGTAATCGAAAATACCTTTCGGACATTTAAACGAACACGGTGCGCGCGGGCGCATACGCTGCGAAGCCGGCGGCGGCCAGCGGTTGCTACGGTGGCCGTGGAGGCGGTTGCGGTGGCGCGACCGCAGGCGACGGCTGCTGCTACGCCGCCGCGAACGCCTTGCGGCCCTACAAAGCTCGCGCCTTCTTCGCCGTGGCGGCCGCGGTCGGCACGCCGACGGGCGGACGCTTCTGCTGTCCTCCGGGCGCCGGCGGCGGACGCCCGTCGCTCGAGTTCATCCGCGGCGCCATGAACAGCCCGCGCGCGATGCCCACCGGATTTTGTCCAGCGGTGGCAGCGACGCTAGGGTTTGCACCGTTGCGAAACCGGCGACATACGGGGGCGTTGGCGGCGCGCCGGAGTAGTTCTCCATCGCCGGCGCCGAGCAGGAGGGGTAACCGCGAGCGCGCGCGGAGATTTTTGCTCGGCGGTTGGGGTTCACGGGCGTTGTCGCGTGGTCGCGCGCTGTACGGGAAGCTGAAAATTAGGAGCGCGGATTGGGGATTTTGGCCGCGCTCTAAATTTTTTTCGCGCGCGCCCTTGTCACGCGTCTGCTGGAGCATACCGCGCTGGCGAGCGCGCGGTATAATTTGCGGGTTTTCGCCCGGGCGCGTGGGAATATATTTTTTTAATTGTACATCCTAAAAATTGGGTGAATGTCGACTGAATCATGGTAAGAACCGGACGAAAATTTGCCACCCACGAGATGTCCGATGTCTAGAACAAGTGAACAACTGGAAGAAGACCAGGCCACGCGAGCAGACCTCGTGCGAGCCGTCCGATCCTCCATCGCGTCTAATCGCGCCCATCCAAGCCATCCATCGCCTATCATTGGGCCCCACAAACGTATTTCCGCTGCCACCTCACCCCTCTCCTCTTGTTCCCCGGCTGCCGAGCGCTGAGTGCGGAGTCCTCTCCTGAATCTGATCGCATCACGCGCTGCACCGTGCCGAGTCGATCGCCTCCTCCCAGCTCCGGCGACATCAACGCCGGTGCGGCCGGCACGAGAGGTGAACGCCCTCCAGTTTCTCGCGGCGCGGTAGTATTCGCAGGTGAGCCGCCTCGTCACTTCTCCTAGTCGCCACCTCTGCTTGCCGCTCCTACTTTTCCTCTCGCGATCCAGCCCCCGCTCGATCCAGCCAGGAGGTTCGATCTCCAGCGCCGGCACCTGCCCCGTCCCTCGCCGGCCACCAAGCCCTCGCCGGCGCCTACCCCGCCCCTCACTGGTGCTCTGTCTCCCGCGCGAAGCCCCGCCCGCGCCGGCACCTGCCCCGCCCCTCGCCGGCCACCGAGCCCTCGCCGGCGCCTTCCTCGCCCCTAGCCGGCGCTCTGTCTCCCGCGCGAAGCACCGCCCGCGCCGGCCACCGCCCCGCCCTCGTCGGCCACTGCTCCGCCCGTTGAGCGATCGGTGAGCACTTGATCGGCGTTCATATGCATGTACACCGGCACGCGGCTGATGCACGCAGAAACGCGTGACCAACCTGCTGCTGACCCACGAGTTAAAACCTGCTTATTGCCTGTGGCTCGGCACCGCGTGGTCGTATGCTTATGCTTTCTGCACCTGCCCCGCCCCTCGCCGGCTACCAAGCCCTCGCCGGCGCCTTCCTCGCCCCTAGGCAAAGCACGGTGCAGGCTGATCGACTCATGTGTTTTCGCTGTTAAAAAATTCCACTTCTGATCTATGCGCACCGACGCAGATCCAGTTATTCAGAGTTTTGGGCTCTTTTCGTGCAATTCTGTGCTGCATGTCACCACATTTGGTTATTCATTTGGCACGAATATAAAATGTTCCTGTAATCTTGCGGCTATTTGGAGTTATTTTTAAAGTTGTGTACGCTGGGGAGTTATCATGAGTGATCTGATCGATGCTGTGAGTCACTCGAAAGGGTTGGAGAATTTCCGGGGAAGCTGGAGATTGGGAATTGCTATATTTCAGCTTGATTTTCGAAGTTGTATAATCAGGCTGAAACATTGGTTATATTAGCTCACCGTGTAGTGAGAATTTTGCTATGTGCCAGCAACTTGGTTTTGGTGAAATGGGATTACTAGTAAAGTTCCACCTTTTACTTTTGGTGTAGAGCAACTGTTGTATCAGATTCAGATATACTCCAGTATTTTCATACTGTTCTCTGCTTTCGCTTGCTTATGGTCACTAACTTTTCACTTGCTATGAATTTGAAATTTGCAGGCTTTTACTTGCGGTCGTGGAGGCCTCACATAATTAGCATATAACACTGCTCTATTAAAATGGCGGAGTTCCTTGAGCTTGAGGCACTGGATGGGATAAGGATGCCATGGAATGTTATTCCGGGCACGAGGGAGGATGCTTTGAGCTGTGTGGTCCCGGTTTCTGCCATCTATACTCCTCTGAAGCCAATTCATGATATGATGGTAGTCCCATATGCCCCCCTTCGCTGCCGCATGTGTCGTTCTATCCTCAACCCCTTCTCCAGCGTTGACTACAATTCTAAGATCTGGCAGTGTACATTCTGCTTTCAGCGCAATCAGTTCCCTCTACACTACTCCTCAATGTCAGAAAATAATCTCCCCCCAGAACTCTATCCTCCGAATACCACTATAGAGTATATATCCACTGCTGAAACAGGTCCTGTAGCGCCTCCAGTTTTCATATTTGTCGTGGATACTTGCATGATCGAGGAAGAAATTCATTATTTGAAGTCTGCACTGGCGCAGACTGCTGAGCTGTTGCCAGATAATTCACTGATTGGACTGATTACTTTTGGGACATATGTACAGGTAATAGTTCTGTGTTTACTCACTAATGCTCTATTCGTAAATGTTTCGTTCAATATTCATGGTTGATTTAGTAATATCTTTTCAATAATGGTTCATGTAGGTGCATGAATTGGGTTTTGGCTTGCTGCCAAAGTCATATGTGTTCAAGGGAACAAAGGAGGTCAGCAAGGAACAAATATTGGAGCAAATGGGCTTCTTTACTGGCAAGCAAAAGCCCACCACGGGGGTGATAGCTGGAACTAGGGATGGTCTTTCATCAGAGAGCATCTCTAGATTCCTGGTGCCTGCTTCTGAGTGCGAGTTTGTATTGAACTCGGTAAGAATGAAGAGCATACCAATAGGAAATCAGACTGTTCATATAGTTGTTCATATCCCAAGCTTTCAATGTGGCAAGTCCATGATATGATTTTACTGTATGTATAGGTTATTGAAGGTCTGCAAAAAGACCCTTGGCATATTCCAGCTGATCAACGTGCATCAAGATGCACTGGAGCTGCATTAAGTGTGGCAGCCAGTCTCCTGGGCGTCTGTGTCCCTGGATCAGGTGCTAGGATCATGGCATTTATTGGTGGTCCATCTACGGAGGGACCTGGTTGTGTAAGTCCAGATAATAAACGATTGTTGACTGTATTGAGCTATTTGGTTATCTTTCACACTACTACAACTGCTGGTTCACATGTTGTTTATATGTGCAACTGGGAAGGTGCTTTACTCTCAGAGCACCATCCTTTCTTGTGGTTTTCTCACATGGGTCTCCATGTGCTGATAAGCACTACCATACTATATTTTAGCATTATTAAGTGATTTTTGCATGTTCTAGCATTGCACCTTTGTTTTTTCACAAGATACTATTGTTTATTTTCTTGAAAAGGTAAACTCATGTTTCATTGATTTACGGCAACTCTGCACATCAAATGTCATATTCTATCAAGGATAGCAATATACACCACTGTGTTCTGTCAAATACTCTGAGTACATATACTTATTATGCTTGGACCTTACGTCATCTATGATTTTCATATATCGCAATAATTGTATGATGTATACATATTTCTGTATTGCTTTCTTGTGAAGTTGATGACTGTTTTGAAATTTCCAGATTGTATCCAAATCCTTATCAGAACCAATTCGCTCACACAAAGACCTTGATAAAGACTCGGCTCCACTTTATGATAAAGCTGTTAAGTTCTATGATCAGATAGCCAAGCAGCTTGTGCACCAAGGACATGTTCTGGATTTGTTTGCCTGTGCAGTCGACCAGGTCTGTTGTTTATCTTATACTCCTTTCATTCATGTATAGATGTCGCCTTAGTACAGCCAAATTTGAGAACAGAGCGTCCCTCTGTTGGTAAGCTGTGCGGGTGCGCATGCAGTTCACCCGCGCTCGTGTCTTTTGCTCCGTGGCGCTCAGGTTGTTTCTTCTATAAAAATATGCCGCCAAGGGCCAGTCGTGGCTGTAGTATTGTACAAACCTGCAAATTTTGTACTACCATATATAGAAGTACTTCAATTTTTCAGAAAATTATATTGAGTAGATTACTAGATTTGGCATCAAAAGTAATTTCATATAGATATAATTGCATTTGTAGTATTTGGTTAATATATAATTAGATCAAAGTTGTGTACTGAGACAGCATCAATATCCACAATGACATGTAAAAGAGAATGGAGGGGATGTTAAGTATGAGGCCATACATAACAGTAGCTCGTACGATAGCAGCTTGGTGAATGCCTTCTCTAATGTTTTTACCCCTTTCTCCTTGATTTGGCAGTAGCTTGTATGAACTTTCTATGGGACCATTATTTATTGGTTTTATGTGTAGTTTCTATGAAATTTTAAGTTACTTAGCTGTTGCTTGTGCTGAAACTCCATGTCGTTATTACGTATGCATGTTAATGTATTGGAACATATCATTCAACATGCATAGTTCATAGATATGAACTAGATTCCTGATGAAAATCAGTAACATCACAATGCGAATTAGCTAGCCTTTTTTGGCCAAAATTTTCCATTTTATGTAAAGCAAAGCATTAGCATAGCTATCATCGTGTGAGTCCTATAGCTAACGAGGGACCTCAACACAGGTACTATTGCATTGTTTGCATGTAAATGTAAGAAACTACACAGTTCTTCCAACGATTGTCTAATAAGAGCACAGTGCTGATAGACAACCAGAGTTTTGAATGGTCCGTCTGTGGTTGTTGTGCCGTGTTGCACTATGGCATTTAGTTACTCGCAGGAATATTTGCTAATTCTAGTAAGATTTTGCTCTTGTGGACACAACATGCTCTCAACTAACTATTATATCCAAAACTGGATGAAAACATGTTTTTTTTGAAAAGCTACCGCGCTACCATACGGAGCCACAGAAATTCACCTTTGTGCACATTATTTGGTACATGGATAGAGATGCATGGCTATTTTGTTCTGAAGTAATAATTTCTTTTATGTTTGAGTTCAGGTTGGTGTTGCTGAAATGAAGGTTGCAATTGAGAAGACTGGGGGTATTGTCGTGCTTGCTGAAAGTTTTGGTCACTCAGTTTTCAAAGACTCGCTTCTCCGCATCTTTCAGTCAGCAGACAACGACCTTGGGTTATCATTCAAGTAAACTATTCCTTTCTCTAGATCGATTTACTTTGAGTTGTAATGTGTGTTTTGTAATAATTATGTTAAGTCGTTTTATTTGAATAAGAAATAGGGACTGAGCGGCCTTCTTTTAGAAATTTTCAAATGCACATTGCACTTATCCTTTGGCGAACTACTGCCTCTTATAGCTCTTCTCACCCATAGAACTTCATACTATCCTATGAAGTCGTACATGTGCCCACAAAGCTTTCAAGGTTGCTCAGCTGCTCTGAATATCAAAGCCACCCGCATGGACATGGATGCCTAAATATGGTGTGACTGGCTGCCATGCACTATTTATAATACTTGCAGCTCGTGCATTGCTTGCAACGTTAAATTGGCTGCATGCTTGCAAATAATGAATCTTCCTTGAAGCGCCCTTTATTTGCCCCAACTGTTTTTGTCTCTTTTTCTGTCAACATCGATAATACCATGTAGGGTGTTTTTCTGAACATGCACAGTTAGATAAAGTTGTATTGGGCACTTTGTGGTTAAAAAGTGATTTGGCTTCTCAATACTTTACATCCAATGTCTGTATGTGGTGCCATTTTGATTTATAATTTGATATCAATACGTTCGAATTGCCTCAACAGTGGTATTCTTGAGATTAACTGCTCAAAAGACGTAAAGATTCAAGGCATTATTGGGCCTTGTACTTCCCTGGAGAAGGTACAACCATGTTGTTAAATTTTGCAAGCTATAAGCTTATAGAACGATAAGACTATATAGTTCTGTGCTGTTCTAATGTTGCAGTTATCATATGCAGAAAAGTCCCCTGTCTTCGGATACTGTTATTGGTCAGGGAAACACTAGTGCTTGGAAGATGTGTGGTCTTGACAAGAAAACATCACTTTGCTTCGTATATGATATCTCAAGAAAAGTTGGTCCAGATTCTCAGCAGACAAGCAACCAGCTGTACTTTCAATTTGTAACCTAGTAAGGAACATTTTGATTTTGATTTTGATTTTTCTAAGCATCTGGTTCTGCTATAAATGACTTACTTTGCTGAGTTGGGGGTGTCACATTCAGCTATCAGCATCCTGAGGGCCAGATGAGATTGCGTGCTACTACGATCTCCAGAAAATGGTCTTCTGGTTCTGATAATTTGCAGGCAAGTTTCTATCGTTGGTCACTTTGGTAATCATGAGTTACCAGTGATTTTTCTTCTAGCGAGTTTAGTTCTTTTTTCGACATGCACACACATGTAAATGCGTCTCATTGCATATTACAACAAGAACACTGTTGAGAAAGGCGCAAAAGTACAACCCACCATTGTGGCCAACGGCACGGCGAACCAAACAAAACTGTAAAAAGAACAGAATCAAACAACGACTGAAGGGAAAGCTAAACTAAGCTACCTACAATAAAATTACAAATCCAAATAAGGGGAAGAAGGCAAAAGACATGCACTAAGAGGTGATGTCCGTCTAGTGAGCATAGTTGATTTCGCTGATATGAACAAGTAATACACGTTAAGCAAACATGCATATTGCTGTTGCCTGTTCCTTTCTAGTCCAATATGATTTCTGGTGTTCGCTTTTCGTTCTTTTGAAAAAAAAAAAACTTATTTGTTTGTTAATAAGATTTTTTCTGTATCAGGAGCTGACTGATGGCTTTGATCAAGAAGCTGCTGCTGCGGTTGTGGCACGCTTGGTCTCCTTTAAGATGGAAACTGAGGTAATTCCAAGATATCTCTCATAATAACTGATTTACAAGTTAAGGCAAATATTATAGTACTTCATTTTTTGCGTTTTTGTGCACAAGCTGAATGCATAGCTTGCTTCGCTGAGATGGATCTTTGTTGTAGTGTTTGTTCAGCTATACGCCAGTGGCTCAGCTCTTGATGTCACATAGTTCATCGGAAAAAGTTCAGGCCTTAAGAAACATGAATTTAAGATATAGTGTCATA